>CAWUFW010007116.1:600000-1051442 GCA_963921515.1 Calotriton arnoldi
CCCCTCGTGGAGCTGCAAAAAGAATCCGGAAGCTTGAGGCTCAGGGGTGAGTCTCACATACTCCATTCACCAATTCTTAAGCTGTGCACCTTGTTCCCTGGGCAAGTTGGTCTTAACCCCAGTGTGACTTTCCGCTTTTTACTTCTTAGCCAAAAGACGGTCCTTGGTATATAATGGGGAAGCGCAAAGCCCCGGGCCCTCAAGAGCCAAGCATTAAATTTACAAATAGCACCACCTTGGATTCTTTCTTGGCAAGAGCAGGGGGGGTTAACACTACTGAAACTGACCTGGCTGAATGCAGGCTATCATTGGAGGCGGGGGGGGCCTGGTCCTTCTTTAGGGGGGATGGCTACGGAGGCCCTACAGTCCGCCTCCCAAGTTCACATAGTACCCCAGCTCAACAAAAGCCTTTCCAGCATGCCCCCGTGGTTCAACCTTCTGACAACCCTGTTATGGTAACCCCTAACAACAGCATTTGTTCTCCCCTGCCTAAAGGGAAGAGGCAAACCAAACAACCACCTAAAGTGAAGGGCCCAAAGGGACTCTCGAATGTATCTACAACCCGGCCTAGCGCTTATTGCTCGGCCCCAGCGAGCCTTGCTGCCATGGACTGGTCAGATCTGATTGGCAAGCTTAAGGATGCAATCCAGCTAAGTATTGCCCCCTTGATCAAAAGAATATCTGCCCTGGAGTCAGCCATAACAAAACTAGCTGTAGGGTTTGATCCACTTAAGGATGCTATGAACTCAATCTGCTCCTTGGGAGGAAGGATTACGGGGCCTGATCCGCTTATTACGCATGGGAGGGATACTCTGCGAGATACTTTGCCCAGGGGTCAAGCTGCAGACGGGGTGGTTATCTCCACCTCCAACCCACCCCAGCTGCTCCCCCAGACTTTGGCTCCTCCGGCTATGTCAGCTGCAAGAAATTCTGCAGCAGAGGACAGATTCCGAAGGACTCGTGTGGACCAACCAGTACTCGGGGAGCCGGTGGGCAGGTTTGTTAAGCCGGACGCACGGCTCATTTGCCTAAATCTACCGCCGGATTGTTGTCCCTACATAGCTATTTTAGCAGGGGTTCCAAGTATAAATGTTAACATTACAGAAACCTCTGGCCAACTGAAAAAAAAAGTATGTCATTGGTTGGCAAATAATGTTCATTTTGACTATAAGGACTATGATGATATCTTGTTTGTTAGGAGGGTTGGGTGGGTTGGACCTATGCCCAAATCCCTGGAGGGGGATTGTATTGTGATCAATTGTAGGTCACCTGATTTGGCCAAGCATCTACTCCATAGTTCTGTCCCATCGACCATCAAGGAAGCACGTATTAACATCCTCCCGCTTGGTTTTTCTACAGTTGCTTACAGCCCCATCCCCCTCTTATGGACAGCTAGATCCATCGTTCTTTTTGTCACCCAGCTATCGCCCCTGCACAAATAGCTATCCCTGTGAGTAATAGATTTGATCCCCTAAGTGCTTTGGACCAAAATGATTGACTCCAGGATATCTCTCCATGTACCTCTAGGGTTAGTCCTCCCAGCCTAGAGAATGCTTTCCCAAATTCTCCACCTGCAGAATCTACACCTTTAAGTGTCCCAGTTCGCCCACTAAAAATCTTAAGCTGGAACATAGCAGGTATCAGGGACAAGCTAGCGGACCCAAATTGGCTTAATTTTACTTCTGAGTTTGACATTATTTTGCTTCAGGAGACTTGGGCTCTAGACCCGGTCGGCCGAGATGGATATGAACGTTTCTGTGTGGCAGCAATTCCCTCCCTTGGTCGTCGGCCTCAAGGGGGCCTAATCACCTTGGTAAGATTTTCTAACCAACCTGAGACTATTTCCAATCCCCCTTAAGCATAATGGCATTCAGATCCTTTGGGTGTTTATTTCTAAAGATTTTAATTTCTTCCTTGTGAATTTCTATAACTCTATCGTTGACCCTGGGCGCCAGGTCGAGGAGCTCTTTGAAGTAGTGTCGCTCCTAGAGTCTAGATCATTTGCTTACTTTAATTCTTTTAGCATAATAATAGGTGGGGATTTTAATGCTAAGTTGGGCATGTTCCTATGATGGTAACCCATTTGTGCTAGAAGATCTTGCGATTAGCGACTCCGAGTCTGACCAGAGGGGCCGTAAGCTATCGGAGGCTCTTGGTCAGGCTGGGTTAAGGAATGAAATGCCCGGGGGTCCTAGCCCGTCCAGGGAACTGCCCACTTTCGGGGGTTGGGGTAAAGGGACCATCATTAATTATATATTTATTTGAGGTCCCTTGATTGTCTTGTTAGCCCAGTAGTGGTCCATGAAACTGCCTTTAGTGACCATAACCCCATAGAAATTGCACTAGGAATCAATGTTGGCCGGGCGTAACTCCTGATCCTGGCCTGACTGGCTTAACCGCCAAGTATGGGGGTTTGAGGGTAAAGTGGCGTAACCTCCCAATGGCTAAAGTGAATAAATATGTGGTCCGACGGAATATTGCTATTATCCTGGAGCCCCTTTTAGCCCTTGGCACATCACCTGCTCTAGTAGTGGAAGCTTTTGAACAGCTAAATGAGTCTACCGTTAACACCATAAGGGATATGGTGAGTAAACCCAGGGGTGCCAAGCCGGGCTGGTTCGATAAAGCATGCAGGTCCGCGGGCAATTATTTGCAGGAGGCCCTGAACACTATACCCAGTAATCAGGATATTATTAAGGAGGCTAGGAGGGCGTACAAACTTGCACTAGGGAAGCGAAAGGTGGAGCTCAAAGAAGCATCTTGGGACCGGTTGGTGTCCACTTGCTCCTCTAGAGATTCCAGGGGTTTTTGGGCGGTGGTTAATGGAAGGCAGCCCAATGTGGCTGCACAAGATGACATAGGCTCCTCCATCCCTCCAGTCCTTTGGGTCGCCCATTATCATAAGGTGTAGGCACTGGATAAAAACCTCCTCTCTAACCAGGGTGATGTAGATAACCTGTACCCACTTGAGATCAGGTTTGAGTATGAGGAGGTATATGATGCAATCATGGGTAGCCCGTCCAATCAAGCACCTGGGCCAGATGGAATACCTATGGACCTTTACAAGGCTGAACCTCACCTCTGGGCTCCAGTTTTGACTAATGTTCTTAATGCCGTAACCCAACTAAGTCTACCGCCGACTTGGAAATCAGCTACTATAGTTCCTGTATTCAAGAAGGGGAATTGGCAGGACCCTACCTGCTATAGACCAATTTCCTTGTTAAGCTCGGTGGTAAAGGTGGTAGGGCGTATGGTCCTCCATCGAGTGGAAGCTTGGGCTTGGGCCAATGATATTATCTGCCCTGTCCAATATGGATTCAGGGAAGGGATGGGCACCGTAGAACAATGCCTGAACCTCAACCTTATCATAGGGAAATATGTCGTGGCGAAGCAGGGATCTATTTTCCTTGCATTCATGTACCTCAGTAGTGCCTTTGATCGGGTGAACAGGTCTAAGCTTTGGGATATTCTTGGGGTAATGGGACTGCCAGCCCATTTGATTAACTTTCTTAGAGCTCTACATATGGACGTAAACGCCCGCTTCAGATCTGGCACAGTGGGGGAAACCACTTTTTAGCCTTCTGCGAGGGGCTAGGCAGGGATGCGTGTTGGCACCAATATTGTTTTTACTGTATATTAATAGCCTGAACTCATGCTTGAGTGAAAATGGAGCTGATCTGCCTAGGGTAAAGTCTGTTAGTGTGCCTTCCCTGCTATGTGCCGACGCCGCCGTATTGATGGCCAGAACGGCTAACGGGCTAAAACTCCTTGTGGACCGGTTTGTGAAGTTCATGGATGACCTGGACCTAGACACCAACATCACTAAGACACATTATATGGTCTGTGGGAGGAAGACAGTTAAGATGAGACCCATTGATATTAAAGGGTAACAAATTACTAGGGTCCCCACCTTTCCCTATCTGGGGATATCATTCGACCATCAGAATAAATGGCTTTCTTGCATTTCCAGTCGCTGTTCCAAATTCACACAAGCCTGTTGCGCCTTGTTTAGATTTTCATTGTCAGTAGGTAATAAGCCCATTCTGCCCCTGTTACAAATCTACAGAATGAAGTGTCTCCCAGTCCTGACTTATGGTGCTGCGATTTGGGGGTACCGAAAGTGTAGGGGGATCCAGCTGGAAGAGGACCTATTTTGTAGGAAACTTTTGGGGGTGGGTCCAAACAGTTCCTCATTTGTCACCCATGAGGAATTAGGTTTGAACTATGTGGAGGACCAGGTTAAACTGGCTCTATTGTTACTCTGGTTTTCTGTCTGGGTCAACAAGAGTTCGTGGTTCAACAGGAGTGTGATTGAGGACTGTATGGAATGCATGTATAGTCAAAAGATACCGTTGATAAACTGTATAAAATCGGTTGCCCGTTCCCTTGATTGTATGGACATCTTCGATAGGCCACAACTCCTTAAAAAGGGTGAACGCAGTCTTTTTATGGAACGATTTTTAAATAAGGTTAAAGATGAAAGGGAAGCTTGGGCGTTGGCGAAAAATTCCATTAGATCCTTTCTACTGTTGAAATCTGTTAGCGGCCCGGAAATTTATCTTACAGTAGTTAGGCATCCCAGGGATAGATCGTTACTTACTAAATTTCGCTTGGGCACTATACGTATGATGGAGCAGGATATATGAAAAAATGTTAACCTCCTAATAATTTACGTAAATTAATTAATAAACATGTTCGTTTAAGTAAATAACCAACAATGTATGTTACATGTGAAGGGTTAAAGGTAATACGCTATTTTGTGTGCAAATTAATCTACTTATAATTGTTGACATGTCTAACATAATCTAATATTTGCATACTAATAAAATAATAAACGCATGATTTGTGCTTTGAAAATAAAACGTGTGGTGGCAAAATAAAGCGATGGTAAGTAAGGGACGGCTTTATATGTTGCTTTTTGCTAGGTAATACCTAATTGGGGTACGTAGAAAGACGGGAGGGAAACAAAAAGGTTTATATTCTTTATTTTAACAATATTTTGTTTATCTTTGAAAATAGTGCGCTTAGGCCTGTTGAGCAGCGATATAAAATGGCCGCCATGAGCTAGAGTACGCATGTGCAAGAAGCTGTGTGGAAAAAGGAGAAAGGCTGTGAAAAAGAATGACCACGTGTTCGTGCTGAGAGCCTAGGATGGAAGTATGGTCAAGGCTATTGTGACCTTACAGAGCAAATGTGTGCCAAGATGATCAGCAAGAAGCGTGAGAAGTCAAAATGAATAAATGGACAAACGGAACTATTGAATCTAAGAAGTAACAGAAATTGATACAAATTGGACTGATCGAAACTGATGAGTAATGTCATGAACTGTGGGAAACGATGCAAGCATGGACATTCCACAAAGAACTGGTTAAGACAAGGAAGCTTGATAAAAATGTATATGGACTTGAATGAACAAATGAGAGAGAATCACGCCATAAAGAGGCAACATTTTATTTAGTAAGCGAGAATTAGGGTATAAGAAGACCTACTCCGGGAGGGGTTGGTTGGTATTAGTATTATTATTTTTCTTGATGATGATGAGCGAGCGTACTGTTAGGAGAAGAGAGAGCTGAGATTGCTGATAGATGAGTTGCGGGTGCTGAGCTGCTGTTGCGGATGATCGAAGCTGCTGCTGCTATTTTCCCTAGGTATAAGATGCTGCTTTTTAAGAACCTTTTTATTCATGATAGATTTTTCATTTAGAGCTATTAGATTTTTCCAAGACAGATAGATAGATCTTTTTGAAGTTCTTGCTGTAACAAACTTTATCTTCCATCCAATAGGTATGCATTGTTATTTCAATTTATTCTTATAATAATGAAAAATGTAACAATCTGAGTGATAAACTTAAACTTATGCATCGTTTCTAAAAACTTTATATAAACTTTATTATCTTTAAACAAATGACTCAGTGATTCTTTAGCTCAATAATTAAGGTAAAATGTTAAAGAGTTTATTGTGATTGAGCTGGTCTTAATCACCATCAACTGATTCCTACTAGTTGGTCCATCGACCAATGAGCGGAATACCTTAAAAGCAATGAGAAACATTATGTTGTGTTAAAAAGAGGTATCCCGTCTCCTTCCAGCGAATCGTTATACTGTTTTTTCTCCTAGGTTAAGGACGGAGGTAATCCAGGGAATAAATGAGTAAGTGAATGTATATGCGGTGTCAATGGGCCCCACCGTCATATGGATATAGTCTGTGTATGGGAGAGATAGTTGTACCTGGATGACCGAGTTATATAGGAGAAGAATTTTTATTGTTAGCGCTGGATCACGTACAATGATTTGCTTCCCTCTGGGTCAGTTCGATCCCCATGCCCTTTTAATCTGCCCTTGTGACGACTGTTCTCCCCAGACCCTAATACATTTGGTCTTATTCTGTAAATCCTATGAATTTTTGGCCAGAAATTGAGTAAAACCCCTCACTTTTAAAAGTGAGGGGTTTTACTCAATTTCGACCTGCCTTTTTTTTTCTTACAGTTATTACCAGATCAGGCTGTGATGTCGGCAGTTATTGGTTACCTAAAAGGTGCCATACATTGGAATAAAATGATGTGTGCCTAGTAATAATGATGTATATGCTAGGTTGGGCAGTCAATTTTATACGGCTCTTATACGCTCATGAATTGTCCAATTGAATGAATTGTAATGGTTTGTGTATAACAATGTTTTTTAATGTTTTTATATGTCTCTTTTTAAATGTTTTTATCTTTTATGATTATAATGTATAATCGAATAAAGATTAATATCAATCAATCAAAAGCTATACTTAACTTCAATATTTTCTCCCTCATTATTTTTGTAGTGAAGATATTTTTACCACAATATTATGGTCAAATGAAATTTTGGAGTCTATACTCAGGAGCCATACCCAATATCTTAGGTCACATACCCTAGATCATAGATGAGGTGCAACAATACACCCAATGTTAATATGCACTTTTGCCTGCCTTGGACAAGTGTACATTTATTCGTGGTTTCCAGATTGGGAGAGTACCTGAAGAGGATATGAATACCAGGGGCATGGTAAATTCACATAATTGGCTTTTGCATAATAATGCACAACTGCAGGAAAATTATGTTAAATTATCGTAATTATGCAAAATGCAAATAGATTAGCATTTTTTTGTACGATATGCAGCATCGCATCAATTCTTGACCCAAGAGCACATTTCACACTTAAAAATAGCATAAAAAATACAGTTGCTGTGAACAACAGCCACTCGCGTTCTGGCTGTTCACATTGTTCCTGTGCTCCTGCACTATAATTTTGCCACAAAGAGTAGCGTAATTACGCACTGTGGTGTTCTGGCGTAATTATGGGAATTTCACATAACAAGCATAACGCAAAATTCCTGAAATTACACAAATGATGCCGGCGTAATTTAAATTTCACCTGGGACTAATGAATACCTTTGAACCTACACATTTGTGGGTGTTTACATGGTTTTGCAGGCAGCGCCACTTAGAAACACCCACAAACCCTTACAAACCCAACTAATTTGTGAATGCAGAAATGCCTCCATAATGTTGGAATAATCACATTCGCAAATGCTTTCAGTACATGTAAAATTCAGTTCTGTGAATAAGTGCTGGGAATTTGCTTGCATTTTGTGCATCTAAGTTAACAGAATGCTATTTGAACCCAGCCCTAAGCTTCCAAGCAGGGTGAGAGAATCTCACCCAGTCCTGTGTGTATACTTTGCATTCTAGTACTTAGATAGGAGAATGTGAAGTTGCAAAGATTTTTCTATCGTTCTTGACAAAGCTTTATGGAAAACCGTGCAAATACCAGGAAGTTGTGAAGTTTAACACTTTCTCAAAATTGTCACATTTTCGACAATGTATGTTGAAAAAGGATAAACTTGCAGATAAAAATTATGCATATAATTGTCACAGAAAAAAAGTTAAAAATATAAACTTGTAGAGAAAAAGTTGGAATACTTTTTCATTTTTGATGGGTTGGGTTAGAATGAATTTGATCTTGCAAAACACAGGAAAACTGTGTGAATGTGAACTTACGCCTGACCATTTGGAAAGCTTTACAAAATGTGAAAATCAGAAATTTTGCAGAACGTCACTCTATCTGCGAGAGGCTCACGGTTAAAAACACCAGGACTGATAATTTCTCCCTAGAAATCGCAGAAACACCTCTCCCTACTATTGAACGTTGGGCGCAGCCCAGACCCTGCCCAGACCACTCCCGACGTTTACACAGTAAACAACACCTTCCAGCAGGAAACACGCAGAACGCCGCTACGTTTTATTAAACATTCCCCCAGACTCAGGTTCCGCAGCTGTATTTTATTGCACAATCTAACCTCCACCCGTGCCCCGCCACCGCACCGGCTCCGCATTTAATGACAGGTTATCCCCACCCCGGGCAGCACGTGTTTTCCAGCGGTTTCCTGCCTCGCGCTTCTGATTGACATAGAATATTGGAGGGCCGGGGTATTACACGTGTGAAATGCAATATCCGAAAGGGGTGACAGGTCCGACCTGGAAGAGGGGGGATGGGGGGCAGGGGCTGTGCAATGCAACCTCACAGGTGACAGCCAACACGTCGGTGTGCGGACAGTGCTCCCAGATTTACAGCTTTGGAGAAAGTTCCAGCACAGTTTCATGTTATGTTACAGAAGTGTTTAGAGCGCTGTCTGTGATTATAAGGCTTCACAGCGCTGTAGAATCTGTGAACATTCAGCTAAATCATCCTATTTATGGCACAGTGTTCAGGTTTGAGGGGGAAAGGTCGGGATGGGAAGGGTATGGTTTATCTCACTCTATCTGCTTTTTTCCAACTAATTGACTGCAACTGGCTTCTCACCCTTTCCCCATTTCTTTGTGTGTTTCCCATTTTTAGGTTTTGCCTAAGACTGTGCTGTCTGTGTGAGACATATTGTTAGCTTACAGTGGGGTTAGAGCCATCTCATTACATACCATTGTTTGGCTTGCTTCTGATGTGTTAGTACATGTAGACTTCACTTCCTCTGCTTGTGTTTCTCCTTCCCCTGGAGCATGGACCCATTACGTGTGTCGTTCTACTGATCTGTTTCAGGCGCTCCTTTTTTAGGTCTCGCCTAGCGATGCAGCGCCATGCGCTGCTCGCTAAGCGAGATCTATTGTTGTCGACTTTCTTAGCGATGCGGGACAGGACATGTGCACGCGTATGGCAAGACAGGAGATGTGCACGCCTACGGCTCGCGGCGTTATTACAACTCCTGCTCGCACCATACGCGTGCACATCTCCGGTCTGTGCGCGCCGCTCTTACGTGAACACGTGTGGACAGCTTGTTCTTTGTCAGCAGCAGAAGAGCACACGCGCCGGCAGACGGCGCAAAGAGAGCAGTGGCCCCGGTAGCACACAGTGTACTCGCCGTGAGTAGTACTTGCCTGGGCGAGCGCTCGATCCTCAGCTTGTTGTGGCTTTGGTGCGGAAGGGAGGCAAAACATGTGCGCGCTCAGACAGCCGATGTACACGCTCACGGCGTGTGCATCAGTTTGGGCCCGGACAGCACATGGGCACGCGCACGGCCTGTCTTTCAGCTTGCGGCGTATTGTAAGGTTTTCGTAAGCAGCGCAGCATGTTGCCTTCAACTTTAACAATCGCAGCCCTCCTTTCTTTCCCCGCCATTGTTAAGATAATGGTGGCATACTGTGCTGCTTAAGAAAAAAATACAATATTGAAAAAATATATTTTTCTTCGGCGCCGTTGGTTCGCCCCCTAGGTGGCTGGAATGAATGTATGTAGCGCCTCTGGGCCTGCTGCCTTTCAGCAGTAGCTCTGGCTGCTGTCCTGTGCCAGGTGGTGTTCCTCAGTGCTGCGCCTCTAGATGGCCCTGGACGCGCCTGTCACCATCTCTCGTTCGTGCCCCTGGGCGGGGCTCCTGTGTACTGCCCCCGGGGTAGACATTGCTCTGCATGATCATCCCCTGCCCGCGCCTCCCCCAGGGCCCGTGGTCGGCAGGCACCAAGTACGCTGGCAGCGTGGAATGTCGGGGGAGCCGCGGAGCAGTGTGGCGGTGCCAAGGGAAGGAATGTGGTAGCACTCGATGTACCGTGGCCTCTGAACCATGGAAGAGGGAGGAAGCAGAGCCACATACCTGACAACACTGGGCAGGGCCCGACCACCACAGGCTGAGTGACCCCCCCCCAGCCCCGCACACACGAGCACCCACAATGCTGTCACGGTCTGCAGTTACAATCCGATGCCATCAAACCCGCACACTGACACCCACACTGTCTCCAAAACCATGCCACCCTTCACACAGACACTCCTACACAACTGTCAACGATAACCTCGACATACACTGACACCGAAGCACCTTTCCCCCTTCCACTCAGGCACCGCAACCTGCCAACTCCCACAATGACACCCGCACGCTGGCGCCCCCCTGACTACTTCCTACACACAGACCTCCCACTCTGGTACACCAAGCCATTGCTCACACGAAATCACGAATAGCACTGACAGACTCTCATACACTGACTGCCCACACTTCTACACCATTGCCATAGTCTCCCTCACCCAACCAGCACTAACAGCCCAGGCAACACCCTTCCCCCTCACACTCCCCACACACTGAGCCACCCGACCCTGTCACTGCACACCGACAAACCCCACCTTCACACCCCCCTATCACTGATGCACCCACACTGACAGGCTCCCCAGACTACCACCCTGTCACCTGTGACCCTGCCACCCATCAGTACTCCGCTCGCCAGATGACACCCTCACCATGCCTCCCTACTCTATGAAACACCGATGCTTCTCTCACCGACCCCCCTACAAACACTGATGCCCTGACGCTCCACGCGCCATACTGTGTATTATCTCATCGAAATGTGTAAAACACCTGGGCACCGAGCACATTGTTTTCACTTTGGCCGTTTTGAATTAAATCGGTTTATTTTCATAGTATTTTCGCATCATGCAAAAGCGTGTTATGAGAGCAGAAGAACGCAAGCAGCAGTGAGGGATCACTTTCCGGACTCCATATACAAGGCAGTATGACTTGCGTTCCTAGAGCCAGGCGGGTCTGATCAGGGGCGTCGCTCGGTCACTACGATTGGGGGGATGTGAGCTTCAGGTTTTCCAACAATCACTTCGGATGGAATGTTAGAATACATAATACAAACAAGCAGGGCTTATGAGAGGGGCTTTAGGAGCAGTGTTAAGGGAGAATAATACAGATTGGTGGGGGTGCTAGATGAGAAAAACACTATTTTTTTAAATTGCCAATATTTTCGAAGACTTTCAAACCAGAGAGGGTGTGTGCATTTTTGTCTGTGTGTATGCAAAAATTCCTTGTGAAATCATTGCAAATAACAATGCCTTTTATTTTTGTTTTGGTTTTAAAAACATAAATAAAAGGCATTGTCATTTACAATGCCATTAGCTTAAACTCCGGTAACTGCGAGACCTATTGCATTGCAAATGCTTGTTTGGTTTAAGCACGCTACAAGAGTGCTTGTGTTTTTTAGCTGTCTGTCTCACCTATGTCTCCCATTCTGCTGCATTGGCCAGGGCCGGCTTTAGCGCTGGTTGCGCCCTGTGCGACAATGTTTGTTGGCGCCCCCCCAAACGACCACCTTTGCCACGGATTCCCTCACTACCACCCTTCAACAGTGCCCCTCACATCTCCATAACCACTCACTCACTGAGATGCATTTAATTAGGTTTATAGCGCCGCTCATACCAGTGTAGGTTGTCAGAGCACTTTACATCACACACCCACTACACAGAGACAATCAATCACACGTGTGTAAATCAGTGTACAGTAAATGTTACATCAGACAGAGGAATACAAGGTGTAAGAGTCACATGTCATCATACTGGTAGACAGTATAGTTTGAGTTCTTGGTCTGGAGAAGCACATAACACCATAGTTGGGGGTTACATTTAATAATACATTTAATAATAATTTATATATATATGTATGTGTGTATATATATATATTGTTTTTACAGAAATGAACCTAGCTACTTTTGGTTGAGTCAAAACTTCCACTAACAAAACTCCGATTTCACTCCAGGAAGAACATTAATCACCGGAGTAATCTAGACATTTTTATTGTTGTATCAAAATTGCTGGAAGCACGGAACGCGGCAGCAGGTGCTTATAAAACTATAACATACTTGCAAACACGGCGCCCCCAGAAGTCAGCACCCGGTGCAATGGCACCAGTCGCACCGCCCTAGAGCCGGCCCTTCTTGCTCCTGTTGTGTTTTCCCCTCATGTACAGTGAGGGCATTGTGCATGATGCAAGTTGGGGCTAGCAGTCGCCTTCTGTGCTTCCACTTGTCCTACAGGCCTTCTCTCAGGCCTGGTGGTTGAGTGAGTCCTGTCCTTGAGTGAATCCGGTCGACGCGTGTACTTTGGGGCTTGATGGCGGCGCGGTTCCGACATCCATCCAGTGAGGCCTAATTTAGGTGATTGTAACTTATGTCCTCGCTCCGTGGCACACGCAGGGTATTATTTGTCTTTGTCAAGGAAACGAGGCAGATTTGTGTTCAGTGTTGCAGCTCTGATAAAAAAGGCACATTTTGAAACTACAGTTGTGTCTATGAAGCACATTTTTTTAAATCCAGCCATTACATTTTTGGCTATTTGGAACACACCTGTATTTTGCCATTTCAGCAAGAGCGGGCATTATCGTGCTATAATCCCACTCTGCTGGTCAGCAGTCAGGCAAATGTGCTGTGTATACTAAAGGCCTGCTTTTGTTCTGTACAACTAGTATGGGAACTAGATGGCTACTTTGCCTGCACTTATTGACCATTTTGGTTTTTAAACGCTTCCTTGATTTACAACAGCCATATTGTATTTTAAATAGTTTTGGAGAATTGTTCTATACGAACAGCGTGCATGCAGGGGGATTTGTGAGCCAATGAGGAAGGTTCTCACTATCTGTCTGCACTTCATACGCGGTTGGTGCACTTCAAACTGCAAACTTCTTGTGACCATATAAAAAATAAGAAAATGTATGTATGGCAAGACAATTCGAAGCCTCTATCATTTCGAAATAGTAGGCTGAGTAAATGGTTTGATAGAGGAGCATGTGTAGATGAACTGAGGCTACCTGAATTGGTGCGTGGAAAGATGGATGGATGGATGCACAGATGGATGGGCGATCGACTGGGGATGACTGGATGCTCTGGTGATTGACCAGTGGTGAATAGATACATAGATGGATGGGTGGGCGGAAGAGTTATAGGAGAGAGCGTCCAGAAGGATGTGTGGATGGTTACCTGAATGAATGGATGAATGCTCCATATGATGGACAAATGAATGGATGATTTTCTAGTGAATGCATACATAGATGGATGGGTGGGTGGATGAGTGAATAGGAGAGTCACTAGAAGGATGTATGTATGCATGAACAGATGAAGGCAGTGGATAATGGAAACATGGATGAATTAATGAGGAGATGATTGGGTGAATGATGCATGGGCTGAACGCCACTCTCCACTTTCGACATGCTCCTAAGGTGTTTCACCCAAACTATTTCAGATGTGTGAGTACTATTGTGGCCTACATCTCCAAAATTCTGAGCTCCCTTTAACTCAAGTATATCTCCTTGAATACTAGCCTCCTGTACCTTCAAACCCTTCATTTCATTCAGACCAATACAGACACTGGTATCATCAGCTCCCTTAGATCTAGCTTAATGGCTCATATGTCATACTTTCCACTCACTCATTTTAGCAGAATTTGTAAGATAAGTTAATGACCTATAAAGATTCGGAGAACACATTCCATATTGGCAACCTTAATATTTCTCTTGATTCCCACCTTTGTCCTTCTCTCACAATGGCCTCTCATATACCAGGCCTGCTGTCAAAGTGCAATTTTGTAATGTTTTCTCAAACAATAACAAGAGACCACCCAACACCAGCTAGTCTCGAACAGCCAGCCTAAATCGTCATTAGTAAATGTCTCTTTCCCTTTATAATAAGAAATGAGCTGTACCCTGTTAGATTTGACATCATGTGGTATGCCCATAGTATATACATCACCTCACCCTTCCAACAATTACTAATTCTCTTAGCCAATAATATAACACCTTTCATTGCTTTGTTAAACCTTTCAACTATTCTATTCCTACTTGGATGATATAAAGATGTTGTATTGTGCACAATACCATTACACTGTAAAAAAACTTTCAAAGCAACTTGACTTGAATGGTGCTCTGTTGTCAATTGTTATTCACTTTGGTAACCCTTTCACAAGCATGACATGTGACTTATCTGATCTTTTGCATTCAGTACAATCCCTCACATTTCTTTTGATTTTTAAATCTCTACCACACCAGTTCAGGTCTTTAATCCTCCATTTGTTTTTAACACTATATGATTGCCCTTCATGACATAGTTGCAACACTTTCTTCTTCAACTCAAGGGGGGCCTCACCTTGCCATTCCTTAACAGATTCAGTTTTCTTCAGTTATTCATTTTTTTACATTCCATCCAGAATATTTTAATTGCCACTTTCAAATCAGTTTTTGTGGGCCACCCTTCAATTAAACACCTAATCAAATACTGGAGAAGATCATCTCTCCTACAATCATCTTTCTACTATTTATTGTTGATCCCACCTCTCTACATTCCAACCAGGCCACTTGGAGTTCTTCCCATTGATTCTGTGGGCATTCTCTAATTGGTGATGGTATCCTGCTCAAACAATAAACCTTTATATTTTTTAACTTAAGAACATACTGCACTCTGTAATTGAAATCTTATAATCTTATGGATAAACAGGTTATTCTCAGTGAAGCAGATGTAAGACCACTAGTGTTTACGACATTGGTGAGAGACTTATCAAACCTTAAAATGCGTCCTGTTCTCCACACAAATTGTTGAAAATGATCTAAACCTTACATGCCTGCCAATGTTTCCCTCTCGATTACTGACTAGCATTCATCATTTGGGGACAGAGATTTGGAAGCAAAGGCTATTACAACCTCCCTTGCGTTTGACTCCACCTGTGTGAGCACAGCCTTAAGGCCCTTACCACTTGCATCCATTGTGATAATACTTTTTGCATGGGAGTTCTACCACAGCCATGATGAAGCAATGCAAAAGTAATCATAACAAAATATTCATGGCATTCTACTGACCAAATGAACTTGACTTTGTTCTTCAGTATTTGCCTCAATGACTGGGTTTTTAAAGCAAAGGTTTTTAGACACTTTGTACAAAACTCAAGTAAGTCACAAGAATATCCTTGTGTTGTCCTTATTGCCAGGTGCTGGTGCTTCCTTAATGTGTCACTTAATTCTTATCTTGGTTTAATTACAGCACAACATACTTCATGCCCTAGATAAGTCACTCTATAAATGGCAATCCACTTATTAAACAGTACAATAAGACCCACAACCAAAATGTTATCTTGGAAAAGGTCTACACCCTGGAAAACTGAAAGCATTGAACAGGTTTTTATTAAGGACTTTACCCTTGTACTGCCATGATGCAGTGTAATCTGGTAGTATGCTGAGGAAAGCTCTACCATAGAGAACCAGTTCACACAAAAACATGCTCTGTTAAACTTGGTTGCCAATGTGTTCTTTCCAACTTATATCTTTAACTCCTCCCTAGCAGATATCGTGGATTTAACATCCTGTTGATGTTGAGAAATTTGTGTTATGATTTTAACACAGTCAGATAAATTATTAATCCTGCTTTCACTGGTATTCCATTATCTATATTTGTTCAATGTGTGAAATGAGTACTTTATTTTATTTACCAAGTATAGCATATTCTGGTAGCATAGCAGTTAAAATTGCCTTTACATTTTCATCAATATATTTTCCTTTCTTTTCCATCAAAACCTATTTGCAACACTTTGTTGTGTGTCACATATTGTTGATTGAGTAACAGTCTCGTGCCCAATTCAGAGTTACAATGCTGATGCAATTCCCAAAAATCCAAAACCTGAACCTCTAAATCTATAATAAATATATTTGGAAGAACTGATTTGCATTGTAATAGGTTAAGACACACAGTACAAATAGACTGCTTGTGTGGAGACCTAAATTATGTTGTAGGGTCCTGGCATGACGTATTTCTTTGAAACCATAGCAATTCCACAGATAGGGAGAAATTATAATTATACACAATGTTTTCCATGAGATTGGTGTGTGGAAATAACATGGTTGTTGGAACAGAGTGTCTGCAATGGTGCATACGGACTAGGACAATGGTGGTTGGCAGCATACTTACTTTTTGGGGCATTTTGCATGGAGGTTTACGGCAGGGATTTTGTGTGTCATCATTATTGGCTTTCAAGATTGGGGATATGGACCTTTGGTACAGTTTTGAACTCTATGAGTGAGGGAGTGGCCAGGTGATCACCTGGGTAGGAGTTCCAGTGTATGGAGGCTGTTAAGCAAGAGCAGTAGGTCAGCAAAAAGTGGGCCCTTGTTGTACAGTTGTCAAGGAGAAGACAGAGCACTTTGGGAGACCTACACCCAAGCTATTAAAGTAATCCAACATATGCATGACATGTGAGTGAATAAGGAATTTACACAGCCTTTTCCAGGCATAAAATGAGGCTTAGCTTTTTCCAGAAATATGTGTGACTAACACCCAGAAGGTGTTGTAAAAATCATAATGTAGCCATAATGTATCCATTCTGTGGGATTCACAAAATGTTTACCACATGTAATGCGTGCCTATAAGATACATCTGTGTGTGCATAGTCTATGGAACGTGTGTACACTAAATATACATAGTTCTGTACATACATTTAACGTCAGGCAATTGTTAGAAGGGTGGTCAGGAAAACACAATGCCAGTGGTAATCTCCCTCAATTACAGTGGCAGCTGACCCATCACTGGAAAATGGCAGGGCAATAAAAGATATCAGCATGGCAGTGTAAGCCCCATCATGCTGATTTGACGTTCCTCTTCTATCTGTGAGATCTTCATGACTCTGTCAGAACATGTACCTAATACCTAATGCCCAGGCATTATTCCCCACATTGTTGCCAGGTAGGACGGTATTATGAGCATGGTGGTGCTGGTGTCAGCTACCATCCCACCATTCTCTTGTTGTGCTAGTGCAGGTTGTCAATGCTAGGGTTCTAAGGGACTTTGGTATTAATCAAGCTTACCTGAGAAAGCAAGCCCTGAACAACAGCGATGCCACAGTGTCTTTTGCTGGCACTGTGGCCAGGAAGAAAACCTGGGGACATTCTGGGCAATGGAAAGGGAAGACGAGGGGTTGCCCATACTTCAATGGTCGCACCGTGAATCTTTCTCCTGCCCACATCATGTTAGTACCGCCACAAAATTCGAATATGGTGGGTGTAGGACATGTCACTGTTGAGGGCAGAGACTAGGATCTTGTTAACTTATGTGGCAGTATTTTTACCTTTGCTTTCTAAATGGATCCTGGGAAGCAGTAGATGAATGGAGCATGGAGACTACTGCCTCTCTCTATGCCATAGTGTGGTATCTTCATCTTTGCCATGCATTCTCCTCTTAGTGTCATATACCCTGCTGCTCAGCCAGAGTGACTGTGATGTAATGAGAATGCTGGTGTGTACATGGTTTGAGAGAGTGTCAGTTGAATGTGTGTGCTGAGCAGCAAGGATGCTGTTCCCAGTGGGGCTTCCTTCATACCTACTTTACCTGTTATCACCATACTACTGGCTTCCCTGCATCTTCATTTACCACAATGGCGACAAGCAGAGAAAGGACCCAGAGTGAAGAAAAGGGCACTGCTGGAACAGGGGAAGAGAGAGGATTGAAACTGGAGTATAACTATTTCCATTCCATTGCATGATTTAATTTGTACTCCCTTGCTTGATCCTAATTTGTTTTATTGATGTTTTGTATTATTGTCTTACTTGGATTTATATTGTCTATTTTTTCCATAAAAAAGGGAGGTGTGTGGTATCTTCATCTTTGCCATGCATTCATTCTCCTCTTAGTGTTATGTCCCCTGCTGCTCAGCCAGAGTTACTGTGAAGTAAATAGAATGCTGGTGTGTACATGGTTTGAGAGAGTGTCAGTTGAATGTGTGGGCTGAGCAGCAAGGATGTTGCTCCCGGTGAGGCTTCCTTCATACCTACTTTACCTGTAACCTGGGACTCCTACCTTAAGAATAAACCTGATCCTGTTATCACCTTAATACTGGCTTCCATGCATCTTCATTTACCACATATGGGTTAAGTAAGCTAAACAAAGAGATGGGAGGGTTCTTGAATTAATCTCAACCACTGGTAATTACTCAGGGCAGCATCCCAATCCACCTCTTTTTTGCCCACCATGCCACCTCAGATTAGGCCCAGCTGTACGCAAATCAGCCTTGATCGTGCTCCAATAGGAATCATCCAGTTTCTGCCAAGCCAGGTCCTCTCTGAACCAGAACACAAGCCACCCAAAACCAGTTTTGGCCTGATTAGGTCTCGTCAGTCATGTGTAGCTTGGTTCTAGTGGCACAGTGAGCACGGCACCCTTGTCTGGGCATGCTTGTCACGCTTAGGGCATGAAAATGAATAAACAAAAAAGTGATGGGTGGGTGCTTGAATAAATCTCAGTCACTAGTAATTACTCAGGGGCGCATCCCATTCCCAATCCATCGTTTTTTTGCCCACCATGCCATCTCAGATTAGGCCCAGCTTTATGCAAATCAGCATTGATTCTTCTCCAGTAAGAACAGTCCAGCCCGGTTTGCCCTGCCAGGTCATCTCTGAACCAGGAACAATGGACTGGGATTCAGTCCCCAGTAATTACCAGTGGCTGAGGTTAGTTCAAACATCCCACCCATCACTTTTTTTGTATACTTCAATGGATTAAGTAGGGCCATTACAGTAAACATGTTTGTGGTTATGGGGAAAAGTACAATTTAAAAAAACATTTATATAGCTTCTTAACATAAACTGATGAGTGCATTCCACACACAATGCAGCCAGTCAGCAAACCTTGGCGCAGAAAAAACAGGTGCAAGTCAGCAACAGGCATGAAGATGATACATATTCATATGCATATTCTGATATCCGTAAGCATCAGACGGGAATGTATGCAAACATACAGCACTTGCAAAATTCAACCGTGCACTATTCATAGTTTACACCTGGTTATGTCTGGGGATAGCCCAAACCATTTGATTCAGATCCCAGTTATCCGGTTGCTCGCCATTTTAAACTTGTTCATCAGAATAATTTAAATGATCTTTGTTATTTTGTAATCGATGCAGTCCCCAGGTCATTAAGAGGGGGTAACAGGGAAAGAAAGTTGCGACAGCTGGAGAGTCAATATATTTTACTACTTGACACTACGATGCCAAATGGCCTGAATACTGGAGAGGACCTCTATAATTTTTTATAACATTGTTTATAATATTGCTATTCATGAATGAATTTTTTATCAAATATGTATTAGCTATGAGGAGATCCCCTGATGAAAGATCTACAGTTATTCATTTATTTATTTGTTGTTTTCTATTTCTGCTATATATATGAAATGAGGTTCTATTACTTATACATCTTTTTAGCTTGACTGGTTTTTAGGTGGACTTTGGCCTTATTTTATACCGAGTTTTAGCTGGTTTTACTGGTTTTAATTCGGTGTCTGTGAGGTGTTTGGTCTGGCGATTATTGGTTAAGCTATGGAGTTGTATTAATGATTATGGTTTTATTGGGGTGAAATGAAATGTTTTGGAATAAGATGTCTTAACTTTGTTTTTTTTTTAGAGAAATGCGTATTTGCACTGCTGTAGTTTGCACATTTAAGTGAGAGGTTAAAATTGCTATTGAACTTAATGAAGTTAATGTAAATCAAGGTCTCTGGTACCAGGCATAATACATTGATGTTTATATTTATTTGTACTTTGCATTTGCACTTTACATTTATGATATTGAGGTCTTGAGCTTATGTCCAGCCTTCCTATTACATTTTAGTATAATTTTAATTAAATGATTCAACTATGACTTAATAGTTGGCTCGTTTTCACTTTTTATCACTATCATAGTTTTTTAGCACTATTTGCACTTTTTTGGGGCATTAATTTTGCACTATGCACTTTAGAAAAATAACAGATGTGAGCCAACTTTGAGCGACATGTTTAAATTTAATTTTGGTTACATGAAACAACCATATCATTGGGCACTGGCCCTATATTGTGTACAAAGAGTAATTTCGTATTTACCCATTTATGGTAGTGGAAATGAACAATGATGTGTATTTACTATTTATAATGAAAGCAATCAATTATTTGTATTTTTATGAATTGATACAATATTGCTTTGATGTATGTAGCCATTTGAGCAAGTTGAGCAAGATGAGAAATGAAAGTCTGTTGTTTAGCTCTATGAAAGGTATGGGAGGGACTGCCCCCATGGTGTAATTGTGTATATAAACGTGATTTGGTCCTGACATGTCATGTGATCAAGACCGGGGAAACTCGGTCGAAACGCGTCATGCTGCTGACAATCCACAAATAAAGCACGATATTCAATTTATCTGGTGGTCCGTACCTGATTTCTTGTTCAAGGAGGATGTTTCATCAGGATTGTGGTTCTTGATATATATATATATATTTAGCATAGGATTCTCCCCATAAAAAAATAATCATCCAGCACTCCAAGGGGATTTGGTCACTCGATAGTTTATTGATGACGATACATCAACGCGTTTCAGCAGTCTCACGCTGCCTTGCTCACGATGCCAGAGCGCCATTTTTTTCACATTAAAATACTCAATAACAATAGAGAACACTAATGAGGGACTCCATTTACAATGACCAACAAGCAGCTCACTTTTACTTGCAAAGCGGCGGCCATCTTGGAACATGTTTAGTATGCTTAGATAATAATTAAAAGGACAGTTCCAATTATTACATATCCTTCATTTTCCTCCTTTTGTAGGAACGGATTTCATTCATTGCTCAAATCTCAGGACAATAATAATACAAACATTCAACCTATCTGGATTCTTATACTTCGCAGAAATTTACATTCCTCGCGTTTTCAGTCCAGTACTTAATCGGTTAAATTATAATTACTTCATTGCCCTTAATCCACAATTTTATATCCGTTTCTTGAAATTCATTTTCACAATTTCAAACTTATCAATCAATAATGCATGTGCCAGATGTCACTTAACACTTATTTAAAACAAAAGGGAGGGTATCAGTGCATTTTTCATACAGTACAATTCATAAACAATTAAAGTGCCAGTGCTATAGTGCAAATCAATCGTTAAAAGTGCAAGTGCTTCACAGTATATTGTTTCTCCTTTCATAAAACATATTTCATATACTTGATAAAAACACTTTAAAAGATACTTAAAATATCAATACATACTTTAAATTTGAAGTGCAAGTGCTTCACAGTATACTATTCCTCATTTTTTTAGAAGAACAAATTTCATATACTTAGTAAAAGCGCTTAAAATATTTCAAATATCGTTAAATTCTTTACTTTAAAAGGTCTCTCACTCCTTTTATTTCCTTTCAAATTGTACCTCCCATGATTGAACTGAATCCTCCTCAATATAAAATAACTGTATAAATTTCAAATATTTCTCATATAGCTCCATCCATTACTCATTGTCCCATCCCACCTTTAGCGTTCTCACTAAAAAATCTAAAAACAAAAGTATAAATGGTCTCACTATGTGCAGTTTTACCCTTAATCTCTCTTTCTTTTCCAGCTTTTTAACATAGACAAGTATATAGATCCTCATCTACATTTAGCCCATGAGGTTCCTTGCTATTGAACTCTAAAATATAATAGGTTTCTAGTTTTCTGAGTTCCTTTTCCCTGTCCCCACCTCTCTTTTTTGGGGGAATTTCTGCTATACAGCTATACTGTAAACTAGAGGGATTACTTTGATGATGGTTTTCAAAGTGTCTTGCAATAGGATACGTTCTATCCTGATTCACAATCGCTCTCCTGTGTTGCAAAATTCTCTTGTACACTGGTAGAATTGTACTACCTATATAAATCTTAGGACAGGAACATTGCATTAGGTAGACAACAAAACTGGATCTACAGGTTAAAAAACTCTTGATGGTGATGGTTTTATTAAAAAATGTCTTAAAATCCGTGCGACTCATTCCATGTTGGCACGCCTTACATTTAAAACATTTTTTAAAACCTGGTTTTTGTTGGAGCCATATAGAGGCCCCCTTTCCTTTCTTGAAACTCACTATTTACAATCAAATCCTTTAGTGATTTCGATTTCCTGTAGATGATATTTGGCTGTTTATTTACTTGAGGACCTAGTACTGGGTCATCTCTTATCAGATACCAATGTTTTTTTAAATGGCTCTGATTTCTTTATGTTTGGTATTAAATGTCGTTATGAATCTCAGATTCTCCAAACTTTTCTGCTGTTTCTTCTCATTCTTTTTCTTTTGAGTTCTAGATGGTTCAAATAGCACTCTTTGTCTCTCTAGATTCCTGGCCTTGTTGGCTGCCCCTCTTATAATATTCGGTGAGTACCCTCTCTGAATGAATCTATCCGTCATTTTCTGTTCTGTTCTATGATATTCTTCTTGGCTACTGCATGCCTGCTCGCCCTATAAAATTCCCCAAAGGGGATGCTCCTAATCAAAGGTGCAGGGTGGGCACTACCTGCATGGAGAATAATATTCCCTGCAGTAGCTTTTCTGAACACAGTGGTCTCAAGTTTTTCTCCTACTGGTTTAATCCTGATATCCAAAAAGTCTATGGTGGTTTTACTGTACTGTCCCACAAACTTTAGATTCAAAGAATTCTGGTTCAGGTCCCTGATGAATAATTCTATGTCCGTTTCCGTGCCCTGCCACAGCACGAAAACGTCATCTATGAACCTAACCCATAGTAGAATCTGTTCTGACCACTGTTCTAGCGGCGGCCCTCCGAGCACCTGCTCCTCCCACCAGCCTAGATGTAAATTAGCATAACTGGAGGCGAAGCAGGTGCCCATCGCCGTCCCCTGTTCCTGTAGAAAGAGTTCCTCACCAAATAAAAATATATTTTTCGTCAGGCACCACTCCATTAGCTCTAAAATCATTTGGTTATGTTTCAAGAATCTCATTGGTCTCCTATTCAAAAAGTATTATATTGCTTTTAGACCATCTACATGTCTTATACTAGTGTATAAGGTGGAGATATCAAGTGTCACTAATATCATGGTTGTAACATTCCAACGTATATCAAAAATACATTTAAGAAAATCTGTAGAGTCTTTGATAAACGAAGTCAATGTTCTAACAATAGGATTTAAAAAATAGTCAATATATCTCGATGCATTCTCGAACAGGCTGCCACAAGAGGAAATTACTGGTCTACCTGGTGGTGTGGTGGTGCTTTTATGCACCTTTGGGAGCATGTAGAAGACCGGTATTACTGGTTTGTCTTTTTTGATGAACTTGTACTCATCCCAGCTCAACAAATCTTGTTTCCACACCTCCAGTCTTTTAAAAAATAGTTCCTTCATACTCTTTCATGCTAATCCTCCGCTAGCATTCATGATCATTAAGTTGACTGAGTGCTTCTTTTTTGTACAATTCACGGCCCCACAATACAACATTTCCTCCTTTGTCTGAAGGTTTTATCAGTACTCCCTCTTCTTTTGCAACTTGGCCACAGTTTTATGTATTAAGGCTTCTTTTGGATTCATTTTCCTTTTCTTTTGACTTATCTCATAATACATTTGTTTTAGATCTTTCGTTACATTTTCACCAAAGATGTCCAAATTATCTCTTGGCATTTGAGGTATAAATCTGGAGGGTGGCCGAAATGAGGTATAATCTCCTCTTTCTAAGCTTGACATCATTAGTTCAGCCTGCCCATTGTCTTCAAATGGATCATTCACACTTTCCATATCCACGTTAGCATCATTGAATAATGTCAATAGATCTGTCAGGATGGGCACATCATTAATGCTCAAGATATTAGATTCATTTTGAGGACCCAATAGTATTTCTTGTGATGGGGGATTTTGGGAATTACGATTTAGATGCATTTTAGATAATTTGAGTTTGCGGATAAATCGATACAGGTCCATTCTGCTATTTGGATAATTAAATTCATTGTCATCACAGAAGGAAAGTCCTAATTCCAATACTGATTGCTCTTCTTCAGTTAAAATCGCAGTACTCAAATTTATAATCGTATTATTGGCAGTTACTTTTTCATTGATTTCTTCACTTTGGAGCGCAAGGATCTTTTTGTTTGCCATTCTTGTGCTCCTCCGATATCCCTCACCCCCTCTTCTTTGTTTCCTCTTCCTCGGCTTCTTCCTCTCCCTCGGCCTCTCCCAGTGCGATGGTCTGTTTGTTGCTCCAGCAACATAAAACGGAACTCATCTGTGACGGCAAGCCTCACATCTCTCATCCCTCTTCCACTTTGTTCCTCTAGCTCTTGTTCTGAGCCTGTATCCGAACTAACATCACTCTGAGAGATAGCTTGTTGATCAATGAGGCCACTCTGGATCTTTTGCCTCCTTTCCGGGTCGAATTTCTTGGCAAATGTATAAATTCGCCCTTATTCGTAATCCAGACGGTCACGAAGGAATTTGGTAGCCTTTCTATCCTTTATGCGTTTTTCATATTTTTCCAGCCTGATTTTTATTTCGCCTCTAACTTTGCTCACTATATATATATAGTTCAATAAAGAAAATAATCGCACTATCAGGATCGGTACACTACCAGAGGTTTATTTGCCAGTAACGCGTTACAGCTGTCAAGCAGCCTTGCTCACACACTGGCATGTAGAGACAGCGTCAGTTTTGATTACACAATCAAGGAAACAAACATAGGACATCAAGTGTAAGACCTCATAGTGAAAACAAAACACAAGTCATAATGGCATCCATTTCGGAGTGGTCACACGTTGTAACATTGTATACATATTGATTTCACATGTATTTTAGCAATGTAATGTGTCAAGCCTCAACCCCTATTATGTGTGAATACAGAAGATATAAGGGAGGAAATTAATTCCATTCCCTCCTTTCCCTTAAATGTCGTGCAGTTACATAACTCCTGGCACGCATTTTTACAGTATTATTTCCATATTTTAAGTCCCCGTAATGACTAAACTATCTCCTGTCACTGTGGCTTTATATACTGCAACTCTAATTTGCAGTATTATTGCACCGTGCCTTATTCCCGATGTTCCTGTAGATTACATAGCCGGCTGCATCGGAACATCTCACATGCGCAGATATTATCTAAATAAAGATTTTCTCCTTGAATGCGCTCTCGTGGCTACTATTGTACTAGACCAAGTGCCATATTTTCTGCATCCGTTGCCCTGGCTTTACATCATGTGTACTAAATGTGAACATTGTATTGAATGATGTAAAAAAGGTGTAAAAAAAGGAAAGAGAGGGGGATGGGGGGGGGGGGGGTGGGATTCTATTCTAAGTGCCCTAGTGGCTATCTTACTTACACGGACAGTATCCCGTTTAGGTTGTCCTACAGTATGGCAAATTTCCATATCCCTAAGAGAAACGGGAGATACTGGGCTCATCCTGTGTTATATAAACAGGACTGGTGCCAGATTTCATGGTATTGTTTATTAGTGCTCTAGTGGCTAAGAACCAAGACAGGGTGAAAAAAGAAGAGGAAAGACGGGGGTTGGGGGGGAAGGGCAGGAATTTTTTGGGGAAGAGGGGGGAGAAGATCTCCCTATTCAGACGCCAAGTGGCAAAGTTATTTTTATAAGTCAACGATATGGATGATTGTTCATCATGTGTTCCTGAGTATCTAGCTGCGCTGCCTTTTACCGCACTTCCTGCTGGTAATCCCCTTGTTTTTGTTTGATTAAGGTGCACATGTGTAAATCAAATAAATGAAAAGACAAAACATGAAAAGTGATCAAATTGCAATACTGAATAAATACATAGAACAGCAGTCTTATCTTATGCTGCGGCCTCCTTTCGAGGATGATGTGTCACGAAGAAAAGGGTAGGGAACCAAGATCCTCTTACCCTCCTGGTTAGGGCCCCTACCTTTCCTCCTATACAAAAGCAGAGAACAAATAAAATATGGATTAAAAAGATTAAAATCCAAAATCTTGATACAGGAGGGTCTAAATACAATCTTGCACATATCTGTAAGGTTTAGATGAGGGTAAAAAAGTAAGGAACTAATCATAAGATTCACTATCCAGGTCGGTCTAAGTAAGCTAAGGACAAATCGGAAACAGTCTAGCAGCTAACATTGAAAACCCCCTGTCCTGGATTTAGTGTTCATGTAGATGGATCCCCAGTTCCTCGTCCTGGTTGTGACCCCTAGGTGTCTTGGTTTGTAAATCCAATATGTACCAGGATTCGCGCTAAGTTTCAATGTTCTATTTCCCTCTCTGTGGTTAGGTTTCACTTGTTCTAGTATGTAATACTTCAGAAGTTAACTATTTGAGAGATGGAATTCTTCAAAATGTCTAGCCACAGGGTAATGTTTGTCTTTATTGTTTATTGCTCGAAGATGTTCCAATACTCTTTTTTTGGCTGCAAAGGTAGTACTACCTATATATTGCATGTTACATGGACATTCCAAAGCGTAAATAACAAAGTTAGAGCTACAGGTGAGGAATTGTTTAATGTTTCTCTCACCATTGGGGGTCTGATACTTCTTTCTCAAGTGACTATTGTTGCAGGCCTTGCAGTGTCCGCACGGGTAAAAACCTTGTAAGGAATTTCCAGTTTTTTGGTTATGTCTCCTTTCACAAGTAAGTCTCTGAGATTTCTCCCTCTTTTGTACGCAATCATGGGGCGTTTGGGTAGTTCTCTGCCTATTATGGGGTCGCTTTCTAGGATGTTCCAGTTTTTGGCTAGTATCTTTTGAATAGTACTGGAGTCTGAGTTGTAAGTGAGGATGACCCACGTAATGTTTTGTTCCTCACTAAGGGCATCACTGCTTTCTTTTTCCTTAAGGGTCTCTTCCCTCTGTATATTCCGTACTCTCCTGACTGCTCTGTTTAGGACCCACATAGGATATCCTCTCTCTTTAAATCTCACAATCATACATCTTTGTTCTTCTTCATACATGGTATCTGTACTGCAGTTTCTCCTTGCCCTCAGCAGCTCCCCAAAGGGGATACTCCACTTGAGAGTATCTAGGTGGCTGCTTAGGGCATGGAGCAAACTGTTCCCTGCTGTGGTTTTACGGTGAAGCTTCGTCTGTAGTCTTAAGGTGTCTTTATCTACCTTTACTTCCACATCTAGGAATTCGATAGAGTTTCTATTTATGTTGTGTGTCAATCTCAGGTTACAACTATTGTCATTGAGTTTGGAAATAAATTCAAGAGCGCTCACTTCACTGCCTCTCCAAATAACAAAAAGATCGTCAATGTAACTGAGCCAGACTGCCACCTGGTTGAACATGAGCTTAAGTGTTTCGTCTTGTCTGATTTCCTCTTCCCATGCTCCCAGAAACAGGTTAGCGAAACTGGGAGCAAAACATGTGCCCATGGCAGTCCCTAGTGTTTGTTTGAAGAGTACACCATCAAACATAAAAATATTATTTCGGAGGCAGAAGTTTATCATCTCCGAAACAGCATTTGTGTGTTCTAGGTATTTCATGGGTCTATTCTCCAAGAAATGTCTACATGCCCGGATTCCTAGGTCATGATCAATAACAGTATACAGTGCATTAACATCCATTGTAATGAGCAGGAAGTTTTCTTCCCAACTGATGTTATTAAGTTTACACAAAAAATCTTTCGTGTCCTTGATGTGTGATGGGAGAGTTTCAACATACTGCCTCAAGAAATGGTCCACATATTTGGAAATTCTTTCTGAGACACTCCCAATAGAAGACACGATAGGTCTTCCCGGTGGGGTAAGGGCATTTTTGTGGATCTTTGGTAGAAGATAAAAAATAGGAAGTCTAGGGTAATCTTGTTTCAGGTAGCAATATTCCTCCCACAGTAGGATACCCTTGTCTTTCCATTCTTCCAGCATGTTCCAGATACTAAGGATACTGTTATTGTATTCCTGTATGTCTATCTTTGTATAGAATCTTTCGTCTTCAAGTTGACGTGCTGCTTCCTTTTTATACATTTCTTTGTCCCATAGCACGACATTTCCGCCTTTGTCTGCTGGCCGTATGACCAGTGTCTCGTCCTCTGCCAGTGATTTTATGATTTGTCTCTGGGCCAAAGAAAGGTGTTGAAAGTCTTTTTTTTATTTTTCTGTTGTCATACTCGGATTAGGTCATGTGTGACTGTCTCGTGGAATGTATCAATATTGTCATGGCCAGTGTTGGGCAAATAAGTAGATTTGGGTTTGAAATCAGTTCAGGCCGGGTGGTCTAGATTAATGTCCATGCTGCCTACAAAGGAGTTTTCTTCAAGGCCTGTTTCCACTAGTAATTCCTGCAGTGCTAGCAATGCTAGAAGATCTTTCACCCTGAGTTCCGTAGTGTCGTGTTCTTCTCCCCTGATGTTTTCTCCCTCAGTGATATTAGGTGTTCTAGAATTTTTCAAAAAGTGCCATTTCCTCAGTTTCAGTTTTCTAACGAATTTAAAAACATCTATCCTAGTCTCTGGATAGCTGAAATGGCCTGAAGGGCAAAAGGAGAGCCCTAAGCAGAGTGTTCTTTTTTCTAGTAATGTTAATGGTCTATGAGATAGATTTACAATGGTTCTTTGTACCGTTTCATCATCCATCATTGTTGTTTCCTTGTTGTCAACCTGCTTCCCACTGGTCCTCTTCCTTGTCCTTTGCCTCTTCTCGCATCTATGTAGGTCTCGTTTTCTTCTTCGATTGTTTCGTCTTGACCTCTTCCTCGACCTCTCCCTCTCTGTCCTCGTCCCCTGCCCCGTGTCTTTGGCAGTGGTGTCGCTCTTGGAATTTGTCGCCCCATTCTCATGAGGCGATACTCTTCTAAAAAAGTCGTCGAACCTTTCATTGTTGTTCTCCTTGCGGGTAGTTGGTCTGCTCCCTCCATTGATCGAGTCTCGGCATCGCTGCTGGCCATTGATTCATTTTCACTAGTTACTATGGTCGTGTCCCCTATTTCTTCTCCTGCTTGAAGTTTCTCGTACATGTAATCATATTTATGGCTGTATGTTAAAATCCTGCCGCTTTCGTAATCCGTGCAATCACGATGAAGTTTTCTCTGCTTGCGTGCCTTTATGTCTTCTTCGTATGTCTTAAGTCTTATTTACAGATCTGTGAGGAATTTTTTTATAGTTTCTTGTTCCTTGTGTCCTTTCAGGTCATCTTCTAGGGATTTGAGGTTCTTTTTTATCAGTTCCCTATCTTCCCACGCATACTTGACTTAGATTGTAAGCATGTTTCTAGAACTCTGAGCAGAGTTCTCCACCCATTCTTCAAGCATCCTAGTATTGGGGGACTCATATACATAAATATATACATGTCACTTGAGATGGCATCAGTGATGTCACTGACCATGTAATGAGTGATGTAATATGTGAGGTCATAGGCAGTGCATTGCGGGGGCGTGAGTTATAGTTAGCTCACTAACTATAACGGCTGAATTTCTCTGGTTTAGTATGAGTGAAATCTGAGCCTATAAACGTCTCGGTAACCTTTGTTTTTTTCAGTGAATTTCGAAGATTTTTTAAATTCCATTTCCTAACTATAACGTCCCTGTAACCTATGTTTTTTCCAGACAATTTCTAGGGTTTTTTAAATGCCAATTCCTAACTATAACTTCCATGTAACCTCTGTTTTTTTCAGTGAATTTCTATGGTTTTTTAACTAGTTTTTAGGTCGAGCCTGGGCAACACATGCGCTGCTCTGCAAGCCATACTGTATTGGAGTATGTACTTGACGCTCCGCCCACTCTCTGCCCATATTTGTCATTGGCTTGTGTCATTGTCCTTCAAAAATGCTGGCTTCTGATTCATTATTAGGCTTGTTAGTCCCTCCTTAGTACCGCATTGTCTTCATTTGTAACCTCCCATGAGGACTGGCCCTTTTTACTTCGGTTGTTACACGGAACGTCATCTTTAGTCTGTAAGCACTATTTATTTAATGAGTTTCTCTTACTGCAGGAGGGCAAGATGTAGTTTGTGGTGTGTGTCTGTGAAGTAGAGCAAAGCCGAGCCTCCTTTGTGCGGTCTGGCCGTTTCTTTTTTGTCGGCAGTGCACTGTTTCCACACACACTCCAGACAGCCTGCAGACACGCAAAGGGGGCTTTTGTGACCTGACAATAGAGCTGCAGTTGAATCAACTGTGTGTGTGTTTAGGGAGACCACCTTCCTCAAGGGTACTACGGATATTTTTTGGTTTGCGGCTGTCTCTCTCTCTCTCATTCCCCTCCTCCTGGCCACAGTTTCCCCTCCCCCTGGGTGAACATGACATCGAGGGGGACTGACAACGGCCTGGCATAAACACAAACCACAAACTGCTAGAGGAGGAAGAGAGGCAGACCCTGCTTTCTATGTCAGCCAGAGTGCATCCAGTGCTCCCTATCACCCCTCCCCCTTCTTCCATCACCTTGTGCTTTTTTCTCTCTTCCAATCTCTGTCTTCCTCTCTCCCCTTCATAAAAGGGTAAAGAAAGAGTTTTAATTAAAAAAAAGATTAGACTAGTTTGCAGAGGGTAATTAGTTGTGCCTGTGGGCTTTCTTCGCTGCTCTCTATTCCTCCCTCGGTCAGCACAATTAACATAAAATAGAAACCAAAAGTAGAATTCGTCACGAGGGACATTTTTTGTGTGGTGAGGGGCGGGGGCGTATGTATCCTAAACAAACAAGTGAACCAATGCCAACAAACAAAAGAATGGGTGTTGGGTAAAGTAGGTGCAACACATAAAACTGAAATACATTAATGGTTAAATACAAATAAAATATGCCACGCAGCAATGCGCCTTTGGACATACAAGGGTGGGAGCTACAGGTGTACTTTTTCTAGAACAAAATAAAGTCGGATTATATTTGTCCCTAACTCAGGAGAGATTTAATCATCACGAGTAATGTTTGATGTATTTATATATAAATATACTTGACAAGATTGGAGCGCGCTGTTGAAATGTGCACGAAAAAATATAGATTTCCAAAATAATTTTGGGATAATAGGTAGAGTCACAAGCTGAAGAGACTACCTTGCAGTGTGGGATTCCAAAAGGGCCTTGACATGGGTACAAAGGAAGACAGAAATGCAACGGTTTGCTGGCGCTTTGGTTATGGTATGTTTAACATTCTTCTGGAAGGGCTGAGAATTGGTACTTAAATATGCATTTTTTGTAAAATCGTTTGTTGAGTTTTTTAATAAGGTAACCTTGACTTTGCTTGCTTTATTAGTAGTGTAGGAATAGTAGTAGTAAAATACTTTATTCGGTTGTCAAAAAACCATCAAACTATACATGGAAACAGTACAAATGCATATATGGCATCAATATAAAAACAATTATAGTACATAAAACATAATGATTTTAGAGATTGCTGTACAGTCGTGATGTTCATGATAAGTATGCATTCATCTCCAAAGATAAAAACAATTGTGTTAAGATAAAATCGATTAAAAATACAATGTGAAAAATGCCATAATCAGGAAGTCCCAGTGCAGCATACATCATAAAACAAGGTACATGAACGTAGAGTATGTGTCACATTCTAAGCTCTAAAGGAATCTGCATGAATGAAAAACAGTACACAAAATCCAGAGTATTGATCGTGCTCATTAGTGATCATGAAGCAGTTTGTAATAAGATCTTACTGCGTTTGTACCAAACATTTGCTAAACAAGAATTTGCAACACAATAGGTCTCGCATTTGCGAGAGTTTAAGCTATTTGAAATGATGTCGGGCAGACGCAGTAGTGAGTTCCCAGAAGCAGTCTTTATTAGCAGGGGTACAGAGAGCCGTCCCGGCTGGCACAACCAAGGCACAAGCAGTAACTGCCACTGAGAGAACACTCAGGGCAGGATGCTTGCCAACACTCCAGATGACATCACTGAATTCTCACTGGGCTCTGCCAGCATCACATCACCACACCTCCCCCCTTTTAATAAAATAAATATGAAAAAATGAAAAAGAGGGAAGGGGTACAGAAGGAAAGAGGGGTGCTCAAGAAAAGAAAGTAATGTAATGAACAAAGAAAGCAAGATAGAGAACTATCACTGGTTATTAAACATAATCTCGTAATCTGCTTGGTCTAGTATGAACCCTGGTGCTCTTTCTGACACCATCCCCCTTCACAACATTTTTGTCAGCTTTCACAATTTCAGAAAAGGAACATGGGTCTTCAGCAACACGAGAGGTGCTCCACCAGTTCCCATTAGACAATCTTACAGCGTTCTTGCGAGTTTCTACAATTTGCTGAGATTCCCAAAATTTTGATAGACCTTTTCTGACAGAAACAGGATTTTTTACTCTAACCCAGTCCCCGACATGAAGTTTGTGGGTTTCCTTCTTGACAGTAGGTTCATAATTCTTAAAACACGCCTCAGCTGATTTTTTATTCGCAGACTCCCACATACACCTCATGTCACAACCTTGGTGGAAGGACTTAACCATCCAGAAAGGGTAAACTTGTGAAGATGCTTTTCTCCCCCTCATAAGCTCGAAGGGACTGAAATTGGTGGCGACATGAGGTGAGGTATGGTATGACCAAACTAGATCTTTCACAGCTTGGAAAATACAAGACTTGGACCTGAAAGCTGCTTGGACACACTCAACAACAACTCTATTGAATCTTTCCGCTTTGCCATTGCTTTGTGGGTGGTAAAGAGGGGTTCTGGTATGCTTAATGCCGCAGGAGCGCAGAAACAAATTCATCTCCTGCGAAACAAATTGAACACCATTGTCTGTAAGAATCTCCTCAGGATAGCCCTCCCTGAGGAAAATCTTGTTCAGACAATTGATAACGCTCTTGGAGTTTGGGATACTGATAGGCTCAACCTCAACCCACCTGGACAGATGATCCACAAGGACTAGGAAGTATCTCATGTTAGCGGGAAGAACATGGAAAGGTCCAAGAAAATCCATCCCTAACCTCTGCCAAGCTCTTCCAGGCGGGGACACAGGAGACTCAACAACACCTTCCAGGACCAAAACCTTGTCACTGGCACTGCACCGTGCACATTGCTTGACTAACTCATCAATCTGGGTGTCCATTCTAGGCCACCAGAAGTCAGTTCTGACCTTCCTCTTTGTGATGGTCGCACCAAGGTGACCTGAATGAGCAGCCAAGACAATCTTTTCTCGGTAACACACAGGAGGTACGAGTTTATCGCCTCAAACCACTTTGTCGCCCTCAACCGAAAGTTCATTGCTGACCTTCCAGAACATTTGAAATTCAGGAGAAAGACACTTCTCTTTGGGCTAGCCTTTCTTAATCAAAGACACAACTTCCTTGAGAAGCTTACAAAGTCCAGTAGCCAAATGTAGAAAAAAATAATTTCTTTATTTTAAATTGCGTAAAAAACATCAAACATAGACACTCCAGCCAACGCGTTTCCTTCCCATACTGGGAACTTCATCAGGGCAAATGGAAAAAGTAAAAAATGGCTTATGTATACCGCCTCACACTGGAAAGCTTTAACCGCTTAACCGCGGCGCGAATTCCGCCGCGGTGCGGCGGTTTTAATCAGTGGGCGGGGTCATGTCGGCCGACGGGCGCATCGAACGGGTTAAGCGTACCGCAGTCTTAAATGAGGTAAATTCTCCCAAGGTGAATATACGTCTTTACATGTGCCTCATAACATGTAGATTTCTTTCGGCAATATTCTTAAGTTTCTATTTAACTTGGTTCCGTGTATTGCACTGGGGCCCAGCACCGTAATCACAATTATGAAAACTCCTTTCAGTCGTACGAGTATTTCTCCCTAGAAACAATGTGGTCCTTGATGGATTGAAAACCTCTCTCACATTCTTCTGACCATGTATAGTTTGCCCCTTTCTTCAGCAGGGCTCTGAAGCATTCAGTGGTTTTGGCAAAGTCTTTCATGAACTTGGCATAAAACTCGCAAAGTCCAAGGAAGGACATAAGCTGTTTCTTCTTTTGTGGAGCGGGCGCTTCCACAATGCTTTTGACCAAACCTGGTCTGTGTTTTATGCCATGTTCCGAGCTGACGTGACCTAAGTATTCTATTTCTTTCACCTTGAAGGTGCATTTACTTTTCTGTAGAGTAACTCCTCTGCTCTCTAGGATGCTAAAGACTTGGTCAATGGCTAAATCGTGTTCAGCCTCAGTGTTGGAGAAGATAAGAATGTCATCTTGGAAGACAACAACATGGGGATTATCGTGAAACATTTCGGTCATGAGCCTCTGAAAGACGGCGGCCGCCGAAGCCAACCCAAAAGGTAGGCGGCAAAACTGGAAAACGCCATCAGGGGTGACAAAGGCTGTGAGGTGTCGGGACTGAGGATGTAGCTCGACTTGATGATAGGCAGCACTGAGGTCCAGTTTGGTGTACTATGAAGAGGATCCAACTTTAGCGATCAGATCCTCGATATGTGGGAGGAGAAAACCATCGACCCAGATGGCTTTGTTGAGGCTCCTCAAGTCGACACACATCCTCAAGTCCCCAGACCTCTTCTTAGCTAAAACGATGGGCGAAAGCCAGAGGGTGGACTCTACTTTCTCAATTATACCTTGATCGCACAGAGTTTGTAAATGTTTGGATAAATCAGCCCTAATGCTGAGGGGAACATTGCGTAACTTATGTTTGACAGGGCTAGCATTTTCTTTGACCTTAATAAAGTGTTGGAAATCAGTGATTTTGCCAAGGCGTTCCTCGAATACTTTCTCAAATTTATGCTCCCATCTGTTAGCCATTTGGGTAGTAGACAGAAAACTGATGTCCTTTGTGGAACTGATTTGATCTGGAGCAGGCTGCTTATCAATGAAAACAGGTTTGTCTAGGCCAGGTTTAATAGTTAAGCCAAATTCAGCCTGATGAAGTAGACCGAGGACATTAATTCCCTTTCTAGCTACGTACACCTTTCCTTTGATGACTTCCCCTAGGACACTGATGGTAGCCCAGAAATAGCCTAATAACTCAATTCTGCTATCTTCAAAAGCCACTGTGAGCACATCAGGTGGTAATAAACACTTCGTTACCCAGAATTTAAGATATTTTTCTTGTGACACAATGGTAATGCGAGCTCCTGTGTCTACAAGAAGTTGGATGCGAATGGTTTCAATGGTGACATCAATTTCAGGATCAGGAATATGAAGTGTGTTCTGCTTCTCGTCACAGCGTTTCACTACTACAGCATACTCCTGACTTGTTACATCATCATCATAGTAACTATCAGTTTCATTAAGAACACACCTTATGTTATTCCTTCTGCCACCCATACAAACTCTGGCGAAATGACCCATTTTACCACATTGTCCACACTGTTGGTTTATGGACGGACAGTTCTTGAAAGATGAGACATGCAAAGGTGAACCGCACCTAAAACAACTGATTTTTTGATTGGACGGTCTACTTTGCACGAAATTTCTCCCACCTCTAAGCGCACTAGGCCTTCTGGCATTGTCGCGTGTAACGACAGGTGGTTTGGCGGAGACAGCGCCTGAAATAGTGGTGTTAGATAAAGCGGTTTCAAGTTGCTTTGCATCTTCCATTGAACTCTCAATGCTTTTGGCAATATCAACTGCTTTGTCTAAAGAGGGATCCTTACAGGTAAGTAGTCTTTATTGTATTTTTTTACAATAACACCTGGCGACAAGTTGATCTCTCACGAGTTGAGAGGTGAAGTTGTCGAATTCACATTTTGAAGCTAGTACTTTTAATGCCGTGATGAAAGTGTCTATGCTTTCAGTAGGTTTCTGCATCCTTGTGAAAAATTTGTATCTGTGCACTACAATGTTCTTTGTTTTAGTAAAGTACTTGTCCAATTGAGCTACGGCTACATCAAACTCATCAGGGTCCTCACCTTCAGGTGGGTCATAAGGAGGCAGGTGATCAAACACATTCTGACCCTTGACCCCTAAATGATAATACATGAGATTCTTTTTCCTCTCAGGTCTGAACCTTTGACCGTCTATGGCACCTAAATATGCCTTAGAGGATCTGATCCATAGCTTCCATTCCAGCGGTGGATCTCCCGGTTCCTGTAGAAAAGGCGCTGGTGCGGTAACACTCTGCATGTCAGCTGAATACCTGTGGAATAAAACGATTACTAACGGAGAGAGAATACAAGAAAGAAGTTGGTGAGCAAAAAGAAGGAGAAAAAGACAAAAGAATGAGGAAGAAAGAAAAAGAGAAAGAGAAAGTAAAAACTGGATTCTTGCAGTTCATCAATTTTTGAGTACAAGTGATGTACACTTGTACTTTTTCTCTTTCTTGTGGCAGTAAAAAAAATGTGTGTGTATCACAGGCGTGACACACAGGAGAAATTCCACATTGAGTGTTCAGTTCGTTCACTAGACGTCAGGCTTGGACGAGGTGAAGAGCATTAGAGTTCTTGAAGACTTCACCCAGCCAATCAAAAACCGGCAGGAAGTAGGGGGAAGGACACCCATGTGAGGTGCAGCCGACGGATAATAGACAGTGCTGACACGCAAAAGTAAGTGCTGTGCGTATCAGCGTAACGTAAGGAGCAGCAGGGAAGCAGAAATGAAGAGACTCGCTGTGCGTATCAGCGTGTATAGAAATGCCTCGTCTGAAACACGGAGCTCCGTGGGTGAAGTAGGTTGCCCATCAACAGATCGCTCGTGCGAGGTGCGCTCTGGAGGCTCGAGAGAGCTCAAAGAAGTGCGAGTAGGTGCGCGAGTCTACGAAACCGCTAGCACGAGCAGAAACAAAGGCTGGGACATGCAGGCAGTTCGAGAAAGTGCGCGTGATAGACTAAATGCCGGTAAAGTTGAAGTTTCAGTGAAAATGTAAGTCTCTATTTCTTCTTACTCTCTCCCTCCAAAGAACACGAAACTCAGAAGCAGCGCGGGTAGAGCAGAGCAGCAGCACAGCAAGGAGACCCCGCAGATTTGAATTAAGAGCGAGCAGGCAGTAGGAAGCCAAGTGCAGAACAAGCGCTAGAAGGATTGTAATAAAAATAGGCACGGCTCTCTGTACCTGTTCACACGAATGTGCCTTGGATAGGGGGTAGTAAAAAAAAATTACTCACAGTTGGGCTGGAGTACAGGTAGAAGGTACTGGGCAAGTCGACTCAGTACACGCACAACAGCAAATGCGAGACCTATTGCATTGCAAATGCTTGTTGCATTTGCAGAGTGGTGGAGAAAGGGGGCGTGGCCTCCAACAACCTCTTAGCAATCCAGCTGATGGCCAACTACCCCTCCTGTTACCTCCAGTAAGTCCCACACAGCAGGATTGCTGAGACCTGGTAGGAGGCCATGCCTCCTTTCTCCACCACTCTGCAAATGCAGCTTGTGGTGCACTACTGGTTGGGTGATGAAGTCCACCTTACTCCTGAGGAACCTTGTGTCATGTTGTTGGAATAACCCACACCGAGACTGGTAGGTGATTATCTTGTTCTTTATTCGTTACGTATCTCGGTGCCTACATGCACGTCTGTTCCCTCTGCCCTCGTGTCCAGTAATGCACGCCTCACTCCCTGACCGGAAGAGGTGTCCGGTCTCTGTCCCCTCCCCTTGGTCGAGTGCAGGGTCCTAGTGCCCCTGACCCAGGTCACTACATCTCCCCCTTTGTCACGAAAAGAATGCGACGAGAGAGAGAGAGATAGATCTATGTATATGTCGAGAAGAAAGGGAAAAGAGAGAGAGAGAGAGAGATGAAGAGAAAATGGGAAGAATGGAGAGACATGTATTCATCCCCATCAGTACATTTCTTCAATCAGTCTTTTTGTCCTTTTGCTCACTCTTCTTGGACAAGTCCCTTCTTTTTCCTCCTGTGAATCCTCTTCTTGTCCTTCACTCTTGTCCGTACCTCTTCCGTCATTGTCTATTGCTCTGTTTCTCTCCTGTGCGCCAATGTTCTCTGCCGCAGTGTCCTCTCTGTCTTCATCGATGGTCTTCACTCCTTTGAAGTGAGAACTGTTTCTTGTTATTCGGTAGGGGCCCGACTCCGCCGTGATCATTGGCCCCTTGACCTCTGTTATTGTTAGCTGGTCCTTTGAAAATGGACTGTCAGATTTGCTCCGTTGTCGCTGACGCACCACCACTTGGTCCCCTTGCTTGAGGTGCACCGGAGTGGCATGTCGCCTGGCGTCCGCGTACGCTTTCATCTTCTCCTTTGCCTCCTGGTCCCTGACAGCAATGCTGCTGTGGACTGGTGGCCTCTTCGCCTCTAACTGTGGTAGCCTCGTTCTGCTTGTCCTCCCCAGCACTAACTCAGCTGGACATCGTCCTGTGGAGCTGTGGGGGGTGTTTCTATAGTCTCGTAGTACTTGACAGAGCGCCTGTCCTATGGAAATCTGTGCCAGCTTTGCTCTTTGGACAGCCTTCTTTATGTTGCCCATGAACCTCTCCACCATGCCATTCGCTTGTGGCCACAGAGGCGTTGTCTTCCTGTGATGAATGCCTAGGTAGGTCATGAATTTTTTGAACTCCTCCCCTGAAAACGGAGGACTGTTATCTGTCTTTAGTGTCTCAGGTGATCCCCAGGCTGCAAATATGTCATCTAGTATTGGTATGTCGCAGTTGCTGATGTCGAGGAGATGTGGCGTACTATGGGAAACCTCAAGTATTCATCAATGATCCCGAGCAGGTAGGTACCCGTGTCTAGCGGCCCATAGAAGTCTGCTGCCAACGTTGTCCACACTGCCTTTGGAAGTTCTGACATCTGTAATGGTTCCGGCTTTGCTGGCTGGCCTGTTGTTTGGCAGATGTGACAGCTCAGGATGGTGTCTTCCACCATTCTGTCTAGGCCAGGGAACCATGCCTTCTACCGTAGCATCTTCTTTGTTGCGACCATGCCTCTGTGTGACTCATGTGCTAAACTAACAGTCCGTCGACGTAGTCCCCATGGTATTACTATCCTTGTTCCTTGCATTAGTATACCATTTTCAGTCTCTGATAGTTCTTCATGTATCTTTTTGAATGCTATCATTTCCTCCTTGTTTACTCCGCCTCCCATTGCGCAGTTGTTGTTGATGTGTCTCCATCTCTGCTGTCTTGTTGCTGCTTTCACCGCTTGTATTGTGTCATCCTTTGTTGTCTCCTGCTCTAGTTCAGCCAGTGTTATTGGCACTGGCGTGTTCTGTCTTAGTACAAAGTTGAGATATTCTTCTGCCATTGAGGTCTTCTCTGGTGCCTGTGGTAAGGGGTGCCGAGACATGTAGTCAGCCGGGTTGTGTTCTTTGCCCGGCTTGTGTACTATCTTGAAATCGTAGTCCATCAGCCTTATGCCCCAGCGCTCAATGCGAGGCGGCATCTTTGTATTCGGATTGCCATATATTGTCACCAGGGCTTGATGGTCAGTTACGATAGTGAATGGTTTGCCGTAAATGAACACGTGATAGTGTTCACACGCCCATACCACTGCTAAGCTCTCCTTTTCTGGTTGGGAGTATGCTCTTTCAACGTCAGACAGACTTTTGCTTGCGTATGCAACAATTTTTCTTGGTGAGTCTCTACCTGGCAAGTGTTGTGCTAGGATTGCCCCTAGTCCGACCAGGCTGGCGTCTACTGTCAGCTCGGTGCATAGCAGCGGATCGAAATAGGCAAGATGATCTACGGCCATCACGGCATGTCTGATGGCTTCAAATGCCCAACTGCACTCTTGTGAACAGATGAACTTCTGACCCTGCTTTGTGAGGTCCCGCAGTGGTGTGCTCACCGTGGCGAAATCCTTTATGTAGCGGGCACAGTAGCTGGCAAGACCAAGAAATGACCTCACTTCTGCAACATCTATTGGAGGACTCGCCTTTTTCAATGTCTCTACCTTGCTGGGGTCCAGCCTCATCCCTTTCTTGGAGAAGATGTGCCCAAAGAATACCAGTTCACTTCTTCCCAGCTCACATTTGTCAGCGTTCAGTGTTAGTCCTGCTTGTTCCAGCTGCAGGCATACTTCACGTAGGGCACTGTCATGTGCTTCATCGGACCGACCAAACACCAGGATGTCGTCGCTGTAGTTTAAACTGTTCTTCACCGGCCTTATCGTTTCCTGAAATATCTCCGCAGCGAATGATATGCTGAAACTCAGTCGCTTGTAGCGGAACAGGCCCATGTGCGTGGAGAACGTGGTAATGTACCTTGATTGCTCGTCAAGCTCCAGTTGATGGTACCCTTTGCACAGGTCCAGTTTCGAGAATCGGCATGCACCAGTGAGACAGCTTATCATGTCATTTAGGTGTGGCCCAGGGTGTTGTTCTCTCTCAATGGCTGTGTTTGGTATCCTCATGTCCACGCATATGCGAATCTTTGAGGTGTTTTTTTTCGGAACCGCCACTATTGGAGACACCCAGGGATTGGCCCTTCCGCAGGCTCAATGATGTCCTGTGCCAGTAGACTTTGTATTTCCTCTTCAACCTGAGGTTGTAGATGTATGGGCACTTGCCAGTGATGCTGAGCCACAGGTTTGATTGCCTCGTTGATGTGCAATGTTATTTGTTTCCCTTTCAGTTTTCCTAGGCCTTGTAGTATGGCGGGATGTTCTTGTAGAATGTTCCGTTTCTCTGACATGTGATATGTCATTGGCCAGGAGGCCCATTACCTGCGCCGTGACATTGCTCAACAGGCATGGTGCTGGGATGTCTCCTCGTAGCACATGTATCTCTTCTCTGCATGACCTGTCCTTGTATGTCAGTGTCTCTGTGAACTTCCCCATGTTTTCCACCGGCTTCTTCGAGCCCCAGGTGAAAACATCGACGGTAGATGGTGATAGTGGCGGTCTTATCTTCATCTTCTCGTACTCCGACGTGCACATTATGTTGCACGTGGCCCCACTATCAAGCACGAACCGTGTGCTGTGACATCCTACTTCAATCTCCACTGTTGCTGTTTTCTTGATCTGATGCTTCTCCACAGTGTTAATGTGCTCTGGCCTTCGTTCTTCCGTGGGTGCATCTGACATCAGATATAGTCGTTCCGCCCTTTCTGACGCGACTGTTCCTTCGGATTCATTTGAGGAGCTGCGATTTGCCGTCTCTATGTGTCTGGCATACCTGCTTGTTACTGCTCGTGGTCTTGCCGGTCTTCCTCGCTCACTTTTAAACTATCTACTCATGCAGGCACTCGCAAAGTGATTGTCTCTGTTGCACTTCCTGCATTTCTGGCCCATTGCCGGGCATGCACCGACGTGTGGGAATTCAAGGCCGCACCTGTAGCATGTTCTTTCCTGCCTTTTTGTTGGCGGTGTGCTGTCTTTTTTCTTGCTGTTTCCCATTACGCGGTTCGCTTGTTCCGCCCATCTATCTTTACCTAGCTCCATCTGTTTGGCATGTGTCGTTGCTTTTGCTTCTGCTCGGGCCATTGCCAGTATTTTCTCCAGCGTAGTTGGTTCCTTCAAAATACGTGCGCGGAACTCCACAGACTGGCAACCTTCAATGATGCGCAGTCGTATCGCTTGTTCATTGTCGAACTTGTCAAACTCGCAATATGTTACTAGTTTTCGCAGTCTTGTTGCGAAATCGTCAAGGGACTCCTCTGCTCGTTGACACGAAGTGTTAAATGTGTACCTCTCGAAGTCGATGTTTCTTTGCGGGTCGAACTTCTCTGTGAGGCACTGTATCAGTCCCTTGTACGTCGCTATTCGATCGCTGGGGAATGTTGTGAGCAGGTCCTCCACTTCATCCCCTACAACGTTTAAAAAGAGGTCAACGTGTTTGGCCTCTGCGATATCTGTGGCGCGCATGTAGCGTTCAAATTGCCGAATCCAGCGTTCCCACCTGATGCCTGTCTATGGTTCCGATAGGCTGAATGGTAGTGGTCTGCGAAATATTGCCTGTGCGCTGGTCTTGTCACTTTCGTTGGCCATCTTCCTTCCTTTATCTTTCCGTCTTCTTTTTGTTGTGCTTTGTTTCTTATTTCCTTTTTGTGTTGCAATGTCCCTTTATTTCTTTATTTTCTTCTTTTCCTATGGCTTTTTGTTAATGCCTGACTTAAAAATGGCCGCCTGGCCCTCTCCAGCCTCTCAATGGCTGTCCCGCCTGACTCTAAGATGGCCGCCGGGACTTCTGTGGGCGAGATTTGCTATCTGTTGAATTGCCTGACTTTAAAATGGCCTTCCTCAGCACTTCATTGGCTGTCCCGCCTGACTGCAAGATGGCCGCCGGGGTCTCGCGAGATTTCAGGTTAAATGTCAACGTGGGAGGCTCGGCTCTCTTTCAGTCAGCGGGCGGCTTTCTCCACGATCGGGTGCCTTTTTTGTATTTCCCTCACCTCACTTTCCTTGATGCGGCCGGGGTGGGCTCCCGATGTCGCTGTAGATGCTGCACACGGACCAGGGTGGGCTCCTGGCTCCGTTTATTTCGCGATCGGGGTGGGCTCCCGATTTCGCGTCTTCTTTCTTTGGGGCCCGACGGACCAGGGTAGGCTCCTGGTTTCGTCGTCTTCTGTGGTCGGGTGTACTCCCGACGTCGTCTCGTCGATCGGCGGACCAGGGTGGGCTCCTGGCTCCATGTGGACGTAGTGGGCGAGGCACGCTTCGTGTCGCTTCTGGTGGTGGCTCCTGATCCCACCTGCTCGTCGCCAGTTGTCGTGTTGTTGGAATAACCCACACCGAGACTGGTAGGTGATTATCTTGTTCTTTATTCGTTGCGTATCTCGGTGCCTACATGCACGTCTGTTCCCTCTGCCCTCGTGTCCAGTAATGCCCACCCCACTCCCTGACCGGAAGTGGTGTCCAGTCTCTGTCCCCTCCCCTTGGTCCAGTGCAGGGTCCTAGTGCCCCTGACCCAGGTCACTACACCTTGGGGGTCAAAAAGCCTTCCTGGCACCTCCTGGAAAGCTTACACAGCAGGATTCCTGAGAGCTGGTCGGAGGCCCAGCCCCCTTTCTCTACCACTCTGCAAACGCACCTCTTGGTGCACTAGTAGTTGGGGGATGAAGCTCCCTTGGCTCTTGAGAGTCTTTGGGGGCCAACTAGCCCTCCTGTTATGTCCAGTAAGACTCGTACAGCTGGATTGCTGAGAAGTCATCAGAGGCCACACCCCCTTTCTCCACCACTCTGCAAACGCATCTCCTGGCGCACTGCTGCTTGAGGGAAGAAGTCCACTTCAGTCCTGAGGCCCTGAGGAGGAAAGGGGACCTCATCCCCCCACCAGCAGTGCACCGAGAGGCACGTTTGTAGAGTGGTGTAGAAAGGGGGCGTGGCCTTCGACCACCTCTCAGCAATACCACTGTGTGGGGCTTAATAGAGGTAACAACAGGTCTTGTAGCCCCTTAAGGCCCCCAGCAACTAAGGGGACTTCACCCCCAACCAACAGCATGCCAGGAGGCGCGTTTGCATAGTGGTGGACTGTTGTGGGCCCCAGGGACCCCATTCCCTGGGGCCTGCCCCTTTTTACATTTTTTTATTAAAAAAACAGGAGGGGGCCATGCAACCTCCTCCCGGGCCGATTTCGGCCCTGGGAACCCCAGCCCCCGGGGCCCGGCCTTTTTCATGTCTTTTTTTAAAATAAAGGAAGCAGGGCCCGTGGCGCCCCCTTACCTGGAGCCATTCTGGCCCCATGGATCCCATCCCCCGTGGCATGCCCTTCATTAGAAATGTTTTTACTTGGGAGGGGGGCCGCACGGCCCCGCCCCTGAGCCCAGTTTCAGCCCCAGGAACCCTATCCCCCAGGGCCAGGCCTTTATATACTTTTTAAAAAATATATGGGAGGGGGGCCACGCAGCCCCCCTCTCCAGGCTGATTTGGCCCTGGGGCCCTTAACCCCGGGGGCAGGCCTTAATATATTGTTTTTAAAAATGGCGAGGGAGGCCGGCGTGGCCCCCCTCGCTGGGCAGGTAACGCCCCTGGGACCCCATCCCCTGGTACCTGGCCACTTCGTTGGGGACCGCAGGGGGAGCCTGAAAGCACCCGCGGTCCCTGACTGCCCCCTGCCTCCTCTGGGACCTGGCATTGCTTTGAAACCCAGGGAGCTGCAGAATATGCAGCTCCCTGGATCCCAAAGCAATGTCTGTTTCCCTGCTTGCTTCACACCAGGCAGGAAAACAGACATTTGCTCTGCTTTCAACAAGCGAGAGCATTTTCTGTTCTCGCTTGCTGAAAGCCGAGCACTTGTTTGCTATGCCAAGCCATAGCAAACTGCAATGTCTAGGGTGTAGGAACCCTGGGACATTGCTGGAGCTGGCCCTGGGGGTGGCGGTCCCCAGGGCCATGTAGGGATCCAGGAGGGGGGCCATGCGGCCCCCCTCCTTTGTGCATTAAGCCCCAGGGAGGTGGTGGTCCCCGGGGCTGCGGGACAACAACGGACCCCATTCATTATTGTATTTGTGACCCGGGGAGGTGGCAGTCACCGGGGATGCGGGGGAGGCCATATGGCCTTCCCCTGCTTTTTTTTTAAAGGCCTTAGGGTCTCCCTTGCATTTTATTTAAATAACAAACAGTGTGACCCGGGGAGGTGGCAGTCCCCTGGGCTGAATGTGGGGGCCGGAGCCCCCCACGCATTATTATTTAACTTAGCCCCGGGGAGGTGGCGGTGCCCTGGGCTGCGAGGAGGCTGCATGGCCTCCCGCATTTCTCTTCTGTCTAGCCCCGGGGAGATGATGGTCCCCGGGGCTGCAGGGCCAGTGCAGGCCTCGCATCATTATTTACACATGCCCCTGGGACCCGGCCCACCCGGGGGCCTATATTAAATGGAGCGTGGAAGTATGAGCTTCATTTTTTAAAATTACGGCAGGAGTCGCCGATCCAGCGCAACTCCCTCTGAAATTGCTTTAAAAAAAATGCATTTTTTGACCCCCCCCCCCTCCAAGAGGCCTAGGGGGTCAGGGTGTTTCTACCCTGCCCCGTTTCTTTAAAAAAAATGTTTTTTCTTGTTACTCGGTTCAACCGAGTCACAAGATGGCTGCCATCACTTCCTGGTTTGAAGTGTTGGCAGCCAATCAGATCTCAGGCACGAGACCGGGAGGGGTTGCGGATCCTCCGAGTCCCAAGATATACAATTTGAAATTGCTTTGAATATCTCTCAAACTACTGAATGGATTTACACCATTTAACAAAAAGGGTGCTTTCTGGACCAAGAGCTACCTTTCGGCCAAATTTGGTTTAATTCCGTTCAGCAGTTTGGGCTATAGCAGTGTCTAAAGTTTCCTAACGAAATTAACATGGAGAAAAGGCGTTTTGGGACCTCCCCTTTTTCTCAGCACCCCCTTGACGGATCACCTTCACCACGAACCTTTCAAGGCAGCAGCTGCAGTGACTATCAAACTAGTTTTGAACATTTTGCGAAAATTCGTCAAACGACACCAAAGTTATTGGCAAATGAAAAAAGCTCTTCCTATGGAAACTACATCCTAACTATAACTGCCTAGTAACAACTGCCAGTAGGATATATATATATATATATATATATTATCTACTGGCGGTCGCCAGTAGATAGTTATAGTTAGGACCTATTTTCCATAGGAAATCTGCAACATTCTATTTGAAATAACTTTGGCGCCGGTTGACGAATCTTTGCGAAATTTTCAAAACTTATGGCCAGCTCCGGTCCGCTCCTATCTTGAAAGTTTCGGGGTGATTCGTCAAGCAGGGGCTGAGAAAAAAGGGGGGTCCCAAAACATGTTTTCCCCATGCAATTTTCCATAGGAACCTTTTGCCGCAGCTACAGCCCGAACTGCTGAACGGAATTACACCAAATTTGGCAAAAAGGTAACCCTTGGTTCAGAGTCATGCCTTTTGGTTAAATCGTGTAAATCCGTTCAGTAGTTCCTGAGAAAATCAAAAGTAAAATCACATATATATCTATGGCCGAGTAGGGTCCGCGTACCCTCCCGATCACGAGCTGCATGCTAATTGGCTGTGAAGTGGCTGTCAACACTCCAAATCAGGAAGTGTTGGCAGCCATTTTGTCCTTCGGTGGAACCTTGGCACAGAAACAAGTTGCAAAACGCTAAAAGGGGGCAGGGTAGAAACACCCTGACCCCCTAGGTCTGCTCAGGGGGTCCCACAAGGACCCCCTGGGCAGAAAAAAGCATTTTTTTTTAAAATCGGCGGGATGCGCCTAGGGTGCGCGGATCCCGCCGTGATAAAAAAAAAATCAAAGCGCAAACAAGTTGCAAAATGCAAAAAGGGGGCAGGGTAGAAACACCCTGACCCCCTAGGTCTGCTCAGGGGGTCCCACAAGGACCCCCTGGGCAGAAAAAAGCATTTTTTTTAAAAAAATCGGCGGGATGTGCTCAAGGTGCGCGGATCCAGCCGTGATAAAAAAAATCGAAGCGCTTCGATGCTATTTTGCCCCCGGGTGGGCCAAGTCCCGGGGGCATGCGGGGGTTGACTTATATTTTATGTGGGGGGCCTCTAAGGCCCCCCAAGCCCCGGGGACCGCCACCCCCCGGGGCTTTAAATAAATAATGCAGGCGGGGGGGCACACGGCCCCCCGCAGCCCCAGGGACCGCCACCCCCGGGGCTTATTTAAAAAAAAAAAAATGAATTGTGTGGGGGGGGGGCTCCAGCCCCCCCACACGCCCCGGGGACCGCCACCTCCCCGGGGCACTAACAAAATAAATGTGGGGGTCCGTTTCGGACCTCCGAAGCCCCGGGGACCACCACCTCCCCGGGGCTATGTAGATGTTGGGAGGGGGGCCGCGTGGCCCTCCTCCTGGAGCCTGTGGTGGCCCTGGGGACCGCCACCCCCCAGGGCCGGCTCCTGCAGTGTCCCGGGGTGCCTACCCCCGGGACACTGCTGTTTGCAATGACAGGGCGGGAGCCGCGCGGCTCCCGTCCTGTCATTGCAAACTTAGCTTGCTTCATTGAAGCGAGAGCAGGAAACCTGCTCTCGCTTCAATGAAGCAAGCAGATTGCTTTTCCATAAGGGGAGCTGCATGTCAGCAGCTCCCTTATGGAAAGCAATGCCGGCTCCCGCAGGACGCGGGAGCCGGTGGGACCGTGCGGGGATTGGGGACCCCCCCACGGTCCCCAACGAGTGGCCAGGCACCGGGGGATGGGATCCCCGGGGCCATTAGTGGTCCGGGAGGGGGGCCACGCAGCCACCCTCCCCAAAAATAAAATTATTTTAAAAAAAGACGCAAAGGCCGGCCCCGGGGCCTTAAATGGCCTGAGGAGGGGGGCCACGCAGCCCCCCTCCGAATATTTTATTTAAAAAAAACAGTGGGCATGCCCCGGGGGATGGGGTCCCCGGGGCCATTAGAGGCCCAGGGAGGGGGGGCCACGCGGCCCCCTTCCCGTTTTTTTTGTTTTTAAAAAAGAAAAAGAAAATGCTCAGGCCCCGGGGGATGGGGTCCCCGGGGCCAAAAGTGGCCGAGGGAAGGGGGGCCACGCAGCCCCCCTCCCATACAAAAAAAAAAAAGAAAAAAAAAAAAGACTGGCATCGTGCCGGAGGCCCCGCCCCCTCCCTGCAGCAGTCTGCAAACGCGCCCCCTGGCGCGTTGTAAGAAGGGGAAGTAACTCCCTTGAATACTGGGGGTCCCTGGGGCCAACTAGCCCACCAGGAACCTCCAGTATGTGCTAGGGAGCTGCGTTGCAGAGAAGTGTACAGAGGCCACGCCCTTTTACACCTCTCTGCAACGCAGCTCTGTGGCGCTTTTGGAAGTACATGGTGGGCTAGTTGGACTCCAGGGACCCTCAGGATTCAAGGGGACTTAATCCCCCAACTTAAAACGCGCCACGGGGCGCGTTTGCACAGTGGTGAAGGGAGGGGGCGGGGCTTCAGGTCACATGTGTGCAAACAGGCCCAGTGGCGCGTTTTAATATGGTGAATTAAATGCCCTTCAATCCTGAGGGTCCCTGGGGGCCAACTAGCCCACCAGGTACGTCCAGAAAGCGCCACAGAGCTGTGTTGCAGAGAGGTGTAAAAAGGGGCGTGGCCTCTGAACACCTCTCTGCAACGCAGCTCCCTGGCGCATACTGGAGGTACAGGGTGGGCTAGTTGGGCCCCAGGGACCCTCATGATTCAAGGGGACTTAATCCCCCAACTTAAAACGCGCCACGGGGCGCGTTTGCACAGTGGTGAAGGGAGGGGGTGGGGCACGTTATAGTTAGAAATTAGCATTTAAAAAACTTTGAAATTCACTTAAAAAACCATAGGTTTCAGGCACGTTATAGTTAGAAATTAGCATTTAAAAAACCTTTGAAATTCACTGAAAAACCATAGGTTTCAGACACGTTATAGTTAGAAATTAGCATTTAAAAAACCTTTGAAATTCACTTAAAAAACCATAGGTTTCAGGCACGTTATAGTTAGAAATTGGCATTTAAAAACCTTTGAAATTCACTGAAAAACCATAGGTTTTAGGGACAGTTATAGTTAGTTGGACATTGCACTCGTACAAAACCCGTGAAATTCCCCCGTTATAGTTAGTTCAGCTAATTATAACTCGCGCCCCCGCAATGCACTGCTGATGACGTCACATATTACATCACTCATGACATGGTCAGTGACATCACTGATGACATCACTGATGACATCCCAAATGACATCACTGATGACATCACTGATGACATCATCCAGTGACTGTGTGTTTCTGGAAAGTTTAAATAAGTTTAATATATATAGGGAAAGGCGTATTGAAGAATGAGTGGGTGTATAAGTGTCTGAATGGATGATTTAGTAGGTGCGTGACTGACTCTATAAGTGAGTGATTAAACGTATCTTACTGAATGCATGGGTTAGTGACTAAACTGTGTGAACGTCTGTATCCGTCTGTATGTTGGTGTGTAAGCGGCTGCATGGGTTTGTGAATAGCTACATGAGTGTCTATATGGGTTATTGATTGGTTGTCTGAGTATCTGTATGGGTGCTTGAGTGTTTGTGTGGGTGGGGTGTGTGTGACTCTGTACATAGATGTGTGAGTGGGTGAATCACTGGGTGCATGATTTCAAGAGTGCATCTGTGATGGATGCTTGGGTGGGTGAGTGTGTGTATGGGTGTGTTAGTGAGTGAATGTATATCTCAGTGGTACATGTGTCAGTAACTACATATGTGAAAGGCAGTATATATGTGTGTTGGAGTATTTAAATGGCTATAAGTGAGAGTGTGTGATTGTGAGAGTGGCTGTGTGGATGAGTGTGTGCTTGTATCAGTGATTGTATAACAGCGTAAGAATGTGCTAGTATTTGTATTAGTAAGTGAGCTGGTGTGTATAACTGTATAGGTGAGTAAATGGCAGTGTGATTAATTATTTGCATGACTGACTAGGTGTGTGAGTACCTCTATGGATGAGTGGCGGGGTGTGAGTGTCTATGTAGGTGTATGAGTGCATATGATAGTCCTGTACTGAGTGACCGTAAGTATGAGTGACTGTACTGGTGAGTGAGTGGATGTGTATGTAGACCTAAGAATCAATGAGTGTGTATGTAGTTATTGGTGTTGGAGTGTCTATGGTTTTGAGAATGGCAGTCTGTAATTTACAGTGGGTGTATCAAAAGTTATATTAGGGTGTGAGAAGATGCATCAAATTATCACATGGATGATGCCATCAGTGATGTCATCAGTGATGTCATTTGAGATGTCATCAGTGATGTCATCAGTGATGTCACTGACCATGTCATGAGTGCTGTAATATGTGACGTCATCAGCCGTGCATTGCGGGGGTGCGAGTTATAGTTCGCTGAACTAACTATAACGGGGGAATTTCACGGGTTTTGTACGAGTGCAATGTCCAACTAACTATAACTGTCCCTAAAACCTATGGTTTTTTCAGTGAATATATATATATATATATATATATATATATATATATATATATATATATATATATAAATATATATATAACGAGTACTATGAGATAATAGATAATAAAGGTACTACACATCCCAGCAGGCAGTATGCATACTCACCTGTGAAAAGAGCATGCTGGGACAATGCCTTTTTAAATCTGCACAACCCACTGAAATGCCTGTGAACAAGGAGAAATGTCTCTGAAACGCGTAAGGCTTTGCAAAATTAATTGAATAAAGAATGCTGTCTGCCTTCACGGACCTGTTCTAAAGAGTGCTCTTCAAAAAGGGGAGGAGATTGTATAACAATATATATATATATATATATATATATATATATATATATATATATATAACGAGTACTATGAGATAATATATGAGTTACTTACTTTTATGGGCTTTCAGTCTGTTCTCTTCATTTATTGGTTTGTTACTGTGTCATTCACTCATATTTTTCTTCCCCCCACTACAGCATACAGCGTGGGGAAATGGGTCAGCCAGTGCTTAATTTGTAAAAACAAAATAAGTGCCGGGGCCCTCGTCAGGAGGCCACACAGTTTGCACCACACATTACCACTGTACTTACACAACAACTAACCATCACACTGCTAGAAGTGTGACAATTCAGACTATTTGAGGCCGCCAAAGCTTTAAGAATGGCTTGGGTGGCAGATATTAGTTGTTTTGAATTTAAATTGAATTAAGAAAGAACAGTTTTTCTGCTCATCTTTAAATTACATAAACAGCACCACCATGTGGCAGCTGTCATAAGTGCATGTTTTGGCAATTCGGTGCCGGCAATTAAGTGCCATGCAGAGCACCGGAAACCACCGGCCCTAATTAAGCACTGGGGTCAGCCCACTTCAGCCATTGGCTAACTTCACTGTGAGTGAGGCCATTACACCCTTTCACAAGGAGCACATCAACACTCAACATAATTCCCTTCAGTTCAGGTCAATAATGCTCATGCAGAAGATCTAAGGAGCTATTTTAGTAATTATGTTTTCAACAGCAAAAGTAGAGAGCGAACTGTGAGAATATTTTTTTTTTTTGCATTTAAACATTTGTTTGAATCTACATTATATCTGTCCACACCAAATGTTTGTGGGTCACGCATGAGAAACATATTTCCGCACCCTAGCAAAAATGACAGAAATGGTTGCCATGAAATTGTCTCATCCACCTAGGGTACCCTGGAATCTATCCAAGACCAGAAACCAATAAAACGCATATACATAAAACATAACTAATCCTTATTTGTAGAGAAAACATGACGTACTATAAACCGAATCTGTGGAGTGTCTCACTAGGAATTTACCACTTGCGCACAATCACACCGCCTGGGCATGACAGAGATGATGGATAGCCCTATACTGTCAAAAAATTATATCCATGAACTGTCCAAGAAATTGAATGTGCTCCCAGAACCCCCTTTGTCTCAAACCCCGCCTATGCGATTGAAATCATTAAACAGCAGTGAGCGAAGAACGTCCCAGCATCTTAAATGGACTGTGTAATATTTCCTGCATGTCAGTGCAATTCATAAGTAGCTGCAGAAACCGAGATCTGAGGCAGTATTACATAAAGTGAGCCCTGAACGTGCTAAGACACAGGGGGATATGTACAAGGAAGTGGAGCAGAGAGGCGTTAGCTTTCCTGGCTTAATGCCTCTCTTCTCCACTTCTGAAACGCAAGGCTGCACCATATTTACAAGAATGTGGTGCAGCCTTGCATTTCCCCCTGCGATGGCGCTAAGTTTAGCAACTTAGCGCCAACGCAGACACCCTTGCACCAGAGTGCAAGGGTGTCTGCGTGCAGGGGAGGATTGTTTATGTGTAGGAAGGTGACCCTTCCTGCACATAAACAATCCTAGAAATGCCATTCTTTCACTTTCATGCATGCTGCTTCTTTTTTAAGCTTGTTTATGTACAGGAAGGGACACCTTCCTGTACATAAACAAACAATGGCATTTTGCTTTTTCCATGTGTGCTGCACAAGGCAGCACACATGTAAAAAGCAAAAACGAGGAGAAATAATGCATTTCTCCTCGTTTCGCCATCTTAAGACCAGTTTTTACCTGGTCTTAATTTTGGCGCTGCCTCCTATGTACGCCACCCTTGTACATAGGGGGCAGCGTCAAAATGAATAAGTGTTGCGGTGGAACACCCACCGCAACACCCACTGCCCACCCCTTTCACACTAACCATAGCGTGAAAGGGGGCCTTATGTACAAGGCAGCGTTAAGCCACGTTAAGTGGCTTAACGCTGCCTTGTACATGAGGTGCCACCTCTATTGCCACCACAACGTCACTATAGGTGACGTTGCGGTGGCGATAGGGGCTTGTACATATGCCCCACAGTCTTTCCCACACTTTTGTGCTGCCTGGTGTGTTAAGTAGTCGGAGCACTGGAGCAGCGGTATTCTACCACCTAAGACAGTGGTTGCCTATCAGAGGATCTTTCAAAGCATGTGCTGCTTTTGGCTGGAAATAATGCAGCATTTGTTGACATATATTAAGTAAACAACAGACAATACAGTCATAACATAAACAAAGTAATATACCAACATAATTAAAACATAACAGAGCACATTACAACTAAAGTCAGAACACACCCAGTGCTTAATTTGAGGTGGTGTTTTCCGGTGCTCAGCACCAGCACTTAATTGACAACACTGGATCTTGACAATCTGCCACAGAGTGCCACTGTCTGGCTAATTTAGAGATTACCACAGCAACAGTTAATTATTTATTCAATATACATTAAAAAAGAGTATTACGTGCCGCCCAAGCCACACTTATAGCTTTGGGGGCCTGAAATAGTCCGAACTGTCACACTTGTAAGAGTGGGATGGTTAGTAGTTGTGTTGTTACTATCATTGGCAGCATAGTAAGGACAATGTGTGGTGCAAGCTGCAGTGGTCTCCTGACGAGAGCCCTTGCACTTAATTTTTTTAAGCACTGAACACACCACAACAAACACAGTACAACAAAACACAAATCGCACTGTAAGGGCAAAATACAGTAGGTCAAAAAGCAGTACACATCACCACCACAACAAAATGCTTCTTCACAAATGTGCAGAAAACTTTCTTGTTTGACACTCCCACCTTCAGAATGCTGCTTTCGTTATACAGTGGTGAAAGGCGATTGGAGTAAGCATTGCATTGCATTAACTTTCCACCAAGGACATGAAACAGCGCCAGTCAAAAATGTTTTGTGATCCAGCCCATAGTAATATTTTAAAGCACTCCTTGGTGACATAGTTTTCATTCATAGGTGTAGAGATCATCTCCAAGCACAGCAAGCCGTGGACAAGCCCAACACCCATTGGCATTCACAAGCAATGCCTGTTCTATCATATCCTCTTGACTGGCAGGCCATGAAACACAAGCTTTTCTCAATTATGTTCGGTTTCCCTCTCAATCCCTTTGCACAGCAGAGCCAAACAAATCTGGCAATGCTTATTAAAAAAACTGTGTAATCACCAGGAAATCCGAAGGGGACACTAATATGAATTATTTCCTCCAGCAACCAGAGTAAAGTGTATTTACCCATTGGTTAAGCTTAATAAAAATGTTAAAGTACTATCAATAGTTAGAATGGGCCTTTGGTTGCACAATTTTCAGTTTGGGTTATTTTTGCACAAAGTCTGAATATTTTGCAACTAATGGTAAATTCATTTTATATTGGGCTATAAAGTTTTAGCTAAAGCAAACAGTTTTGCATGCCAGTAGGGTGATTCGTTACACATTTTTGGTGATACTGTTTTGCATTCCCTGACATCTGGACTCCCCTAGAGGCAATCAACCAGTTATGACTGTACACACATGATACAGTGATTTAAATATTTCCCTGAAGTGGTCACGTTTTGTTCACTACTTTCTAATTACTTAGGGGCTCATTACGATGGCGGGCGGAAGCACAACCGCCGTGCTGGCGGATGCAAAAACCACCAGTTACCGCCGGCACGCAGCAGTCCACACGCCCGTCCAATTACGATGCGTAAAGTAGGCCAAACACCGCCGGCAAGCCAGCAACACCGTCCGCCATCAAAGTGCGCCCGTACACGTAGCGGCGCAGCTCAACTGACACACACCGTCCGACGAAACACGTCCCGCCCGGCGTATAAATTACGATGCCGCAAACAAACGGCTCCCACGGCTAAGAGACACCGCACGTGAAAGAGAGGCGGTAACACGGACGCAGAGCACGGAAAACGAAGAAGCGGCATCCCGAGCATGAATCCAGCACTGCAGGCCCTCCCCATGCTTCTGCTGATGCACCACCAAGGACGCAACGTACCGCGGAGACGCAGGTAGGCACACACACAACAAGTGCACGCAAACAGCGCACACAGTGCAAGGGCGGAAAAAGCGGACAACCCCCACCAGCGCGTGTACACTACACATCCACCATTGCATCCACATATGACACACAGGCCAAATCCTAACATCGCGGAACACATGTGTACACACCACCTGGGACTAGGAACCAACCACCCCGTCACGGCCCCAAAGCGGCGATGACGCCGCCACACATGCGCACAACGCAGAGGCCAACCGCAGCGCCATGCATGCGTCGCACACAGACACAGGGACACAACCAAGCAGCACACACATCAGCCCCACCCCGAACGCACATGACACGTGACAGGCCGGCCACAGACATGTCCCCAACGCCCAAATCACGGACAACACCCAACGCCACACAACCGACGCACACATGTCAGTGAAGTCACGCAACAGCAGGACACACCCCAGTGTAACAAACATGGCGTAGCACACAGCGGCGGCAACACCAACTAGGAGAAGCAGGGCCCCTTCGGGAAGAGGAACGCCAGTACCACACTGAAAAACCCATACCACCCTGCACATATGAACAAGACATATAAAACGGAACACCAAAGAGCACGGGGACCGACAACAGGTGGCCCAAGAATTACATCCACACACAAGGCCCAACGCAGAGCGGAAAGGCAGCCTGCCGCCCACACAAGGGAGAGCAGACAGCACTGAATGACCTTCCATTCCAACTCCGAAACCACAGCCCTACGACAGAAGCCGGTGAATACAGCCATTGTCCAAGAATAGACCAACACAGGCATGCCGAGGAGACCGACCACAGGGCAGATAGCGCATATCACAGAAGCACACAACGGACGGGGAAGAAAGAAGAAAACACTCCCCCATGTCGGCCACATGCAAGTTAATTGGAAGGAGTCACACAGCACCGACCTTGAACTGTCTGAGAAGCATGTGGGAAGAGGGCCCGTGTCCTCCAAACAAGCCAACAGAACACAAGTCCTGTCTCCCCACGACTACACAGAGCTCACAGCAACCCCGGAGCGTGCACATTGCAGACTGCACACACAGCCGGAGCACGCCACCTCTACGAACCGCTGCGAAATGGCAACCGCAACACACCTACCCAACTACGCCGAACAGCTCAAGCTGTACCAAACCAACACGATACATACATTGGGATGCGATCTCCTGTCCCTGCTGAACGTAAGTTACCGACTGACTTACCGCATCACATTGTTCAGCTGCGTCATGCCCGTCTTCTACTGTCGGAGGTGTCCCTACCAGCATCCCGTCGAGATATGCCTCTCCAACCCGGCATGTCTGAAGGCAGACCTGCTACCACTACTCCTCCCTCTGGACGCACACGACAGGGCCTGCTCTGCCTATGGGGGCATGGCGTATGTGGCCAACATCGCACGCGCACTGAAATGGAACCACTGTGCCTCCACACGACGGATCATCGAGAACAGCTACATCGAATGTCACCCAGCATGCCCCATCATGGTCCTCCAAGGGACAACCTACGAACAACACCTTGACAGCCACCATCCGCTACATTGGCTGGCAAACATGTACACCACCAATGACATGGAAGCCCTGCTGGATGGCATCGCATACCTAACAACCTGTAAATACGTCGGACCACAACGCAGGTTCCCCGAGTGACCTATGAAGTCCAACCCCGCACCCATGCTCAGCTTCCGCACGGACTGGCCAGTCACCACCACAACAGCCATACCAAACGACCGGCAACTGTAACCACACCATCAACGACATCGCCATGACATCGGATATGACCGGGACATGCACACTGTTCCCCATCACATCCAGGAACACCGCATGCATCGTGGGAGGCAGTGGCATGGGCTCTGTGCATCGCACCCACATGGACGGAACTGCACGAACAACCAGGACACGACATGGATCCAGCGCACATGGACACACACACCGCTCAGTGGACATGAATAGGTCGCCTGGAGTCTGTGGGTGCTGCACCCCTCCCACCCCCGCCCCGGGAATCCCATACCAGGACCTTTGCATGGACGACAAGTGCATACAACAACAACACGACCCCAGTGACTGTGACATGTCCAGTAACCACCACAGTGCAACAACAAGTGGCACGCCGCTGCATGCACGCAAGCACATGCCCTGATGTCATCTCACATGCACGCGTGCATGAGGAACAACCGCAGCAAACCTGTCACATGGAACTGAGATGGACTGTGCCCATGATGCCGAGCGGTCTGGTAGGCTACATGTATACCGTCTGTGTCAAAGTCCGCAGCTCCGCAGCTATACGTAAATGTACATTAGCACAGCCTTGGCCAAGCAGATGTCACTCTGAAGCCCACATCCCACATGCAACAGCCAATCACATGTAACCCCACACCCTATCCCATTTGCAATCATGCTCAGTATATCCTCAACATGTATTCCGCTGCCAGTAGTGTCCACTATACTGCATCACAGAGGACAGAAGACTCAATATAATGTTTGAAACCAAAACTGTCTCCGCTGACTCATTTCACAAGTACGAATGAGAGAGGATGAGAGTATGTGAAGTACACGGCAGTCGTGACATGACCATGTAGTCCACTGGTATTGGATGACAATGCAAATGAGTAGCACAACTGTGGAAGACACACATGTGCCGTGTGAAGTCGTATGGACGCAGTGCACAGGTGGGTGGGTGTGACGGGTAGATGCGCACATGCCAAGTTGGAGCACGCCGTGTTGGGAGGGGTCATGAACAGTACACCACCGCTTCCCTGGGCATAGTGAGAGGACACCTGTCGGGGGGAGTGAACACGTGTGTGCACAGCAGCCGGGAACACGTACATAGCGGTACCAGGCGCACACGTCAGCCCACCCTCCGTGGACAAGCAGGATCCTGTTGTGCGCCCGCCATGCCCCTTGACAAGGCACACACAGCCCCAGTCGACCAGGTGTAACCCCAACATAGTCAATCCGCACAGGCGATACAGGGCACGGGATGGCAGTGGAGCATGGTGTGTGAGAGGTCTCCTCGCGCTCCTCCTGGTCATATCACGCAGGCAATAGAACCTCAACATCTAGCATGCCAAAAAGTCAAATGGAAGTGTAGGGGGACGCACCACAGCACGAGCAGCACTGACGTCACGGGAGGTGGCTCGCACCATCCCATCCATTGCCCATCATACCAACCACGCCACATGCCATTGCGACTAAGTGCAAGCGCGTGCGCCACCACCCCCGAGCCCTCCCCAGAGAGGCCAAAGAGTGAATGTGTGGGCCACCAGTCACAGACGGACGCGGCCTGGCCGCAAGGGCAGCCACAGCCACTGGGTGTCGCAGGTGGCGGATCCGGAAGGCGAAGACTGTGATGCATAGTCCATGCAGGCCGGGTCTCCATTGGGGGCACCACGCAGGTGGACGGCGTCCCGCCACACATCATACCCTGAGACAGCCCACTCGTGCAACTGGACCCACACATACACTCCTTGCCCTCCCTGGTGCGAGCTTGGGGCTGCCTGTGCAAGCGCTAGCCTCGCAGGTGAGCATGCATATTGGGGGGCGAGGGGAGGACATGAGGGCTGGGGCGAAGATGACCGTATCACTGTCAAGTAGTACAAGGGATGTCCCAGATGTGGAAAGGAAGAGACGTGTTCCGTGTGCACTGCAACTAGTCGCCAATCCAACTACCCCCCCATGTCCGGAATGTAAGCCCGCACCTAGGCCCGCCCATCCGCCACATCGAATATACCACCAGCACAACAACCTTCCCATTCGAAACACTGACTGGGGGTGGCGACCAGTGAACAATCATGTGTAGCCTACCCACGCGTACATGTGGGCCCTCCATGATCCATGTCACCTGCGGCAAAGACATAACATGCGCAATGAGGGAAGTGAGGAGAGCTGTCCGCCCCACGCACAGAAGGTGCATCAGCTCCACAGACTCAGCAGCGAGTCCAGCAGGGGTCACATGTGCAGGGGCAGCGGTGCCTGGTGTGAAGGCACATGCATATAGTCAGCACATCGACCAATGTGTAGTCTGCCCACATCCACAGTCCATCATCATGCGGACATAGGAATTGAACACAGGGCAACACATCTTAGTAGGTGCACCCACCGTGACCAACAATGCGCAATCATCGACGTACCCGCCCTGTGCATGGCCCCCACCCAACGGAGGCACATCCAGTGCCACCATCCCACACACACAAGCCTTCCACGGAACATGCTGTGTCCAATGGTCAGTACAGAGTCAGCGCCCATCTGGTGGATCCTGAACAGGAGACACATGCACACACATGCCAGCTCCCACTATGTACGTCTGCCACCTGGCACGTGCAATGTAACCTCTCACCTGTGACTGCAAGCACACAGCCGTCTTGGCATGGGGCTGTCAATGTGGACACCAGTCAATGTTTCGGGAGCTGTGATCCGTACAGTGCTGTACATAGGGTGCAGTGCTGACACCTACTACTGTCTCATATCCCCTCGTGCCACAGGTCCCACTTGTATTGGCCGCTCAGCCCGTGCCCACATCGTCGTCGTCGTGTGCCATACTCATCCAGCCTCGGAAGCAGTTCCATGCTCAGCAGACACTCATGTTGCCGTGGCGTTGCCGCTTGACGAATATGCAGTCAGTCCCCATCAGCACGCCCCACAAGTCATTGGGGCCTAGATCCCCATGTGCATGCACATGGCAGTGGTATGTCTCACTTGCCATTGCCATTGTTGGGAGACCTGTGCAAGTGTATTGTGGCCGTGCCGTCCCAGCTTGACAGCTGGGCTGTGGCTCATGTGCTTGCTCAGTCATGTCAGTGATGTGTATGCGAAATTGCTATGTGCCGTGTTGCTTTGACATGTGTCCTCTGCCATTTAACCCAGGCGGAGACCGAACATTGACCGCCCATACCAATTGCTGGCGGACATGGACGATACAGAGGTAATCAGGAAGTTTCGGCTGGACAGGCCAACTCTGCATCGACTGTGTGCCATGTTAGAGCCCCATCTCCGTCCCCGCAGGGTGTATCCGACTGCTGTCACCCCCACGGCTAAGGTGATGGCCGCCATGCATTTCTTCGCCACTGGGTCATTCCAGCACACAGTGGGCAGTGGAGGAGGGATGTCCCAGCCCATGTTCAGCAAGGTGCTGAGGGATGTACTGGCAGCCATGATGCTGTACCGGAACAGGTACATCCGCTTCCCCAGGGCTCGTGAATTGGCGGCAGTGAAGGGTGCATTCTATGCCCTTGGCAGAATCCCACACGTCGTGGGAGCCATTGACTGCACTCATGTTGGCCTTGTTCCACCACAGGCCACTGAGCACCTGTACCGCAACAGGAAGCACACGCACTCCCTGAATGTGCAAGTGGTGTGCCTTGCGGACATGGTGATCACCCACGTGTGTGCAAAGTTTCCAGGCTCGGCCCATGACGCACACATAATGCGCAACAGCATCTTGCCACGACTGATGGCCAATCTGCAACAGGATTGTGCCTGTATTGTCGGTGAGTATGTGGAGTGGTGTAGCGTGCTGGTTGTGCGATGCTGTCCCCTGTCCAGTTGGAATAGCTACGGTTCTCTGTGTCCCTCACACCCAGGTGACTCTGCGTATCCGAATGGGGCATGGCTGCTCAGTCCATTGAGGAATCCTCGCACCCCAGCAGACGATCGATACAATGAGGCACATGGGAGGACCAGACGTGTGGTCGAGCGTACCTTTGGCCTCCTCAAGTCCAGGTTCAGGTGCCTGGACCGCACCGGGGGTGCACTGGCGTACTCCCCACAGAAGGTGTGCCAGATAGTGGTGGCGTGCTGCATGCTGCACAATCTGGCCATTCGGAAGCAGATCCCCCTCATTGTGGATGACGGAGATCAACCAGGGCCCCAGCCCGCAGACCAGGACAGCTCGAGTGAGGTGGACAGCGGAGAGGAGGAAGCTGGGAATGTGCGCCAGCAGCTCATCGCCCGCTACTTCACTTGACGGTGAGTGTCCATGTACGACGGATGATGTGTCTGTATCTGTGCAGGTGTGTGTGTGCTGTGTCAGGGTGGCCGTATGTTCACTGCGTGCAGTGTGTCAACGCTCCATGGCCAGGGTAGTATGCCACTGTTGGTGACTGTGGCATTGTGCCCTATTGCTCTGTGCGATGTGTGTACATTGCTTGTAGTTGTTGACATGTACTGTGTGATGGGTGTGTGACACACTCATTGAATGTGCTCCTGTTCTGTCTCCCACCCCTAGGTCCCTACAGGCCCTCCGGATTCCATTGCCATGCCACGCATCAGGTGCCCTTCCGCCCAAGGTGGCCGTTGTATTCCGTACAAATAAAACACAGGGCACAAACAGCAGTTAGTGAATAAGGTGCATTTATTACGAACTGTGACATGTGATTGTGTGTAAGGTGATAACAAAAGTGGTGCGTGCAGTGACAATGAGCTGTCGGTCATGGCTGCGTGATGATCAGGGTGTACCCACTGGTTCTATGTCCATAGTCCAACACACACATGCCATCCAGCTGGCTGTGTGGAGTGGGATCGTAGAGCAAGTCAATGCAGTGGCTGGTCAAGGAAGGCTGGCGGAAGGCTGGCTGCCTCACTTGCGACTGGAGCGTGCGAAGTCCTCCCGGGAGATCTGTTTCCTCTTCGGACGGCCCCTTCCACGTTTGGGAGGGGGGGTGTGTGGTGGCGACCTGCTGGTGGTGGGTGAGGTGTGCTCACTGGCTGTGGACGCAGGGGAAGTGGACACTGCTGGCCGACCCTGCGCCCTAGCAGGTGGTGGCGGAGGTGGTGTTGCTGGCCTTGCCTGTGACCCCACCGCCACCACCAGCTGGCCCATGAGGTCCACGAGTTGGTCCATACGGGACACGAATTGGCCCATATGGGCGTCCATGGACCTCAGCACCCCCAGCACCTCCCGCGTGTCAGTAGCAGACCTGGCCCATTGTCCTTGGGCCTCTTCATAGGCCCCAAGGACTCTGGCCATTTGAGGCAGGGCATGGCTCCCAGGGGAGGCTGGCGTTTCTCTGACCCTGCTCCTCCTACCAGTCCTGCTGCCACCGGCCTGCCCACTAGCCACATTGCACACCACGGTCCTCGCTGTGGCTCCCAGGGTGGATCCAGTCGGCCGGGCCACCACCTGCGCTGGGGCTGGTGCCAGCGAAGACGTGGTGGTGGTGGAGGCGGTGGTGGTCGGTGCGGCGATGGTGGCGGTTGCGGCAGTGGTAGTGGCCGCAATGACCGTGGGTGTGGCCGCAACGACAGTGGCAGCAGGGGACTGGGACTGTTCAGCATCCCTGGATGATGGGTTGGTGGGTAGGAGGGGTCCTGGGGAGCGGCTGGGCCCTGCCACGCCAGATGGGCCAGCTTGGTGGTCCGTGTCCGAAGAGGTGGACAGATCCTCCAGATCCGTGTGTCCTCGTTGGGGGCTTGTAGGCTGGCTGTGCTGGCTGCTGTCTCCATCCCCAGCGTCCAGCAGTTCGTCACCTGTGGAGGAAATGAGATTTGTTATTGTGTTGCACCTGGCGAAGTATGTATTAGTCGTCTGACATTGGCAGTTCGTGCAATCTCGTACATGGGTTTCCCGGAGGCGAGTGTGTGGCTGTGGCATCTGTAGTTGTGTGTGCTAGGCAATGGGACTGTGTGCTGTGCACATGTGGCATGGGACGGATTGGCCATGCCGATGGGTGTGTTGCTTTGCCCCTACTCATTGTGACTCTGGTGTATGCGGGCTCCTGGCCCATCCTGGGTCTGGTTTGTACTTTGCTTTTGGAGTTCATATGGAACGCTTAGGAACGCATATGGCAACATGGGGGCCATGCCCCAGATTCGCATTTGGGAGGGGATATGCTTTTGGGGTTCAAATGGAACGCTTAGGAAAGCATATGGCAACATGGGGGCCATGCCCCAGATTCGCATTTGGGAGGGGATATGCTTTTGGGGTTCAAATGGAACGCTTAGGAAAGCATATGGCAACATGGGGGCCATGCCCCAGATTCGCATTTGGGAGGGGATATGCTTTTGGGGTACATGCTGTGAGCCATGGGTGCCGAACGTGACATGTGTTGTGGCAGCATGACAGTGCATGGTCTGAGGTGTGTGCATGCTTGACATGCCCTGCATATTTGCTGTCTGTTGTGGTTACTGGACATGGCATTGGACGCATCGTTATGAGTGAGTGATAGTTGTGTGCCAGCCAACGTATTGCAGTTGTCCCATCTCCTTGGTGTGCGTGCTGCCCTGTGCCATGTGCATCACTGCAGTGCTCGGGGGGGTGTGGCCCATGTTGTGTGTTGTTGCTCACAGTGTGTCGTGCGCTTAATTGACTTCTGGCACATGGTTGGTCATGGGCATGTGTCTTAGCGTGACTGCTGTATGTGTGGCAGCTGTGCGGATGACATGCCTTTCATGTGACTGGGACTGACGGATGGGATGGATGGTATGTTGTATGTGCATGGTGTGTCTGTGAGTTTGATGGGTTCAGTGGTGTTCGTGTGCATTTCTGTTGTTCCGCTCTGTTGCGTCTAGTGTTGTTTGTCTTACATAGGCGTAGTTGTGGGGTGTGGGGTTGACAGGCAGTGGGGGCTACATGGACAGGACTTCAATGGTGTTTCGGTTGTGTGTGATGAGTTGCACAGTGGCTGCCGTGTGGGACTATATTCAGTGTGGCTTGTGCATGCAGACGTGGCTCCTTGGGTGTTGCTATGTCTGTGATGGGTCATGTGGGGTGTGAGTCTGCTGTTCATGTCCGTGTGCACATTGTTCACTTGTTCGTGACGGTGGGCGGTGCTGCGTGTCCGTGTGCTACGTGACATGTCCCATGTGTTGGTGGTGTTATGGTCCTCATGCCTCCAGTAATCCAGCCCTGTCCAGTTTCCCACCTGCAAGTTGTTCGTGCGTGCACTGTACTGGATGCCACATGGCTCTAAGCGGGGGTGCTCCATGTTGCAGGTCTGTGGGGGTGGGGGGGTGTAGTGGGTCGTGGGGGTGGCTGTACACCCACTGACACCGATTGCTGTGGACCGTGATGTCTGCCTTTCGGCTGTCGTTGTGCACTGCGGTGGCTGACACGTGGCTGTGGGGTGTGGGGGATGCTCCTCCTTGCTGTGCTGTGGGACTGGGGCCTGGTGTGTGTTGTACTTGGGCTGTCCACCTTCCCACCCACTGCACTTTGTGTTCCTGCCACTTACCTGTTACTTGTCGGTTAGTGCAGCTGTGGCGGACACATGGGTGTGGTGGGTGCTCGTTGTGGCGCTTCTGGCATATTTGGGGACCTGTTGGTGGTTACGTGGCTGGCTTAGTGTACACATGTCCCCACGCATCTTACAGTTGTTCGGTTTGGGCTGTGTGTGGTAGTGTCTGTTGCATGTGCGTGTGATGTGTTGTGTATTGTGTGCTGGACATGGGGGTGTTTGTCCCTGGGAGCTGTGGCATGGTGGTTGCGCATGTGAGTACATAGCGGTGTGCTAGTATACATTAGTTTGTACTTACCAGCCTCCACTCCCCCTGCTAATCCGGCGAGGATCTCCGGATGTATTACGACTCGCACCTTCTCCTCCCACGCTTTGAAGGTCTTAAAGAGCGCGGGATTCCCTCCGCCAGTGACGGCAGCCAGCTCTCTGTTTTTGCCCTCCTTCTTCTTGACCAGGCTCTTGACGTCATTCCACCGTTTGTTTATTTCGACTCTGTTCCTGGGCAGGGTCCCGACTGCATTGACCTGGTCTACGATCCGGTTCCACATTCTGTTTCTGGTGGCTAGTGGTGTGTGCTGGACCATGTTCCCATAGATTTGTGGGTGCACCTTGATGATCTCGTCGACCATGACCGTCAGCTCCATGGGCGTGAACTTGGGCATTCTTTGTGGTGCCATGGTGTTTGTGGTGCTGGTGCGGTGTGTGTTGTGTAATGTGCAGGGGGTTTGTGGTGCCGGTGTTTGGTGATGGTGGTGGTTGTGATGTGTGCGTTTCTGTGGTGTGCTGCTGTCCTTGCTGTGTCACTGTGTCCTCTCCTCTCCTCTCTGGTTTGTAATGTTGCAAGGGGTTGTGGTCTGTGGGAGTTCTGCTTTTGTACTTACCTATGTGGGTGTGTCCTCATGGTCTGTTGTTTTCAGGTGTGTTGTGTCTGGTGTTCTGGCCTTTGTAGTTTTTGTTTGTCCGGGGGTGTTTTCGGGATGTGTACTGTGCTTGTGTATTTGTGCGTGCCTTGCTGTGTGGACTTATTGGCCATGTTGTGTGCTATTGTTTTTGTCAGCGGATGGTTTCTGTGCAGGGACGTGGGCGCCATGGTTTCTGCCGTGTCGATTGGCATCGGCGTTGTTTGCGCTGGCGGGCGGTATATTTGTGGTTTTCCCGCGCTCATGGCGGTGCGATCGTAATTTCACGTGCGGTGTGTCGGCCGTGAGGGCGGGCGGTTTTGTGTTGTCGGGCGTGTTTCCGTCCGTGGCGGGCGGTTTGACTCCGACTCGGACGATGGCGGGCGGTATTTAGTGTGATTTTTCCGCCGATGGCGGTTTTCGGTTTGTGTTATCGTAATGGCGTGGTCGGTGTTCAGACGGTGTATGCGGGCGGTATTTTGCCGATTCCATGCCTGGCGGATTTATTTACGCCGGGTATCGTAATGGGCCCCTTAGGGGGCCCATTCATAAAACAAAAATCTAAAATACCGCCACATGTTAAGTTTACACCAATGCTCATTATATGGAATTGACAGCAGTGACAGGTGTATAACCGAAGACACTAAGGGGCCGATTCCGATTCGGGCCGGAAATCTCTCCGACCGAGCCGGACCCGGAGAGATTTCCGACCGAATCGGACCCTAGCAGTCCGACCGGACGAGTACGATGCATTCGCATGCTATAGGACTCGATTCGGTCGGACTCCCATTGAAGTCAATGGGAGCCGGTCGTACAATGCGTACGCAGGCTCCCATTGACTCAATGGGTGCGAGGCGAACGAGGGCACCCCCTACAGCGGGTACGCGTCCATGTGCATCGTGGTGTACATGCACAGGTAGGGGGGACCCATGGTTCCCCCCTGTGTGCGACTCGCGCGCCTACGCGTACAGGGGGGTCCGACGCGGACCCCAAAGTCCGGCTCCGACAGCTCTTTCGAGCCGGACGGCGCGAGTCGGTCGGACTGCTCGCGGCGCGCATCGTACTTACCCGGCCGGGAAACGTCTCCATAGCGCGGTGCGAGTCGTGTCCGTGCGAGTCGGTCGGAGCGTGTTGAAGCCGCGTACGAGTCGGTCGGAGATTTCGCGGGCGCTTGCATCGTACTCGCTCGGCCGGACCCGCGTACGATTCGGTCGGGAAACAGGGCTCCGAATCGGATCCGGTAAATCCAAATCCGATTCGGAGCACTACCGGCCGAGATCGGAATCGGCCCCTAAAAATTGTGTTGTTTCTCAGACCAAACCTGCTAGCAACAATCTTAAGTGCACTAACAGTGCTAGTGTAACAGCATTATTTTGCAACTGGAATACACAATGCCTCTATCTTACACATCAATTTAGATGTAGGTTTAAAGTACAGCTCTAGTGGGAAATCTTGGCGAATTCCCTCAAAGATGTGAGTTTGGGAGTGATCAACATTTTTTCAATAGCCCTCTTCTGACACTAGTACTCCCCACGAGGTACCCTAAATTCCCGCCCATGTGAGTACTCTTTGACAGCACAGAACCTGGCCAGCACGGTGATTTTCTATTGTAAAAAGTGCAGTCTGTGCCGACAAAAATCCACACATCCCGCTTCTGTCAATCTATCACTTGTAGGTGCAGATGAAAGCATTAATACATCCATGAATAATTTATAAGAAATGCACATCCTATCCATGATCCAGGCAAACCGAGAAATCTGTGTTTCTTTGTACAACAGAATGCAAATTTTTCACATGTACTTATTGTATTGCTTAATATAGGGGCAGAGCTAACCCACACTGAATGGTAACCAGTGAGGTATTTTGATCTGTTCACAGATCAAGGGCTTGAGAAATTTGACAAATAGCCAATCAGCCCAACTACAAATATGTTACTGCAGACCACACCCGTAGCATGTTCAAAATGTGAATGATTTTGCTATATTTGAAGAATAAATATCCACAAACGCTCTAGTGTGGATAATCAGTTAAATATATGTGCCATTTCAGTAAAAGGGAAGTCCTCGGACTTTTAAAAAATGGTTGTGTTAGAAAGAACAGTTTAATACACAAATGGATCCTGGGTCCAAGCAAATAGAAGACACTTACATTTGTAAGGAAAGAAGAGAACATTTATAGTGAAAAATGTAGCAGCATCTAACAAAGTCTGAACCTGCTTCCCAGGATTATCGTTTTCCTTTTGATTATTTATTATTATTATTTTTTTTAAGCAATACTAAAGCAGTTGCTAACTAACATGCAAAGGAGTATGCCTCTGCATCTGTCTGTGGCTTTCAATAAACTTTTAGCACTTCATGGGCAAAAACGAGCTTGAAGTCTTTCTTCCATTACCGTCACCATAGAAAATATGGGGCCAGATCGCAGTTCAAGCTGGTTTGAATTGGGCAGAAGGCTATCCTCCTGGGTTACTCTCAGTGTTTGGCAAAAAATCAATACTTTTTCTTCCAATCAAAAATAATAGTTGACATAGCCAAGGAGAGAGAGGAAGAGAGGAACCTAATTCATCAGAACATCTAGATGTCTATCTTCCCCTTCCTTTGCCACCATACACATGTGGTACTCAGTCTGGATGCACTCTATGTGATTTTCAAATAAATAAAATATTTTTTATAAAAACCTTAACTGAGCGGTGTTTGTCATTTCAGTAAAATATTGCTGATTCAGAACCCTTGCATTTGCTTAACTTGCTTGTGCTTTGATCTCTGTAGAGGGAAATTTGATTGCACCAAGATATTTTTGTCTTCCTCTAATCGAGGAGGGATCATGTAAGAGATCCTTGTTGCATGCAGCTTCCTCTTATATTATGACCAAAAAGGTCCTGGACACTTGTCTGCTTATATTTCTGTTGCTGAGTGATTATTAATGTATGCATATTCCATCTGTAAAATATCGGAGCCAAAAATATCAAATTACAAAAATACTGCCAAAAAATGTAGAGGACAAAAATATCGACTTTAATTACTTTGTATAGAAAGGACAAAATATCAACTGCAAAAATACAGAAGACCAAAATATTTCCACAAAATAAGTAAGCAGATCACATTTTTAACATTACTGAGAATGTTAAAAAATGTCTTTAAAAGCATATTTACTCAGAAAATGTTACATTTAAAAAATTCATGCGATATAAAAACGCAAAATTAAATTTGATAACTTACAAACATAGACCAAAAATATCTCATTTCCTCGGACTGGAGATAAGATGGAGGAAAAATATGTTGGAATGGTGTAACTTATGCGAAGCGCAATGTATGAGAGGGATGGGTGGGGGAAACAGGGAAAAGTGACCTGGTTTAGTCGTGACCGATTTGATTTGTTTTATTACAATTTTGGTTCATATGCAATGTTATTTTACAACCTAGGTCAGTGGTTCCCAATCTGGGGTCCGGGGACCCCAGGGGGTCTGCAAAGCCTTCTCAGGGGTTCCACGACTACTTATAATATTAAATAATATTAACAGATTAATAAAGTGTATATAAATAAAGAAGGTAAACACAATTGAAAATTTTTAAATGTACTGTAAATGTTTAGGAATTTGAAATTGGAGGCTAAAAATTAAATTAGTATCCTCAGATTGATTCGTGGGAGCAGTGCAGGAGCATCAAACAGAATATAGTATGGGTGATGAGTGGCTTCAATTGAATTTAGAAAACCTCCAACCTTTCTATTAAAATTAAAATTTTGATATTTTTATTTATGTGTTTGCGAATTAAATAATATGTGTCATCATTTGTGTATTTGTTTGATGAATACTTTTTTCTGCATTTTTTGTGTATTGTTTTGTGGTACAAATCATTGACAGTGCTTAAGCCGCGGTCCCTGGCTTCCAGTAATGACTCAGTGGGGGGTCACAGGATTCCAATAATGATTCAATGGGGGTCCTCAGGTTCCAGTATTGATTAAATGGGGGTCCCCAGAAGTAAAAAAATTCAGAACCACTGACATAGCTCAATTTAAAACTCAAATAAAATATATTTAAAAAAATCTAATTGATAATAAATGTAAACAAAATAATTTTCATATTAGATACATGAATAAAATTGAGAACTAAACATGAATAATAACAAATACAATGCCATTAATAATTAACAGTAATGAAAACACAATATATCAAATATTAGAAAAAATAACGATACTAAAATAATTACAATTAAAAATCAATTCAATAATATATTAAAAATAAATTAAAATAAAATTTAAAAAAATTACCAAATTTAAAAACAAAAAGTTCACAGTTCAAATTAGACTTGTAGGGGTCAATTTTATTATTTACTCTCCTAAGTAACCAACAGTAGGACACTGGTCCACTTCAATGTAAACAAAAGTAGGGAATGTGCTGGACTTTGGGGGGTCAGATATACTACGCCCATTCCACCATAAGTAACAGTAGGGTAAGTCTTGGGCTATGAAGGCGTCAGATTTACTGTCCCCACTCCAACCTACATAACCAAAGGGAAAGTGCTGAAGTTTGAAGCGGTCTATTTTACAATTCCTACTCAACATAAGCAAAAGTAGGGAATGAGCTAATGTGTTGAACTTTGGAGGGACCACATTTACTCTTCAACTCCAGCTTGAGCACCAGTAGAAAAAGTGTTGGAGTTTAGAGGGGTCAGAGTTACTACTCCCACTCCAATGTAAGCAAAAGTAGAAAAAGTGTTGGATTTTGTGGGGTCATATTTACTATCCCCGCTCCAGCCCCAGCACCAGTGGGGAAAGTGTTAAAATTTGGAGGGGTCTTATATACTATTCCCATTCCAACATAAGTAATAGTGTGAAAAATGTTGGACATTGGAAAGCTTAAATTTACTATTCCGATTTCTAAATTAAAAAAAAAATACATTTATAAAAATATTTAGAAACTAAAATTAAAACATTCATAAATAAGAATGTAAAAATAATACTTAAAAATATTTACCAAACAAAAACCTTCAAATATATATACATATATTTAAATAACCTCTCAACATACTAACCCAAAAATCTAACACCCACAAAAACAAAATAAAATAATAATTTAAAAATAATAACATGCATTAATTTACAAATTATACTAAACATAATTAATATAACAAAATTCAAAGAATCAAATTATTAACATCAATTAACAATATACAAAAGCAATAATCTAATTAAACAATTAAAATCGCAATTAATTACCTATTTATTTAAAACCTGCTCTTAAATACTTTACAAATAAAATAATTTACATAATTGGTAATCAAATCACCAAGTTAAAAATAAAACATATGTATAAACAATTAAAAATTCATATCAATAAAACGTCTCACCATTTTCCCCTCCAAACCCAACAACCTGCCAATAAATAAATTCAAGTAAATAAAAACAAATCTTTACATGTATCACAAATCAAAAATATAATAAACTGTACTAAAAATATAGACATTTAATATTACAATAAGAATAACTTAAAAAATAAAAGATAATAAAACTTAAAACTAATTTAAAAAACAGTCATATACAACTATATTTAAAAGTGATATGAAGTACCTTAAAAAGAATAGTCTTACCATCTGTATTCTGTCCTATGATATTTTTACATTAAATAATTTTGACACAATATTTTTGTCCCACTATATTTTAGATTCAATATTATGGTGGAACACACTACTAACAATACTACATAGGGTTGCGCACCAGAAACATACACCCCATGGAGGCAGGCACAATGGAGGAGAAATATTTTCCTTTCTCCATACGTTTCTCACTTTTCTCACTTTGCATGTGTGCTGCTTTGTATTACACTCATACAAAGTGGAAAAAGTATTAAAATATAATTTCTATACTGGCTGGCTCCCTTTCTAGTACAATCCCTGTGCTTGGCAGAACGCACATACTCTTTCACTATGGTGCAAGGGTATGTGTGTGTTGGTGCACGTCAGCCTAAAGTGTGCTAGCCCAAGGGAGAGAAAAACAGTGGCATAAGTTAGTATATATGGTACTGTTTTTTCTCTTCCTTTGGTGCAACGCAGCGCAGCCCAGCAACTTTGTTTACTGCACTGTGTTGCATCATATTTTTGTAAATATCCCCCTAAATTCTCTAAACTTTATAAAAAACTGATTTAACTTTTAACCTTTTTGATTCCAAATTGATCTCTCTTTGAGCTCCATGAAGAAAAGTTTACTACTAATCCTGGCATTTTAAAAATCCTTAAATATTTTCGACCTCATTACTAACACACTTCAGGTGTTAAAATAATCATAAACCCATCTCCTACCAGTTCCATCTTTTAGAGAAAACCACAATACATTTTATTAACTAATTCTGAGAAAGCTTTAGTGTTTTGTTGACTAAAAATTAAAATGTTGTAATATACCCCTCAGGCTATTTAGGAAAATTGATAGCAATACCACATTTTTATGAAAACACCTACAATCCTTTATTAAACTGATAATTTCATTTAGAAAATATTCCGAAAACGTTCTATAATTATTTGAACAACAATTCAACATTTTCAAATGCTACTTGTTTGGCCCTGCTACCACGCTAAGCGAGTGTGTGCACAAAAGCCTACACCATGTCCATGGTAATGTGAATGTGTTCTGTGACCAGCAGGGGTACACCATGCGCACCCTAACAGTCGATATAGACTAATGTCAACGTCCTGGGTTAGTCACAGAAAAGTGCGGTGGCAGTGTACAGAGGTTCGAGAATTAGTAGTCCTTAGCAGACCTATTTTGTGTCAGAGGAGAATACCGCATTCTGAACCCACACGTGCAAACTTCAGTTTTCACCTAACTATAATGTCTATTTACCCTTTGGTTTCTTCAGTGAATTTCTAATGTTTTTTCCAATGTAAATTAAGATATTAACATACCATACCAGGCCCCCCTCACCCTAATGATAATTAATCGGTCATGGGGGATGGGGCCTCCGGGGCCTATTCAAGGCTTAGGGAGTGGGGCCACATGCCTCCCTCCCCTTATTAAAAGTATGCACCACCCCCTGGGCCCTGGCCCACTCTGGGTGTTTTTTATAAAAAGGCAGAAGACCGCCATGGATACCAATGGTCTAGATATTTCAAATTTTTATTACCAGAGTTAACCCACATTTGCCAAAAGGCACTAAAGTTATTAAAGAAACAAAAATGCCTTTCCTATGGGAACTCTGACCTAACTATAACTACACAGTGGCACCTGCACCTGGCAACATTTTCTTGACACTGCCTCTGACATCTTCAGGCCACATCACACAGACTTACTTGTCGTCTTGAAGTGGATTTTCTCCAGAGACTCATGACTCACTGCTCTTGTATGTATTGGGGAGCTAAGTTTAGATAACCAAAATAGCATTTCGTTTGGACATTCTTGCATGGCTGGTTCGCATATGGTAGTGCCATCAGCAACATAAGACTTGGTTGTTGCAAAGGCAGGTCACCAGGACCACCTGGCAGCATGCCAGACGTGGTGTAGGAGTGGGAGAGCTACTGAAGGTAGGCAGTATGTAAGGGCTGGCACATCTTGGTGGGTGGCAAGGGTGGTATAGTTCAAACTTTGTGGCCAGCCTGGTACCAGTTATCAAGGACAGCACAGCAAGGTCCACAAGCATCTCAGGCTCCAAAGGGAAAATTAGACACTGGCTACAAGAACTAAAGATTGTCTCTGGAAATTGTCCAAACCTTGTCAGTTCTTCCCACATTTTGTAAACTATTTCCTCTCAACTTGCAGGCATGACCCACAACAACAGGGATTTTTCTCACTTGGAATCATTGAGAGAAGCAGGAATAGGCCATTTCCTTCATAATGTTGTTCCTTGGGCTGGGCAGTATTTCCAGCAGGAATCTAATCCTGGGCAGGCTCCCCTTCCTCATTCAGTGAGTCTTCACAGTAGTGGTCACAGAAGCCGGGCATTAGTGCCTTTTGAGAGAAGTGGGGACAGGTTTTTACTACACCAGGCAGTCTCCCATGTTTTCCAAAGCCTTATATCTTCAGGCTTCAAGTCTTGTTCGGACTCTTAAAGGATGACAGCCACTGATTTCAGCTCCTGACCCATTCACTTTCTCTTAGCTAGTGCACAAAGTGTTTGCCAGGGTAAAAAAGTGAACTGCTTTCCAGGCCTACAGGGCCAGCTAATATTCCACATTAATGACAGTTGACGTTTGGCCAATCGGCCGCTCTGAATTGAAGGACTCCAACATTTACCAGGATCAAAAAAAAAGAAGTGCATTTTTCCAGACACACTGTGCAGTGTCATGACAATCAAAATCCCATTGTGTGTCGTGGCACACATCCCATTATGCTACTAGGAAATGCTTATTTCTTCCATGTAGTCCTTCAACCCATGAGTGGAAGGGATTTTGTTACCTTGCTAGATCTAGAAAGAAGATGCAGGCAATGCTAATGAGCACATTCTTTTGTTCAAGTGATATGCCCATGGCCACTTCTTTTGTGCAGGTGATGCTTCGTACAGGTTATAGGCAGATCCGATTAACTTGTTTAAGTTGGTGTGGGGGACAGAAAGATCACCTCCCCTCTCTGCTATGGAAATGATCGAATTTAACTATACACAAAAAACAACTGAAGCCGGTATGGCTAGATCTGAAAGATGGGAGAAGAAGGACAAGTGCAAAAACATGCAGAGGGATACAGTGAGGAGGCATTGATCAGCAAGGTCTAAAGCTGTCTAAATGGTAACCCATTACTTATGACTACATGCATATGCAAGGAAACCAATGGAAATGCAAACTTGTTGTACACACATTTCTTGCACTGTAAATAGTGTGTCCCTGTCATGGCAGATTGTACAGATTTACCAGTAGAGGTCAGTGTGCCTTAAAGTGTGGTTTCACTTTTTCGAGAACTGGACAGACAATATGTAGAAGAATTCAATGTATTAGGTAAATGCAATGTCTGGGGTATGGCCAGATGGGCCTGCTTTACTGTCCTCAGAAGAATAACATACTAAGGGGCCGATTACGATCCCATTCGGAAAGCATTCCTACCGAATCGGTTCCGGAATGCTTTCCGGACGACTCGGAGCGGGGGAGCCCGACCAAGAGATTTGGATGCATACGGATGCTTCCGGATACGATTCGGTTGGACTCCCATTGACTTCAATGGGAGCCTGTGTTCAGAGCGAGAAAACAAGCTCCCATTGAAGAAAGGGGTGGTTGGGGAAAACCTAGCACCCTGTGGCAGGCACCCCATGGTGCCTGCCACACTTTGCGTGGTTGGAAAGGGGGGTCCCTTGGGTACCCCCACGGGCCTGATTCAGAGGGCCCAGTGTGAAGGTGGGCCTGCTACAGGCCCCCAAAGACCGATTTCGGCAGCAGATTCATTCCAGAGAAACCGATTCGGAACGGCTGTCCGAATCGGTCAACGTACTCGCTCACTCGGAAAACGAGTCCATAGAGCTGTACGAATCGGTTCCGAAAGGCTCGACCTGTACGAATGCCTTTCGGAACCGATTCGGACAGCCCAAATGGTTTTCCAGGCATCGTAATCGGTAGTTCGGAACAGGGCACGATTCGGTCAGAAACAAGGGTTCCGAATCGGATTCGGCAAGCCTGAGTCTGATTCGGAGCCCTTTCTAACGACATCGAAATAGAGCCCTAAGTCAGCAGGGCAAGGATTGCTGTGAATGAATCTTGGACTGCAACACAGACAGCCCTGCCACACACCACAAATTACTTCAGTAAAATATGTACATTTCCCTGTATCACCTCATGGTCCTATATTTCTAATGTAAATCAGCTATGGTGAGAAAATTATATATATTCATTATTCATGATTCTCTGGGTTAACATGCAAACTGTACGAATTCTCCCCCAAACACTGTTTGCACTACCAGCCAATTGAAAGGGTGGTTTCTGGAGCCCAACAGAGAGAATGTACAAGAAAACCTAATTGGCATACAGGCAGATTGGCTTCCTATACATGGCAATGTGCTTCCTGTTGTCAACTGTACTGCAGCATCCTGTGTGTGAGGCAAAGGCCCCAGGGTGGAGGTTATGAGCAGATATTACTGGTGTGCAGCGGCGGCTCCCCCGCTATGGGGGAGGAGCGTCGCCCCCCGCCATCAGCAGCAGCTGCAAAATTTGAAAAATAAAACGAAAATAAAGCATGTTTATTATCGTTTTATTTTTCTCCATACCATAGAGCTTAGGTGGCGGAGCCATGGGGATGAAAGGCACAGGGGAAGATGTAGGTGCACTGTTGTCAGTGCGCATGAAGGTTTGGCCAGACGTCTGAGGATGGCCAAATTGTCATGCGCACTGAAGCTATCTCCAACCCAAGCTGTGTTGACGGGTTGGAGAAAGCAGGCACAGGATCTCAGTCTCCCTGGGAGCACAAATCGAGGGCGCTCAGGCCAATCCTGACGTTGCTCTCATGCTGTGAAAGCAGCGTCAGGATTGGCCGCAGAGCAGTCTGGGAGCCTGTGCCTGCAGTGGAGCTTATTTCTTCCATGTAGTCCTTTAACCCATGAGTGGAAGGGATTTTGTTACCCTGCTAGAGCTAGAAAGAAGATGCAGGCAATGCCAATGAGCACATTCTTTTGTTCAGGTGATATGCCTATGGCCACTTCTTTTGTGCAGGTGTTGTTTCGTACAGGTTATAGGCAGATCTGCCTAACTTGTTCAAGTTGGTGTGGGGGACAGAAAGATCACCTCCCATCTCCGCTATGGAAATTATCGAATTTAACTATATGCAAAAAACAACCGAAGCCGGTATGGCGAGATTCGAAAGATGGGAGAAGAAGGACAAGTGCAAAAACATACAGAAGGATACAGTGAGGAGGCATTGATCAGCAAAGACTAAAGCTGTCTAAATGGTAACCCATTACTTATGACTACACGCATACGCAAGGTAACCAATGGAAATGCAAACTTGTGGTACACACACTTCTTGCACTGGAAATAGTTTGTCCCTGTCATGGCAGATTGTACAGATTTACCAGCAGAGGTCAGTGTGCCTTAAAGTGTGGGTTCATTTTTTCTAGAACTGGACAGAAAATATGTTGAAGAATTCAATGTATTAGGTAAATGCAATGTCTGGGGTGTGGCCAGAAGGGCCTGCTTTACTGTCCTCTGAAGAATAACATACTAAGTCAGCAGGGCAAGGATTGCTGTGAATCAGTATTGGACTTCAACACAGACAGCCCTTTCACACACCACAAATTACTTCAGTAAAATATGTAAATTTCCCTACATCACCTCATGGTCCTATATTTCTAATGTAAATCAGCTATGGTGAGAAAATTATTTATATTCCTTATTCATGATTCTCTGGGTTAACGTGCAAACTGTACTAATCCTCCCCTAAATGCTGTTTGCACTACCAGCCAATTGAAAGGGTGGTTTCTGGAGCCCAACCCAGAGAATGCGCCAGAAAACCTCATTGGAATACAGGCAGATTGGCTTCCTATACCTGGCACTGTGCTTCCTGTTGTCAACTGTACTGCAGCCTCTTGTGTGTGACGCAGAGGCCCCTCTCCATGGGGATGAAAGGCACAGGGGGAGAGGTAGGTGCACTGTTGTCAGTGCGCATGAAGGTTTGGCCAGCCGTCTCAGGACGGCCAAGCCGTCATGCACACTGAAGCTATCTCCCACCCGAGCTGCGTTACCGGGTTGGAGACAGCAGGCCCAGGCTCTCAGTCTCCCTGGGAGCACAAATCGAGGGCGCTCAGGCCAATCCTGACACTGCTCTCATGCTGTGAGAGCAGCTTCAGGATTGGCCGCAGGGCAGTCTGGGAGCCTGTGCCTGCAGTGTAGCCAGAAGAGTGGCGATGTGGCGGAATTCAGGTATGTTTTTTTTAATTAGTTTTTTGTTTAGTCCCTCCCACTCCCCCCTCCCCCTCCCCAACACTTTGCCCTGACACCAGCTGCGAATGCTCGTGTGATATTCTGAGACTGTATAAAGTAACAGAAGTATCTCAAGAGTGAATGACCCATACGTCATTTTGATCTGGGTCTCTCTGCTTTAAACATCCTTCCAACAGTGATGCGAAAAGGCGCGAGATCAAGAAAGATGAATGAGCTCCGGCATCTGTCTCCATCATGTCCTGCCCAGATGCATCGAAGGACATTTTTATATTTACAAATTACAAAAAACAGACTTCCAGAATGCGCCTCCTCTGATCATGTAGTTTGTAAAGAAACGGTGAATTTGTACACAATATCAAAGTTGCTCTCCTTTCAGAACAAACTGTTATTTTTTAAGCTTTCCTTAATGCGCATCCAGTAATAAACATCATTAGTCCGAACATACGTCTGTTAACCATATGTAATGTGGCATGAAGGGGATGAAAAAGGCCAATATAAACTTTAGATGTTTTAATAAACTGTTTGTGATGATTAGACTTTAAAACTGTTTATCCTGTGCGGCGCCAAGGATCAATGAATTTGGCCTCATCTGTCGCCTATTTGGAGTTATACAAGTTCACCTCATCATTATGTGCAGTTTCCGTATCCGGTCACCTATAGGAATGCCGCCACGTTTAATCAATTTCAAAAAGCAATAGCAGATTTACAGTTTTTACACTTCTCCGTCTCTAGAGAATAAGGTTGGTAACAATGTTCAGAATTAGTAATTCCAACATTATGCACTGAACTCGTGCCTCAAAAATGTACCCTATTACCACATTGTATAGACTGTGGGGCCGATTCCGATCTCGGTCGGAGGCGCACCCAATACCATTCGGTCGGGAAAAAAGCCATGCGAAAGCCTGTTTCCCGACCGAACCGTACGCGGGTCCGGCCGAGCGAGTACGATGCGAGTCCGCCGACCGACTCGTCCGGGCGACCCGACCGCTCCGACCGACTCGTACCCGGACCGCACCGCTCCGACCGACTCGGTCGGACCCGATCCGCACCGCGCAATGGAGACGTTTTCCGGCCGGGTAAGTACGATGCGCACCTCGACCGCTCCGACCGACTCGCGCCGTCCGACTCGAACTCGCTGTCGGAGCCGTACTTTGGGGGTCCGTGTCGGACCCCTGTACGCGCACCCGTGCGAGGCGCACACAGGGGGACCCATGGGTCCCCCTACCTGTGCGTGTACGCCGCGAAGCGCTCGCGGCGTACTCGCTGTAGGGGGCGCCCTTGTCCGCCTCGCACCCATTGAGGCAATGGGAGCCCGCGTACGCGTTGTACGACCGGCTCCCATTGAGTTCAATGGGAGTCCGACCGACTCGTGTCCGATAACATACGGACGCATCGGACTCGTTCGGTCGGACTGCACGGGTCCGATTCGGTCGGAAATCTCTCCGGGTCCGGCTCGGTCGGGGAAATTTCCGGCCCGAATCGGAATCGACCCCTGTGTCTTTATGTGTAAAATAAATACATCAGGAATTATCTCTCCTGTGCATCCTTGATGTCTTAGCAGGAATGAGAAATGAAGTACTCTGTTAGGGAACATCACAGGCACATCAGGACATCCTAGTCTGCTAACCTTGGGCTTTTCCTCCTACTCGCTGCAAGTGGCTTATTACTGACTTCTTCTCCAGCAGTGGGCTAATTTGGTGATGTTAGGAGCACTTTCATGTTACATTTTTTTGGGGTATCTTGAATCACCTTCTCCTGGCAAGAGCTTTTTGCTTGTCTTATTGTTTGAAGGGGCACATAAGAGAAAAGATGGCTGAAATATGGGTTAATCGAAATGTATTGGAGATACGACACTGTTTCAAATGTTTGGTGGGAGAAAGAGATGATCACTTGGTCAGGCATTTGGTCTATCGTGACATGTAGTTATTGATTATAATCACATTCTCAAATCACATTACTTCCTCATCACTTCTTCATCCCAGTTCGTACGTCATGAGATATATCCACACCATGGAGAGAGGCACCTTTCTGCCTGCCTAAATGAAAAAAAAAAATCCCCACTTACATGTGTGCCTAAAAGGACCAATTCTACCCAGAAACCTTCAGTTTTCTAGGTCTCATTTGGGAGGCAGACACACTGTTCATACTGTCTCTGGATGGAATTTCCTGGAGATTAAATACCTGATGTTTACTGACTTCCAAGGCCGCTCTGGGCTTGTGGCCTGGTTTCTGATGGATTTGTGTGCACCAACACCTGCATGCTGGGCTTGTTTGGGGCTGTGTGATGCTGATTTCTGCCTTTGGCCTGCCCATAACCATCTCCCTACTGGAGTTGGGGCTAGGGTTGTGTTTGCTGTTGTGAAAGCTGCTGTCAGCCTGCCTGGATGGATGCTGATCCCCTCCCCTTTATGAATTCTGTTCCCTCATACATCTAGCTCCATTATTCAACCATGCCATTCATGGTGATAAACCAAGTGGTCTCCAATTGGTATGAAAGTGCTGTGGATGAAATTAACTCTATCACACTGCTGCTTAGTTTGATTGTCTGGAGAGTTTAAAGCCCTGCGTTCCACCCAGGACCCTAAGATCTGCCAATCTAAAGCTAGCACAAGTTCCCAAACTCAACCGAGTAAGGCAGGGAGGCTGCTCCTTCAGATATTTGCACGGCATCTGTGTCGAAGCCCAAATGAAGGTATCTTTCGGGCAAATCTTACGATTTTGCTGTTCTAAGCAGGTTGACTGTGTGTGCAGATTTACTGTAGAAAAACTCTTAGAGCTGGAAAGCCCTGCAAGGGGCAGCCACGTGCTACAAATTTGTTAACATAACATAGCATAACATAACATAGCATTACATAATATAACATACCATAACATGCTGTTTCTCTGTATATACTTCTTCCTATGACTTACTCTGTCTCAGTAGAGTGTTCCAAAGTACCTGCACACCCTTTTTGGTGTGCTCCACTTTATTGCTTTATATTGTCTATAAACAATGGCCACTCTTCAGGCACATCTAGTCCTTGCTTAAAGTTCTACACATGCACTGTGTCGCCACACAGACTCATTCTATCACCCCCTCTAAAAAGTGCTATCAGTTTTCTATAAAACTCTGTCGTAGCCCTCCCTATCCCTCCACAATCACCCTCTGAATCATGCCCACTGTGCCTAGTACTTCCCAACCCCATATAATGTTATCTAACCTTCCTACTACTCTTCATCATCCACCAAAAATACCCCATCTGTCCCTCAGTTTCCTTACACCCAAACACAACACTGGCCAGCCCAGGCAATTCCTATCATTCTATGCACATTATCTAATGCCAAATAACAGACAACACAAAACCTATTAGCTGCACGTCTTTTGGTGAGAGTCATCTTCAAAGATGAATTCAACACCAACTGAATTCCACTTATCTGCAGATGTTTATTTTAATTCTTCACTAATGTATTCTCCCTCTTCAGAGAACAACTCCTTGATTTTGGACTGTAATATTCAAATATGGGAGCTAGTGCCTATGAAACAAAGGTTCAACAGCAACAATCTAAAATGTTGCCCTAAAAATTTAACTATATAGAACTAACATGTCAGATATTCATGTCCTTTACTTGTGCCCTACCTTTGGAGTTTGTTGGCATATTGCTCAAACCTTTGTTGTTATCGCTTTTAGGTATTTTTCATGGCTCCTTTGCTTTCTCAGGTGAGCAGGTTTATTTTTTATGATTGTATTTATTGATGGTTATTTATTTAATTTATTTATGACACACCATGATGTAGGCTATTGGCTATTTCATATCACCGGTTGACCTCTGATAAGGAGGAGCTTCAATAACCTACTTGGACATTTGTTGTGACTGGTCTTGGTAAATGAAACTTCTGTGATTTTAATCCACTGCACTTTGGGCCTATTTTATAAAATGTATTGATAGTTTTTCCAGAAAAACAAACATTAAATACATGCGAAAGGACTGTATGACACAATCATAGCACACTGACAACTCATACATATGCTGATTTAACTCCTATCCTATATATTCATTAGGTGTCCCGTAACAAGAGCTACAATAGTCAGAACGTAATTGCGAAGATTCAAGCAGCAGTTAGCACATGTAATCCCCGGTTGCTCTCCCACCCTAGGGAGGAGATATCTGCCCCAGATGGATCACTAATTCTGCCAGAGAGTGGATGGCAACAATCAGATAACTCCTCAATGGATCCCAAATGTCTCTAGGCCTAGATGAAGGAGGTATAAGATCAGCACAGAGGTCAAGTTGCTCATTGCAATATACAAGGGAGTTGCTTCTACTGCCCCAGCAGTATGCTACAAGTCTCTTGGCAAGCAAAAGTGCCAATGCTGTATATTGTCTGAATGAAACAGGGGACCTCCTACACCAACCACAGGATCGCAATCCTCAGGTCGAGGGCGGGGTGTTGGGTTGGCAATGCACAGCATCAGTTCCTTGAGCAGCCATTTACTCATGACGAATTAAAAAAACAATAAGTGTACTCCCCAAGTGCCAGGGTGTGATCAGAATCCCACATCAGACATCCACAGCCAAATGTCCAAAAGTCAGGGGCGGTCCTCCGCTAAGGCGGAGGAGCGTCGACCCACTGCTCTGCCAGCAGTAGAAAGGAAAACTAAAATGATAACCAGCGTTATAATAATTTTAGATTTTTGTTTCCTGGTGCAGCCGTGCGGGGCGGGGCTGGACTGCCAGAGCAGGGGCCAGGAGTAGGAGTGGTTGCTCCACTGTTAAGTGCGCATAACTGTTTGGCTGGCCGTCTCGGGCCTACCATAACAGTCATGCACACTTTGCATGTTCTGCACCCAGGCTGCATTACAGCCTGGGTGCAGAACATGCCCTGGCCCAAATTCCCCGTCTGAGCGCCAAACCACGGCACTCAGACCAATCACAACGCTGCACTGCAGCGTTGTGATTGGCTAGGGGAGTCAGTAGCCTGGGTGCTTCCTGGTTCCTGCTTCCGAGTAGCGAGAGGCGGCGGCCAGAGGACTGAGAGGCGACGGCCGGCCAGGTAGCTGGCCTGAAGGTAAGTGTTATTTATTTATTTAATTTACAACTCTGCCTCCCTCCTCCTCCCCCCGCACCGCCACCCCGGTAAATAGCAGCCGTCACTGGCCAAAATGCTTGTGCTTTCTCCTCTAAACATGGTAAAACTGGCTTACACCCCATTGGCACATTTAATTTACTTATAAGACCCTCGCAAAGTTGTACTACATGTACCCAGGCCTGTAAATTAAATGCTACTAGTGGGTCTGCAGCGCTTATTGTGCCACCCACTTAGGTAGCCTTTCAACATGCCTGAGGCCTGCCAGCAGCAGCCTGTGTGTGTGCAGTTCTAAACTGCCATTTTAACCTGGCAAAACAAACCTTTTGCCAGGTCTAAACCTTCATTTTTAGGTTGAGCCTAGGCAGAGCATGCGCTGCTCTGCGAGGCATGCTGTATCTAGAATATGGGCTACAATCACCCCCCATCTTTTCTATTGGCTCCTGTTCGTGCCCTTCATAAACGTCTGCTTTTGTTTGGTCAGTATGCTTAATTAGTCCCGCCTTTTGGTGTTTCAGACCCTCCCAGGAGACTGCCTGTATTACATGTGAGCTTACTCTTTATTTATTTTAGGTTCCCTTGGGCTCACTCTTTTGTTAATTGTTTGCCTCAGCTTATGTATCAGCACAGCACCCTCATGTTTCTGACGGTATTTGCATTTTGTTAAAATTTGGGCTTTTGTTTGTGTACCTGCTTGTGTATGTGCGTTCACCCAATCCTGTACCCATGATAATGTGCTCGATGGCTAAATACTTATTTTCCATTGACATCGAGTGCTTCCAGTGCAACACGCCATGCTTTCGTGGCTTTTGCGACACTCGTTTCATTGGCGCCGTGCTTTAACTAATTGTTTTTTGTTTAATTACAGCAAATTTTCCTGTAAAATGGCGGCCGCTACCTCCTAAGCTCTTGTGGCACCAGCTTCACATCATCCATGCTTGTTTGGAAGCTTACAACACTTATGTTCTCGTAACTTGCAGTGCAATTGCATGTTTTGATTTGCACTTTCACAAACCTGTGCACTCTTATGTGCAATGCGTAATATCATTCACAATGCTGTATGTACATCGGAGTGCACTGTACACTCTTTATTTTAGAACATTCTTGATTTGATGTACTTCATCAGTATTTTTGGTTTACCCCTCCCGCTTCACGTTTGGAACTCTCCCCCCACCCTCCGAGAACAAACACAGTGTTTCCCTCCCCACCCGCTCCTTTTCCATGTGCTTTGAGTGAGGCAGCAAGAGGCACAGGCACCCGCTCAGCCCGGATCACTTTTATGGCACTCAGCCAGCCGCTGGGATGAGCTTCTTAGCCTCTCTCATCTGCTGCACCATTACTTGGTCTGCTGCACTCTGTCCTTCCTTACTGTGCTCCAGTAAAAATAATGCAATCTTTACTTTCACCGTTCTGCTCCTCAACTATACCTAGTGCAGTTCCTCTTACGTTGGCCTGAATGCTCTACTCCGTTTTTGGTTTTTCTTACTTAATCAATCAGGGGTTTGTTAAAGCGCGACTACTCACCTGTAAGGGTCTCAAGGCGCTAGGGATGGGGGGGGGGTGCAGGTTCCATCCATCAAGGAGGGGGTCTGTCGAAGAGCCAGGTTTTGAGGTTTCTTGCGAAGATGGGGAGCGATGTTGTCTGTCTGAGGTGGAGCGGAAGGGCGTTCCATGCTTTGGCCGCGAGGAAGGAGAAGGAGCGGCCTCCCGATCTGGTCTTTCTGGTGCGGGGGACCACGACGTAGGAGAGCTGGGCTGATCGTAGGGTCCTTTGGGGTGCGTGGAATTTGAGTCGGCTGTTCAGGTATGCTGGTCCGGCACCGTGGAGGGCCTTGTGTGCGTGGGTGAGCATCTTGAAGGTGATTCTCGCCTCGACGGGGAGCCAGTGGAGTGTGCGCAGGTGCTGGGAGATGTGGCAGTGTTTTGGCAGGTTGAGGACCAGTCTTGCGGCAGCGTTCTGGATGTTCTGTAGCTTGCGGGTGAGGTTTTTGTTTATTCCGGCATAGAGTGCGTTGCCGTAGTCGAGTCTGCTGGTGACCAGGGCGTGAGTGATGGTCTTTCGGTGTTCGAGGGGGATCCATTTGAAGGTTTTACGAAGGAGGCGGAGGGTGTGGAAGCAGGAAGATGAGACAGAGTTGATCTGGCGGTCCATTTTGAGCTCGGAGTCCAGGATGATTCCCAGGTTGCGTGCGTGGTCCGTGGGGGTTGGCGGGTTTCCGAGGGCGGGGGCCACCAGGTGTCGCTCCAGGCATCGGGGTTTGGGCCCATGATGAGTACTTCTGTTTTGTTGGTGTTTAGTTGTAGGCAGCTGTTTTTCATCCATTTGGCGACGGCTTCCATGCCTTCTCGAAAGTTGCGTCTGGCGGTGTTGGGCTCGTTGGATAGGGAGAGGATGAGCTGGGTGTCGTCTGCGTATGACACGATGTTGAGTCCGTAGGTTCTGACGATGGGGGCGAGTGGAGCCATGTAGACGTTGAAGAGCGTCGGGCTGAGGGAGGAGCCCTGGGGGACTCCGCAGGTGGTAGGTGTGGGGTCCAAGAGGAAAGGGGGGAGTCTGACCCGCTGCGTCCTGCCGGAGAGGAAGGAGCGGATCCAGTCGGGGGCCTTGTCCTGGATTCCTGCGTCGTAGAGTCTGCATATTAGGGTGCGGTGGGAGACTGTGTCGAACGCCGCTGATAGGTCGAGGAGGATGAGGGCCACTGTTTCTCCTTTGTCCAGTAGGGTGCGGATGTCGTCTGTTGCGGCGAGGAGGGCGGTTTCCGTACTGTGGTTTTTTCTGAAGCCGGATTGGGAGGAGTCGAGGATGTTGTGTTCTTTAATGAATGTGGCGAGTTGGCTGTTGATGGCTTTCTCGATGACTTTCGCTGGGAACGGGAGCAGGGAGAGGGGTCTGTAGTTTTTGAGGTCGGTGGGGTCCGCTGAGGGTTTCTTTAGGAGGGGGTTGACCTCGGCGTGTTTCCAGTCATCGGGGAACGAGGCGGTCACCAGGGAGCGGTTGATGGTGTGGCGGAGCATGGGTGCGATGGTGTCGGCGGCTCTGTTGAAGATGTGGTGGGGGCAGGGGTCCGTGGGGGCCCCTGAGTGGATTGACTTCATTGTCTTCAGTGTGTCTTCGGTGGTGAGGGCTGTCCAGTCGTCAATCGCTGGTTTCCGGGGGTCGGGGTGGTTGGAGAGGGTTCATTGTGTTGGTTGTCTTCGTCGAAGTTGTCGTAGATGCTCTTGATTTTGTGGTGGAAAAAGGTGCTGAGTTTGTCGCAGAGGTCTTGTGAGGGAGGGATGTCGGTAGACTCGCTAGTGGGTTGGGCGAACTCCTTGATGATGCTAAAGAGTTCCTTGCTGTTGTACGCGTGGGTGGAGATTCTGTCTTCAATCGCTTTTTTCCTCGTTTCTCTGATGAGTTGATGGTGGGCGTTGGTGGCGGCTCTGAAGTTGTCGTGGGCTTCTGTGGATTTGGTGTTCCTCCAGGCCTTTTCGAGGCGGCGGCATGTGCTTCTGGACTCTCGAAGTTCGGTGGTAAACCATCTGGCTTTCTTGGCGCGGGTATTGTTGTTTTTCTTCAGGGGGCTATGGTGTTGGTGCTGTCCGAGATCCATCTATGCAGGGTTCGGGCTGCGGTGTTGGGGTCGTCGTTTTCCGCGATGGTTGGGGTGGAGTTGTTGAGTGAGGAGGTGAGCTGGTCGTCAGTGATTTTGGTCCTATTTCTTCGTGGAAGCAGGTGCTGGTGTCTGTGGATGGTGGGTGTTCTGAAGGTGAAGTGGACACAACGATGGTCGGTCCATGGGAGTTCGGTGGTGTGGCTGAAGGTGATGGAGTTTCCTGTAGTGAAGAGGGGGTCGAGGGTGTGTCCTGCTGAGTGCGTGGGCTCGGTCACGATCTGGCGCAGTCCAATGTTGTGGAGGTTGTCCAGGAGGGATGTGGTGTTGGGGTCCAGTTGGTTGTCGAGGTGGAAGTTGAGGTCTCCCAGCAGGGTGTAGTTGGTGGATGCGATGGCTCTGCGGGGAGATAATGTCCGTGATGGAGTTGGCGAAGGGTCCGCGGGGTCCAGGGGGTCGGTAGATGAGGGTTCCTCGGAGGGTGGCGGTGGGGCTGGCCAGTATCTTGAAGTGAAGGTGTTCCATCAGTTCTGTGGGCTCGTCAGGGAGTATGCTCAGGCGGAGGCTGGATTTGTGGACGATGGCGATTCCTCCTCCTGGGCGGGTGGGGCGGTTCTTCCTGGAGATCTTGTATCCTTGGGGGATGGCGATGGCGATGTCCGGTCCCGAGGTGGTGTTGGTCCAGGTTTCGGTGAAGAACGCTACGTCCGGGATGGTGCTGTCGAGGAGGTCCCAGATTTCTGTGGCGTGTTTGTGGAGGGATCGGACGTTGAGGAGGATGCATTGCAGGGTCTTTGGTTCAGTTGTGTTCTTGTGGGCAGGTTGTGCTGGATCCGTGTTCTTGGCGGTGCTGCAGGTGTGCCGGCAGCGGTGACAGCTGAAGGGTCCGTGGGAGTCGGCTGGTGATGCTAGCTTGCAGTTGTTGTTGCGGCCTGGGTTGAGTGCGTGGAGTGCTGCTGGGTCGTAGTGTTGGCGGGGCGGAGGTCCAGGGTTCCTGGCGCTGGTCGCCGTCGAGTCGCGGACGGGCGCAGACGGGCTTGCCTTTGACGCGCCTTCGTAGGCGTCGGGGAGGACTGGACAGCTGGGAGGCGGGAGGGGAGCTGGATTGGGCCGGTCGCGCTGGGGGGGAGGGCCGCGGGGGCAGCAGCGGCGGGGAAAGGTAAAGGGAGGAAATAAGGGATAAAGAAAAAAGGGAAAATAGGCAGAAATAAGGCACAAAAGAGCAGAGATGCAGAAAAGTGGAGAAAGGTGAAAGATAGAAAAGGGTAGAAAAACGAGTGAAAGAGCAGAGTGAGAGGAAGGAGACAGAGGTCCACTGGACCACCAGGGATGAGGCGCAGAGAAACCTGCGGGTGGAGGAGGGCCTCGATCACCAACACTCGAGAGTGCAGGGGCAGGCCTCACTTAATGGTGGAGCTGCGAGAGTGGGAGAGCAATTTCACTGACAATGAGTCAGTGGTCTTGCTCGCCTGTCCCCGCAGTGGCCGCCATTAAGTAGGGGTCGGGGAGGGCTGGACAGCTGGGAGGCGGGAGGGGAGCTGGATTGGGCCGTTCGCGCTGGGGGGGTAGGGGCCGCGGGGGCAGCAGCGGCGGGGAAAGGTAAAGGGAGGAAATAAGGGATAAAGAAAAAAGGGAGAATAGGCAGAAATAAGGCACAAAAGAGCAGAGATGCAGAAAAGTGCAGAAAGGTGAAAGATAAAAGAGGGTAGAAAAACGAGTGAAAACAAGTGAAAGGGCAGAGCGAGAGGAAGGGAAAATGAGCAGAAATAAGACACAAAAGAGCAGAGATGCAGAAAAGTGCAGAAAGGTGAAAGATAGAAAAGGGTAGAAAAACGAGTAAAAGAGCAGAGTGAGAGGAAGGAGACAGAGGTCCACTGGACCACCAGGGATGAGGCGCAGGGAAACCTGCGGGTGGAGGAGGGCCTCGATCACCAACACTCGAGAGTGCAGGGGCAGGCCTCACTTAATGGTGGAGCTGCGAGGGTGGGAGAGCAATTTCACTGCCATTGAGTCAGTGGTCTTGCTCGCCTGTCCCCGCAGTGGCCGCCATTAAGTAGGGGTCGGGGAGGGCTGGACAGCTGGGAGGGGAGCTGGATTGGGCCGGTCGCGCTGGGGGGGAGGGGCCGCGGGGGCAGCAGCGGCAGGGAAAGGTAAAGGGAGGAAATAAGGGATAAAGAAAAAAGGGAAAATAGGCAGAAATAAGGCACAAAAGAGCAGAGATGCAGAAAAGTGCAGAAAGGTGAAAGATAAAAGAGGGTAGAAAATCGAGTGAAAACAAGTGAAAGGGCAGAGTGAGAGGAAGGGAAAATGAGCAGAAATAAGGCACAAAAGAGCAGAGATGCAGAAAAGTGCAGAAAGGTGAAAGATAAAAAAGGGTAGAAAAACGAGTGAAAGAGCAGAGTGAGAGGAAGGAGACAGAGGTCCACTGGACCACCAGGGATGAGGCGCAGGGAAACCTGCGGGTGGAGGAGGGCCTCGATCACCAACACTCGAGAGTGCAGGGGCAGGCCTCACTTAATGGTGGAGCTGCGAGGGTGGGAGAGCAATTTCACTGACAATGAGTCAGTGGTCTTGCTCGCCTGTCCCCGCAGTGGCCGCCATTAAGTAGGGGTCGAGGAGGGCTGGACAGCTGGGAGGCGGGAGGGAGCTGGATTGGGCCGGTTGCGCTGGGGGAAGGGGCCGCGGGGCAGCAGCGGCGGGGAAAGGTAAAGGGAGGAAATAAGGGATAAAGAAAAAAGGGAAAATAGGCAGAAATAAGGCACAAAAGAGCAGAGATGCAGAAAAGTGCAGAAAGGTGAAAGATAAAAGAGGGTAGAAAAACGAGTGAAAACAAGTGAAAGGGCAGAGCGAGAGGAAGGGAAAATGAGCAGAAATAAGGCACAAAAGAGCAGAGATGCAGAAAAGTGCAGAAAGGTGAAAGATAGAAAAGGGTAGAAAAACGAGTGAAAGAGCAGAGTGAGAGGAAGGAGACAGAGGTCCACTGGACCACCAGGGATGAGGCGCAGGGAAACCTGCGGGTGGAGGAGGGCCTCGATCACCAACACTCGAGAGTGCAGGGGCAGGCCTCACTTAATGGTGGAGCTGCGAGGGTGGGAGAGCAATTTCACTGACAATGAGTCAGTGGTCTTGCTCGCCTGTCCATGCAGTGGCCGCCATTAAGTAGGGGTCAGGGAGGGCTGGACAGCTGGGAGGCGGGAGGGGAACTGGATTGGGCCGGTCGCGCTGGGGGGGAGGGGCCGCGGGGGCAGCAGCGGCGGGGAAAGGTAAAGGGAGGAAATAAGGGATAAAGAAAAAAGGGAAAATAGGCAGAAATAAGGCACAAAAGAGCAGAGATGCAGAAAAGTGCAGAAAGGTGAAAGATAAAAGAGGGTAGAAAAACGAGTGAAAACAAGTGAAAGGGCAGAGCGAGAGGAAGGGAAAATGAGCAGAAATAAGGCACAAAAGAGCAGAGATGCAGAAAAGTGCAGAAAGGTGAAAGATAGAAAAGGGTAGAAAAACGAGTGAAAGAGCAGAGTGAGAGGAAGGAGACAGAAGTCCACTGGACCACCAGGGATGAGGCGCAGGAAACCTGCGGGTGGAGGAGGGCCTCGATCACCAACACTCGAGAGTGCAGGGGCAGGGGCAGGCCTCACTTAATGGTGGAGCTGCGAGGGTGGGAGAGCAATTTCACTGACAATGAGTCAGTGGTCTTGCTCGCCTGTCCCCGCAGTGGCCGCCATTAAGTAGGGGTCGGGGAGGGCTGGACAGCTGGGAGGCGGGAGGGGAGCTGGATTGGGCCGGTCACGCTGGGGGAGGGGCCGCGGGGGCAGCAGCGGCGGGGAAAGGTAAAGGGAGGAAATAAGGGATAAAGAAAAAGGGAAAATAGGCAGAAATAAGGCACAAAAGAGCAGAGATGCAGAAAAGTGCAGAAAGGTGAAAGATAAAAGAGGGTAGAAAAACGAGTGAAAACAAGTGAAAGAGCAGAGCGAGAGGAAGGGAAAATGAGCAGAAATAAGGCACAAAAGAGCAGAGATGCAGAAAAGTGCAGAAAGGTGAAAGATAGAACAGGGTAGAAAAACGAGTGAAAGAGCAGAGTGAGAGGAAGGAGACAGAGGTCCACTGGACCACCAGGGATGAGGCGCAGGGAAACCTGCGGGTGGAGGAGGGCCTCGATCACCAACACTCGAGAGTGCAGGGGCAGGCCTCACTTAATGGTGGAGCTGCGAGGGTGGGAGAGCAATTTCACTGACAATGAGTCAGTGGTCTTGCTCCCACTTACCCCCACTCACCCCCTCCTGTCCGAACTTCTGCTCATTCTTTGATAATTCCTTCCCTCAGTTAGCATCTCCTTTTTAGCCCCAGCTGAGCTTCTCACTTGTGTGCCATTGCCCTCTTCCCCTGCTCACTCCTCCAGTGTGCTGCCGCATGATTATTGAGCCTTTCTCATACTTATCTGGAACAATTATCACCACCACCCTCTCCCTGCATTGTGTAGTTACTCCTTCCATCCTCTTTCTCCAGTATGTGGTCTGTTCATAATTTCGGCAGGTTCATACACGTTTATTCACTTGGTCATTTTGATTTATTACTCAAACGTGTTTATTATCCAAATGTTCCATGTAATGCACTTGAAAGAGCTATAATACAGCGCTACACTGTGCCCTTTTACACCATTTAACTGATTGTTCTTTAACATTTAGTTCTTTGTTAGTGTTCCTGACCCTCAGCCTGCATACGCATGTAACTAATATCTGGAAATTCATTTGTATACCATGGCGGCGAACTTGAACGCATAAATAAACATCTATGCTCTACACCTACATTATATACGGTTCACTGATAGAATATCGATGCTAAAAACATCAATGGTAAAAATATCGAAAAAAAATATAGATTATAAAAATATCGACTCCCTATACTTAAACAGGTAAGTACAAAAATATCGAATCAAAAATATCGTAGTTAAAAATATAGATGTAAAAAATACCGACTAAAAATATAAATAAAATAAAATAATATATATTAAATATATAAAATATTAATATTATCCTTAAGAAAATAAATTACATTTAGGGGCCGATTCCGATCTTGCTCGGAAGGGCTCCGAACGCGATCCGGCCGGAAAAAGTACGAGCCGTACGCGTGTTTCCCGACCGACTCGTCCAGCTGTACGAGCGAGCAAGTACGATGCGAAAAATGCGAAATCGCCGACCGAATCGTTTCCGGGTCCGAACCGCTCCGTACGTCTCGTCCGTAAGCAAACCGTGCCGTGCGATGGAGGCGATTTCCGACCAAGCCAGTACGATGCACGATTCGGACAGCCGGATCGAGTCGGAGCCTCCGACACGTAAACGCTCCGGGAAGCGGACTTCGGGGATCCACGCCAGACCCCCCTTCACCCGTAGTCGTACGAGTCGATCACAGGGGGGGACCCAAGGGTCCCCCCTACACATGCATGTACGGTGCGGGTGGCACAGACGCGTCCCCACTTCAGGGGGCGCCCTTGTGCGCAACGTACCTCTTTTGTCAATGGGAGCCTGTGTACGCATCGTACAACAGGCTCCATTGACTTCAATGGGGCTCCGAGCGACCCGTGTCGGTCAGCGCTTGTTCGCATCGTACTCGTGCGCTCGGAGCCCCGGAGCACGAGTCGGTCGGAAAGCACTCCGGATCCGAGTCGGACGGAGAGCTTTCCTAGCGAGATCGGAATCGACCCCTTTATATACATTTTAACTAAATATAAAAATTAAACTTAATTAAAAAAAATATGAACCCGCAAACATAATAATTTATACATATACATATATTTACTTTAAAATAATTTATTAACTATTATCTTTATTTAACTATTAAACTTTTGAATTATATAAAAATAAAACATATACTTATATCAATAATTTAAAATTAAAAAACATTCTATAATTAATTAAAACAATAAACTATTAAAGCAAAATTAAAACGTACATTTCGCAATCAATAAATACAACAGTAGGCAAAATGTTGGATAGCGAAATAATTAAATTTACTATTCCAACTGCAATGAGTGCAACAGTAGGGAAAGTGTTGGATAGCGGAGGGGTAAAAATGACTATTACCACGACAAAGGGGCCGATTCCGATCTGGGTCGGAAGCTCTCCGAACGGGATCCGGCCGGGAAAAATACAAGCCGAGCGCCTTTTCTCCGACCGACTCGTACAGCTGTCCGACCGAGCGAGTACGATGCGATCGTACGCGTTGTTTCCGACCGTCTTATTTCCGGGTCTGAACCGCTCCGACCGACTCGCACGGACACGATTCGCACCACGCAATGGAGACGTTACCCGACCGAGCCAGTACGATGCGCGCTTCGAACAGCCCGACCGACTCGTACCGTCCGGCTCAGGAAAACTGTCGGAGCCGTACTTCGGGGGTCCGTGTCGGACCCCCCTTCACCCGTAGCTGCACGAGTCGCACACAGGGGGGACCCAAGGGTCCCCCCTACACATGCATGTATGGTACGTGTTGCACCGACACGCACCCACTGTAGGGGGCGCCCTTGTCCAAGACGTACCCATTCAGTCAATGGGAGCCCACGTACGCGTCGTACGACCGGCTCCCATTGACTTCAATGGGAATCCGACCGAATCGAGTCCGGCGGCATGCGGCCGCAACGTACTCGCTCGGTCGGACTGCGGGAGTCCGGCTCGGTCGGAAATCTCTCCGGATCCGGCTCGGTCGGAGAGTTTTCCGACCCAGATCGGAATCGGCCCCAAAGAGTGCAACAGTAGGGAAAGTGTTGGATAGCAGAGGGGTAAAATTTACTATTCCCACTCCATTGAGTGCAAAAGTAGGGTAAATGTTGGATAGTAGTAGAATTAAATTTACTATTCCAACTCCAGTGAGTGCAACAGTAGGGAAAATGTTGGATAGCGGAGGGGAAAAATTACTATTCCCACTCCAGTGAGTGCAACAGTAGGGAAAGTGTTGCATAGCGGAGGGAAAAATTACTATTCCCACTCCAGTGAGTGCAACAGTAGGGAAAGTGTTAGATAGCAGAGGGGTAAAAATTACTATTCCCACTCCAGTGATTGCAACAGTAGGAAAAGTGCTGGATGGCGAAGGGGTAAAAATTACTATTCCCACTCCAGTGAGTGCAACAGTAGGGAAAGTGTTAGATAACAGAGGGGTAAAAATTACTATTCCCACTCCAGTGATTGCAACAGTAGGAAAAGTGCTGGATAGCGAGGAGGTAAAAATTACTATTCCCACTACAAAGAGTGCAACAGTAGGGAAGGGTTGGAAAGCGGAGTGGTAAAAATTACTATTCCCACTCCAGTGAGTGCAACAGTAGGGAAAGTATTGGATAGCGGAGGGGTAAAAATTACTATTCCCACTCCAGTGATTGCAACAGTAGGGAAAGTGCTGGATAGTGAAGGGGTAAAAATTACTATTCCCACTTCAAAGAGTGCAACAGTAGGGAAAGTGTTGGATAGCGGAGGGGTAAAAATTACTATTCCCACTCCAGTGAATGCAACAGAAGGGAAAGTATTGGATAGCGGACGGGTAAAAATTACTATTCCCACTCCAGTGAGTGCAACAGTAGGGAAAGTGCTGGATAGCGAAGGGGTAAAAATTACTATTCCTACTCCAGTGAGTGCAACAGCAGGGAAAGTGCTGGATAGCAGAAGGGTGAAAATTACTATTCCCACTCCAGTGAGTGCAACAGTAGGGAAAGTATTGGATAGCAGAGGGGTAAAATTTACTATTCCCACTCCATTGAGTGCAAAAGCAGGGTAAATGTTGGATAGTAGAAGAATTAAATTTACTATTCCAACTCCAGTGAGTGCAACAGTAGGGAAAATGTTGGATAGCGGAGGGGAAAAATTACTATTCCCACTCCAGTGAGTGCAACAGTAGGGAAAGTGTTGCATAGCGGAGGGGAAAAATTACTATTCCCACTCCAGTGAGTGCAACAGTAGGGAAAGTGTTAGATAGCAGAGGGGTAAAAATTACTATTCCCACTCCAGTGATTGCAACAGTAGGAAAAGTGCTGGATGGCGAAGGGGTAAAAATTACTATTCCCACTCCAGTGAGTGCAACAGTAGGGAAAGTGTTAGATAACAGAGGGGTCAAAATTACTATTCCCACTCCAGTGATTGCAACAATAGGAAAAGTGCTGGATAGCGAGGAGGTAAAAATTACTATTCCCACTACAAAGAGTGCAACAGTAGGGAAGGGTTGGAAAGCGGAGTGGTAAAAACTACTATTCCCACTCCAGTGAGTGCAACAGTAAGGAAAGTATTGGATAGCGGAGGGGTAAAAATTACTATTCCCACTCCAGTGATTGCAACAGTAGGGAAAGTGCTGGATAGCGAAGGGGTAAAAATTACTATTCCCACTTCAAAGAGTGCAACAGTAGGGAAAGTGTTGGATAGCGGAAGGGTAAAAATTACTAATCCCACTCCAGTGAGTGCAACAGAAGGGAAAGTATTGGATAGCGGAGGGGTAAAAATTACTATTCCCACTCCAGTGAGTGCAACAGTAGGGAAAGTGCTGGATAGCAGAAGGATGAAAATTACTATTCCCACTCCAGTGAGTGCAACAGTAGGGAAAGTATTGGATAGCGGAGGGGTAAAAATTACTATTCCCATTCCAATGAGTGCAACAGTAGGGAAAGTTTTGGATAGCGGAGGGGTAAAAATTACTATTCCCACTCCAGTGAGTGCAACAGTAGGGAAAGTACTGGATAGCTGAGAAACAAAAATTACTAATAACATTTAAACAATTAAAAAAAAATCTTAAAAATAAATAAACAATATTTTGAAAATATACAATTAAATATATTAAACATATAAAAAGAACACATATTATAATGTTAATTACATATAACAAAAAGGTACAAATATTATATAAAATAAATTAATAAATACATTTATAAACAATATTTATTTAAAAGGAGCAATTATTCACAAACAAATTATTTAAAACATAAATGTATTTATTTTATTTCCTACCCTATAACACCACACCAATAAAAAGACATCAACATTTTTATTAATTAATAATGAATTAAAAATATATTATTAATAAAAAAGATAAACATTCATTGAGTACACATTCTTTAAAACTATATTATCCACAACACACACCTAAAATTAATTACACAATTACATAATCAATTACTAATTAATTAATTTAAATTAATTAACATATAATTAATAATTCATCAATAAAAAATAAATTACTTCCCACCCTTCACACCATTTATACCTATAAACACCACAACACACACTTAAAATTAATTACACAATTACCAAAATTAATTACTAATTAATTAATTTAAATTAATTAACAACTAATTAATAATGCATCAATACAAAATAAATTACTTGCCACCCTTCCTACCATTTACACCTATAAACACCACAACACACACCTAAAACACACAAAACAAAATTAAAATGTACATTTCGCAATACAATAAATACAACAGTAGGCAAAATGTTGGATAGCGAAATAATTAAATTTACTATTCCAACTGCAATGAGTGCAACAGTAGGGAAAGTGTTGGCTAGCGGAGGGGTAAAAATGACTATTCCCACTCCAAAGAGTGCAACAGTAGGGAAAGTGTTGGATAGCAGAGGGGTAAAATTTACTATTCCCACTACATTGAGTGCAAAAGTAGGGTAAATGTTGGATAGTAGAAGAATTACATTTATTATTCCAACTCCAGTGAGTGCAACAGTAGGGAAAATGTTGGATAGCGGAGGGGAAAAATTACTATTCCCACTCCAGTGAGTGCAACAGTAGGGAAAGTGTTGGATAGTGGAGGGGATAAATTTACTATTCCCACTCCATTGAGTGCAAAAGTAGGGTAAATGTTGGATAGTAGAAGAATTAAATTTACTATTCCAACTCCAGTGAGTGCAACAGTAGGGAAAATGTTGGATAGCGGATGGGTAAAAATTACTATTCCCACTCCAGTGAGTGCAACAGTAGGGAAAGTGTTGGATAGCGAAGGGGAAAAATTACTATTCCCACTCCAGCGAGTGTAACTGTAGGGAAAGTGTTAGATAGCAGAGGGGTAAAAATTACTATTCCCACTCCAGTGATTGCAACAGTAGGGAAAGTGCTGGATAGCGAAGGGATAAAAATTACTATTCCCACTCCAGTGAGTGCAACAGTAGGGAAAGTGTTAGATAACAGAGGGGTAAAAATTACTATTCCCACTCCAGTGATTGCAACAGTAGGGAAAGTGCTGGATAGCAAAGAGGTAAAAATTACTATTCCCACTACAAAGAGTGCAACAGTAGGGAAAGTGTTGGATAGCGGAGTGGTAAAAATTACTATTCCCACTCCAGTGAGTGCAACAGTAGGGAAAGTATTGGATAGCGGAGGAGTAAAAATTACTATTCCCACTCCAGTGATTGCAACAGAAGGGAAAGTGCTGGATAGCGGAGGGGTAAAAATTACTGTTCCCAATCCAGTGACCGCAACAGTAGGGAAAGTATTGGATAGCGGAGGGGTAAAAATTACTATTCCCACTCCAGTGAGGGCAACAGTAGGGAAAGTGCTGGATAGCGAAGGGGTAAAAATTACTATTCCCACTCCAGTGAGTGCAACAGTAGGGAAAGTATTGGATAGCAGAGAAACAAAAATTGCTAATAACATTTAAACAATTAAATTTGTTTGAATAATCTTAAAATAAATAAACAATATACAATCAAATATATTAAACATATCAAATGAACAGATATTATAATGTTAATTACATATAACAGAAAGGTACAAATATTATATAAAATAAATTAATTAATACATTTATAAACAATATTTATTTAAAAGGAGCAAATATTCACAAACAAATTATTTAAAACATAAATGTATTTATTTTATTTCCTACCCTATAACACCACACCAATAAAAAAAGACATCAACATTTTTATTTGAATTTATTTCCATAATTAACATAATTAATAATTAATTTTAAATATATTAGTAATTCATTGAGTACACATTCTTTAAAACTATAATATCCACAACACACACCTAAAATTAATTACACAATTACCATAATTAATTACTAATTAATTAATTTAAATTAATTAACAGATAATCAATAATTCATCAGTGAAAAATAAATTCCTTCACACCATTTATACCTATAAACACCACAACACACACCTAAAATTAATTACACAATTACCATAATTAATTACTAATCAATTAATTTAAATTAATTAACAACTAATTAATAATGTATCAATACAAAATAAATTACTTCCCACCCTTCCCACCATTTACACCTATAAACACCACAACACACACCTAAAATTATTTACACAATTACCATAATTAATTTCTAATTAATTAATTAACAACGAATTAATAATTCATCAATACAAAATAAATTACTTCCCACCCTTCACACAATTTATACCTATAAACACCACAACACACACCTAAAATTAATTATACAATTACCATTATTAATTACTAATTAATTATTTTAAATTAATGAACAACTAATTATTAAACAATTATTAATTTACACATTTAACACTATAACATCACAATTAAACAAATATTAATGAATAAAAATTATTCAATACATTTTATATATTTATTATTATTTTGTAATTACTTCCCACCCTATTCCCCTATAAACCCACAACCCGCTACGGTACTAAAAACGCAAATTTCAAATAAAAAAAAACAATAACTACTATAAATAATCAATGAATTTTATATATTTAAATTACTTCCTACCCTATTCCCCTATAAACCCACACCCCGCTATGGAACTAAAAACGCAAAATTCAATTAAAAAAATGTAATAACTACTATAGATAATCAATACATTTTATATAATTAAATTACTTCCCACCCTATTCCCCTATAAACCCATAACCCGCTAAAGAACTAAAAACGCAAAATTCAATAAAAAAAAGATTAATAACTACTAAAATTTTAACACATATAATAAAAATACAAACAATTCTTATACAAAAAAACAAACATCACACACATAAAATATATACTAAAATACATAACATTAATAAAAAATCGATATTTTTAACAACTATGGGGTCGATTCCGATTCGGGCCGGAAAACGTACCGACCGACTCGGAGCCGGAATTCTATCCGACCGACACGTACCGGTGCAGCCCGACCCACAAATTACAATGAGAAGCGTGCAAAATCCAACCGACTCAGACGGAACACAAGCCGAACGACCGAGCCACGCTGAAAACAGCAATCCGGCCAGAAAAACACGCGAATCGAACCGACCGACACGCACCCGGAACAATCCCGAACGAAACGTACCCGCGAACTCCTACCCGCCAAGTACGATGCAACGCGTGGAAAACACGACCGAGTCGCATGGAGGACAAGCCGTACGACCGACACGCATACAAAACTGCGAGCCGAAGCAACCCAAAACACCGCGACCGACGCGTACGCAGCATAGAAAACAGCACAAACACAGCGTGAACGACTCGGAGAAGCTCGTATGAGACAACTGCAGGGTCCGACTCGGTCACAAGAACGTCTCCTACATGCACAAAAAGTACAAAGGGAAAATACACAAAAAAGGCCAAACAAGCAATTACAAAGCCAATAAATACTGGGGGGGCGGGAACAAAGACACACCCACAACTCCACCCATATAAAGGACACAAATCCCTACCATGATCCTTTGCAAATTCAAATTACCTGCCAGCACTCAACAGACAGCAACCACACACCCACAGCTCATCCATCACACAAGCCACACACCATCAGCACCTCAACAAATAGCACCCTCACATACACCCAGCAAAACACACACTCACACACCTTCACCTGCACACCAACACACACATCACTCACCATCACCACCCATCACCATGCCCCCAAAGAAGAATCATAAGTTCCTAGATAGTGAATTGAAAGTCCTGGTAGATGAGATCCTCAGGGTAGAGCCACAGCTGTTTGGTACACTGGTCCAACAGACACCCATGTCGCAGAAAACCAAGATGTGGGAGAGGATCGTCGACAGGGTGAACGCACAGTCACCATGTTTGCGCACAAAGGTAGACATCCAGAACAGGTGGTATGACGTGCGCAGGAGGGTCAGGGAGCTGTTGAAGAAGGACTACCTCTTGAGCCAACACACCGGCAGTGGCCCTCCTGCCAAACCAGTATACCTCAGGCCCTGGGAGGAGAAGGTGCAGGCCATCCTACCACCAGTGAGCGTATATGGACTAGAAAACATCCCAGAGCCTGGTGAGTACACAACAAATGTACACAATATTGTGCGACAATACACACACATCACTGTCAAGGGGAGAGTCAAACCATGCACCCTTAGCAAATACACACCAACCAGAACAGAATCATCCCAAAATGTGTATGTCAGTCAGATAAACACAACACATGCCATCTCATAGTGAGATGTAACTGTGTCATCACATGTACAAACACAACTACAACTACAGCTAGGCAGTGGCACAAATATAACTAACAAACACATCCAGACATGTAGCCACCACTACAACACCACCTCACAGTGAAGCCCACTGAAAGGAAGGAATTCTGTGTATGCTGGGCAAGTCAGTGTAGCCAATAGCATCATGGGAGTCGTAGTCACAGATATTGCCCACCCTCACAATGCGCACATCAATACCACCATGAACCATGCCCACATCACAGGGAGTGGAAAACAACTGACACGATGGCTGACACTGGCTACTGCTGTGGGGAGCACAAGGCCCTGCTGGCAACTGTGCACCAACCAACAGCAGGACACCACTGACTGACATCCTGAAAGACAACTTGCACTCCCTACAATGGAAGCACGTTCCATGGTGGGATATCTGGCTGGGTGGGAAGGAGGACTCACAGCCCTGACCATAGTTACCAGCAGCTCCACTCACACACACCCCTAACACAAACTCCACACAACTCACCTGGGAGAATGCATTGCCTCACACTCCAATCAAATATCCCACAAAGGACCACAACCCTGGGTCATGCTGAGTGAAGCACAGGGACACACATGGGACTTGTAGCAAAACTAACCCCAGGATAACACTGTCAGCCATCTTGTCAGCACAGGCACACAACCCCACAGGGAAGCAGAGTCAAAAGGAAGGAAGCATGGGCATGCTGGGAAGGGGGGTGGAGGCAATAGCATGATGGGAGTGGTAGTCACAGCTCAACATCCCCCACCCACATGGCCCAGCAAGCTCACACTCAAGCATGCACATCTCACAGAGAGTGGAAAGCCCCGTCAAAGATGTCTGACACTGGTGCTCTGTTGTGGGGAGCACAAGGCCATGCTGGGAACTGGCCACCAACCAACAGCAGGACACCACTGTCAGCCATCTTGCCATTGCTCTCACACTCGCACACAGTGAAGTCCACCCAAAAGCAAGTAAGTATGGGCATGCTGGGAAGTGGGGTGGAGGCAATAACATGATGGGAGTGGTAGTCACAGCTCAACATCCCCCACCCACATGGCCCAGCAAGCTCACACTCAAGCATGCAAACTCCACAGAGAGTGGAAAGCCCCATCAAAGATGTCTGACACTGGTGCTCTGTTGTGGGGAGCACAAGGCCATGCTGGGAACTGGCCACCAACCAACAGCAGGACACCACTGTCAGCCATCTTGCCATTGCCCTCACACTCACACACAGTGAAGTCCACCCAAAAGCAAGTAAGTATGGGCATGCTGGGAAGTGGGGTGGAGGCAATAGCATGATGGGAGTGGTAGTCACAGCTCAACATCCCCCACCCACATGGCCCAGCAAGATCACACTCAAGCATGCACACCTCACAGGGAGTGAAAAGCCACTTCAAAGATGTCTGACAATGGTGCTCTGTTGTGGGGAGCACAAGGCCCTGCTGGGAACTGTGCACCAACCAACAGCAGGACACCACTGACTGACATCCTGAAAGCCAACTTGCACTCACTGCAATGGAAGCACGTTCCATGGTGGGATATCTGGCTGGGTGGGAAGGAGGACTCACAGCACTGACCATAGTTACAAGCAGTTCTCCTCACACACCCCCTCAACACTAACTCCACATAACCCACCTGGGAGAATGCAATGCCTCACACCCTAATTGAATATCCCACAAAGAACCACCACCCTGGGTTATGCTGTGTGAAGCACAGGGACACTCTTGGGACTTGAAGCTAAACAACTGCCAGGACAACACTGACAGCCATCCTGTCAGCACAGGCACACTACCCCACAGGGAAGCAGAGTCAAAAGGAAGGAAGTATGGGCATGCTGGGAAGGGGGGTGTAGGCAATAGCATGATGGGAGTGGTAGTCACAGCTCAACATCCCCCACCCACATGGCCCAGCAAGCTAGCACTGAAGTATGCATACCTCACAGGGAGTGAAAAGCCACTTCAAAGATGTCTGACACTGGCCTCAGCTGTGGGGAGCACAAGGCCCTGATGGGAACTGGGCACCAACAAACAACAGGACCACATTGTCAGCCATCTTGCCATTGCTGTCACACTCACACACAGTGAAGTCCACTCAAAAGGAAGGAAGTATGGGCATGCTGGGAAGGCGGGTGTAGGCAATAGCATGATGGGAGTTGGAGTCACAGATATTGGTCACCCTCACAATTGGCCCATCAACACCACCCTGAACCATGCTCACATCACAGGGAGTGGAAAGCCCCATCAAAGATGTCTGACACTGGTGCTCTGTTGTGGGGAGCACAAGGCCATGCTGGGAACTGGCCACCAACTAACAGCAGGACACCACTGTCAGCCATCTTGCCATTGCTCTCATACTCACACACAGTGAAGTCCACCCAAAAGCAAGTAAGTATGGGCATGCTGGGAAGTGGGGTGGAGGCAATAGCATGATGGGAGTGGTAGTCACAGATATTGGTCACCCCCACAACTGTCCCATCAACACCACCCTGAACCATGCGCACATCACAGGGAGTGGAAAACAACTGACAAGATGTCTGACACTGGCTACTGCTGTGGGGAGCACAAGGCCCTGCTGGCAACTGTGCACCAACCAACAGCAGGACACCACTGACTGACATCCTGAAAGACAACTTGCACTCCCTGCAATGGAAGCACGTTCCATGGTGGAATATCTGGCTGGGTGGGAAGGAGGGCCGGATGTCAACCAAATACAACCAATGCAGACCATGTACACACCCCAACATTCACATAGAAATGCCCAAATAATGCAGGACAATGTGCTACACCAATATCAACCTTTGACTGTGACAACTTAGGACAATGCAATGTACAGGCCCGCATCCAGAGGCACAGTCACAACTGTCAGGTGTGTCAACCATTGATGCCTGCAGAAACATAACATACAATGTGTGTGTCTCCCAAAAACAGGTGATGATGGGGACACAGCAGCAGACGCTGAGGATTCCCCGTCCCAGGCTCAAGAGGATACGAAGCTCACTGGTGTGGAACAGCCTCTGCCCTCCTCGGATGAAGAAGACCTACCTGGCACCTCCGGAGCAAGTCATCATGCAGCAACAGCAGGACCACCAGCTGCACCCCCTGCACCCACCCCTCTAACGACTGTCAACACACATACCACCCCTGCCGACATGGACAGACCAAGGAGCACCACCACCACCAGCACAGGGACCCTGGACCAACGTGGGGCCATGGACACCAACACCACCAACAACCCCCAAGGGGGCCCAGGGTCACCTGTGCGTGCCACCTCAGGTACTGCACGTGTCACCAGGGGTGGTGGGAGGGGTGGGAGACATAGGTCGCTGATCGCAGAGGGGTCTGGACTGCATGATGACCCACAATTGGCACGCATTGCCGATGCGTACCAGTCCAGCACCGGAGAGCTCAGCCAGGTAGTGGGGCTCCTCAGGGACATTAAACAGTAGCAGGCTGCCCATCATGCCCGCTTGGACTCACACATATCCCGCGTGGAGTCCAAGTGGGACACACTGCAAGAGATGACGGCGGTGCATAGGGACATATTACAATGCCTCCGCCAGATGAGCAGCAACCAGTCAACACCTCCCTGTGTGCCCACAACATCTGCTGCTGAAACAACTGCAACTGCCACAGGGAGGGAGGATGACTCTGGCGGAGAGTCCCCTGCACCGCAGCAGCCTGCACTTGAGGGTCCCCCCCAAAGAAGAGGGGTCGTCCGAGGAGGGGCAACTGAGAGGCCGATGGCCATGTGCAACCCCCAGGAAGCCAAAACCTGTTCTGGATAATCACCTTTGTGCGCAAACTGTTCACCCTGTTGACTGCAACACAACTCCCCCACATGACATGGGGTGTACAAGTTGGACCAATGTCTCAGATGACTGTGGACTTTATACAGGACATTTCTGCTACCAGGACTTCCAATTCATCTAGGAACTTTGGATTGCAATCAAAATGTACAGCACTCACCATCCTGTGCACTATTCACACACATGTATGACAATAAACACACTAATACACCATACCTGCCTCTGTCGTGATTCCAACGTGGTTTCTGTCATGGAGATGATGACCAGCGAAATTACACTGTGCATGCTAACTGCTACAGCTAGTACAACACAGGCATGTGAGTCATGGCAACGTGACACATATGAGGGAGACACACCACCAGGACTACACAACAAATACACACCTAGGCCATCTGACTCATTGCCTACACTGATGTTGCCAGGAAATACGGTGCAATGCACAGACACAACACCTACTCACAGTCTTTGTCAACTAGCCCACTGGTGCAGTAAGCAAATGTCAGTCAAATGTGTGACCACAGACAACGCACATCACAAAGTGAAGCACAGGTTTATTACACATTTGCTACATGTTGTAACCACTACAGATGCAAGGTAATCCCACCTGGCAGCGGGCACACAGTCAACAAGTGTAGAAGGAAGGAAGTCCATGGGTGTGGCGCACATCACCTGTAGGGACACGACAGCTACCACCCTGGAAGTCGAATCACGGTGTCGGGGATCACAGTTGACCAAACGACTCAGAAAGTACCCTGTGAAGGACAGAAATGACACACAGTCAAAAGCACTGAAGAACAGGACAGAACTGCAATACTCATGCCCAATACATGTCACAAGATACACACCCAGAACCAAGTTAGCATGTCAACACTGTTGGGGAGTACAGACTACCTGTAAGGACACATCGGTACACGCATACAGTCATGTAGCCCATGGACACACTCAAACAGCACCAGAGCACCACCAACACATATCATGCAAACTCACATCATTGACATGACATCTCTGGATACTCACATTCAGCTGAAGAAGTTGGTGATGAGCTGTGTGCGGACATCACCATCACCATCATCATCATCATCACTGGCATCGTGGTCCAGGCCAGGATCCTCCACAGGTGGCGGATGTTGGTCATCGTCATCCAGGATGAGAGGCAACTCCTTCCGCACTGCCAGGTTGTGTAGCATGCAGCAGATGATGACAATCTTGCACACCTTTCCTGGGGCATATGGGAGGGCCCCTCCTGTCTTGTCCAGGCAGCGGAAGCGGCTCTTCAGGAGACCAAATGTCCGCTCAATCACTCTCCTTGTCCGACCATGTGCCTCATTGTAGCGCATCTGGGCTGGTGTCACAGGGTTCCTGAGGGGCGTCAGCAACCACGGCATGTTGGGGAATCCGGAGTCACCTACATACAGACAATTGCACATTAGCTGAGTTGGAAAAGAGGGTGGAACACTACATTGCAGAACACACACAATGGTACAAAGTCAGTACACACCAACAAGCCAGGCACGCTGGTTCGGCATCTGTGACATCATCCTCGGGATGCGACTACTCCTCATCACGTAGGCATCGTGTGCAGAACCGGGGAAACGGGCACACATGTGTGAGATGCTCATATCTGCAAGACAGACCACCAGTGCATTGACCGAGTGGTAGTGTTTGCGGTTCCTGTATGCCTGCTCTTGGGCCTGTGGTGGTACCAAAGCCACATGTGTCCCATCAATGGAGCCAATGACATGCGGCATCCTCCCCAGGGCATAGAAGTCACTCTTCACGTCAATGAGTTGTTGGAGTCTAGGGAAATAGATGTACTGGTTCAGGTATATCAACATAGCCTCCAAAACATCGCGGAGCACACGGCTGAACATGGTCTGTGACATCCCACCAGCAGTCGCCAGAGTGTGTTGAAAGGTACCGGTGGCAAAGAAGTGTAGGGCTGCCATCACCTTCACCTTGGGGGTCAGCGCTGTAGGGTACGGCCGGCCAGGTTGCAAATGTGGTGCCAAGCGCACTGCCAAATCCTCAATCAGCTGCCTGGTGAAGCAGTACCGTCGGATGCTGTCACGTTCCACATCGTTGCCAGGTCAGGGAATGGTCTATGGACAGCCGGTGCCCTGCAGTGCATAGGTGAAGAAAGAAAGATTGTCCGTCACCCCACATATGTGGCATTGAACACAATCAATATCACATGATACATCATTATGAGGCACAAGTACATGATGTGTGCAGTTCCGTAAGGACATGTATGGCACATACATGGCCAACATCTAACATCACAGTTCAACAAGTGGCATCAATAAGTCCCAGATTGTGCCATTGGATATCATGAGGCCGTGTCACAGTTCCCATCTCCTGCTGCCACGTTACAAACACACCCCACAGTGACATGTGAGGACAGATGTGCCCCAGCCATCACAGCTCAACGACAGGTAGATTCCCAGGGACCCTGTATTGCCACATGGACACTGGCATGACATGGTGTATCATGTATACACCACAGCAAAACAACCATGACCCCCACAGGTAGTGGTCCCTGTTGCCTCGGCAGGACAGACATGGACGTCTGTGACACACACACGCACAACATCAAAGTCCATGCACAAACAACGTGGATGTGGAGACTGTCTCACATTGTGCACATGAAATCAGAGACATTGTAAACACAACATGCACACAGACTGTGGAGGACCATCACTATTGTGCCAATGGGTCACCCTGGGTTAAACATACCGTCCCACATGGGACTCAGGGGGTATGTGACATGACATACACATACACCACCGTGAAATGTGACCATGCCACATGCTCAGATATGAACAGTTGCACATCACAGTGGTCATGTACACGAAACACCAAGGATCCTGTCCCCATGAACACGTGCACAGCCTGGGGGTGGTTGCCCCCAAGTGACACCCACAGAACAACATGTTCACCCCCATACACGGAATAGGTAAAGCAGCCTTACATGCCTTAGGATACAGTTTGGACAGGCTGTGGTGTTGTAGGTGTGCCCCTCACTCCCTGGGAAGTATATGTGGCTGGCATATGTTCACCTGTGACAGGCATGGTGACATATGCCAGTGACTTGTACAGGGACGCGTTGGACAGCAATGGACCGATCGGTGCGCACACATTGGCCATTGCATTCAATGTGTGCTGGTACGCGTTGTATTCGCAATACGCGTTGGACAGCAATGGACCGATCGGTGCACACACATTGGCCATTGCATTCAATGTGTGCTGGTACGCGTTGTATTCACAATACGCGTTGGACAGCAATGGACCGATCGGTGCGCACACATTGGCCATTGCATTCAATGTGTGCTGGTACGCGTTGTATTCGCAATACGCGTTGGACAGCAATGGACCGATCGGTGCGCACACATTGGCCATTGCATTCAGTGTGTGCTGGTACGCGTTGTATTCGCAATACGCGTTGGACAGCAATGGACCGATCGGTGCGCACACATTGGCCATTGCATTCAATGTGTGCTGGTACGCGTTGTATTCGCAATACGCGTTGGACAGCAATGGACCGATCGGTGCGCACACATTGGCCATTGCATTCAATGTGTGCTGGTTCGCGTTGTATCCTGGGTACGCGTTGAACAGCAATGGACCGATCGGTGTGCCCGGCCGGCTCATTGCATTCAATGTGTGCGGGTACGCGTTGTATCTTGGGTACGCGTTGATCAGCAATGGACCGATCGGTGTGCCCGGCCGGCCCATTGCATTCAATGTGTGCGGGTACGCGTTGTATCCTGGGTACGCGTTGAACAGCAATGGACCGATCGGTGTGCCCGGCCGGCCCATTGCATTCAATGTGTGCGGGTACGCGTTGTATCCTGGGTACGCGTTGAACAGCAATGGACCGATCGGTGTGCCCGGCCGGCCCATTGCATTCAATGTGTGCGGGTACGCGTTGTATCCTGGGTACGCGTTGATCAGCAATGGACCGATCGGTGTGCCCGGCCGGCCCATTGCATTCAATGTGTGCGGGTACGCGTTGTATCCTGGGTACGCGTTGAACAGCAATGGACCGATCAGTGTGCCAGGCCGGCCCATTGCATTCAATGTGTGCGGGTACGCGTTGTATCCTGGGTACGCGTTGAACAGCAATGGACCGATCGGTGTGCCCGGCCGGCCCATTGCATTCAATGTGTGCGGGTACGCGTTGTATCCTGGGTACGCGTTGATCAGCAATGGACCGATCGGTGTGCCCGGCCGGCCCATTGCATTCAATGTGTGCGGGTACGCGTTGTATCCTGGGTACGCATTGAACAGCAATGGACCGATCGGTGTGCCCGGCCGGCCCATTGCATTCAATGTGTGCGGGTACGCGTTGTATCCTGGGTACGCGTTGAACAGCAATGGACCGATCGGTGCGCACCCATTGGCTATGGCCTGGCCTGGCAACGGACGCGTTTTCAAATTTTGAACGAGTCTGATGCTGTAAATTCAGTTGGTCACCCACAACAATGTTGCAAATTCATGGGTGTCATGAAGTTGAACTTTTGAAGGATGCTGTGGGCGTGTGTAAGTGGTGCAATTCCATGGATTGGCCAGATTCAGAAGATGCAAACGACTTGGACCTATCACTTTGGACACATGGGACAGTATCTGCCTCTGCAGCACACATATAATGCTGGCTGTTCCCCTGAGAGCTCACTTGCCTGCACTACATGCTCCAGGATGACATCTGCCACCACCACTGCTGCTGTAACTGCACCCTCTGGACCCTGCAATGGCACGTACTGTGGAGAGAGCCCCAGCCTTCAGCACTGGGGAGAACCAGGCCCTGCTGGACAGCCTCCTTCCACAGTACAGCAAGCTGTATGGGAAAGCAGGGGAGCAGGTGAGTGTTCTGTCCACTGCCTTTCTAAATGTGCATGTTGTCTGACTAGCAAGGCTAACAGTCTGCACGCCACTGGCTAGCAGGCTCACTGAGTAGTTGTCACCCCCCATAGTGTGTAGTTACATGCACTGAACAGGTATAGTGCAGTGACAGTGCATTTAAACAAGGTTTTACTTCCCAGGCAATGATACCATGTAGTAACTGCTGGCATACTGTCCATGGCCATCGTTGCACTGCCTGTGTACATCATGTGCCCGTGTGATTGAGACATGTATATCCAACTGTGTAATGCACGGATATGTTGCATGTGTAGTAATGGCATTCTCACTTTGTCATCCTCACAGGTTGATGCCCACCAGAAGCAGCAGATATGGCTGACCATCGTCCGGGCAGTGAGATCCGTGGGGGTCTACAAGCGCCGGATCCGCAACTGCCAGAAGAGGTGGCAGGACCTTCGGGGCTGGACCCGGAGGATCGCACGGGTCCAGCTGAAGCTGTCGCCTCCTCGCAGGAGGGGCGGACACCGGACCCTGACCCCCACATGCTCAGGATCCTGGCGGTGGTCTTCCCTGATCTGGATGGGCAGCTGAAGGCCAGAGAGCAGCAAGGAGGGGGTGAGTCCATGACTGCATTGTGAACTTTGTCTGCCATGCTATGTGCCCTCCTCTGGCCTGGTTAAACTTCCACAGTACATCAGTCATGTGGTCCAGGACCCATGTCCCTCTATTGTGCACTGCCCACTCCTCATCTGATACCCAGGTGTGGCCCTTACAGTCAGGGAATTGTGTCACTTGGGTACTGTGTCCTTGCAGTTTGCTTGACTCAAGGTGGGGGACAGCATCTGTTTCCCTAACTCTGTGGTGGGCATCATGGGTGGGTCCATTGCTTACACAATGCCTGTGTTCTGACATGTAATCTGCGTGTTACTTTGATATGTGGTCCAATTGCTGAGCTGATCCACCACATGTGCCTGGGGTATCTGGCACACACCCATGCTGCGGGTGGGAACAATGTTTGGGCCCCAGGAGTGTGTATATTACGTGTGTCACACATACTTAGCCACCTGCCTACTGTCCAGGGCTCATCCCTCATTCACGTGGGGCAGGACAGTCATGCCTACTCCAGGCCATACAATACACTCTGTACTCCCACTCCCGTGTATCAGCTGACACGTTGTGCTCAGTGATATGTCCCCTCAGGTGTCTGCCTCTGTGTCAGTGTGCTGTGGCTTCGTTGTCAGGACTGCTGGGGTGTTTCTCGGTTGGGGCTCAGCATGCCACCGGACATGTGACCATAGGAGACGATACTTGTGTGACACATAGGTGTTTGATCACCTGACCGTGCAGCTTGGGGTATGCGAATGTGAAGTTCAGGCAGCTGTTTCCCATTCACAGCAGATTGTGAGGTGCTCAGGTTCAGAGGGTTGTGTTACAGGTCTCCCATATGTCCAATCGGTATGACCTGGACAGATAAGGGTTCAGATGATGTGGTGTGTGGGGGATGTACATGTGCACTTGTTCAGCTCCAGGACTTGCATTCCCCATGACCTACTATTGTGACACAGTGCAGAGTGTTGTTGTCTGGCTGCCCTGCCCATGTGACTGGAGAGAGTGATGTATGACTTAGCAGGCATGCCTGTGCCATGGCATGTGACTTCCTATGAGTGATCCTGCAGGGGAGTGACATGTGCTACATGCACACCATTGTGGCAATGGCTATCAGGACATGGGTGCATCATGGTGTATGTCGCTGGTATGCATCACATGCATTTCCTATTTGACTCTGGGCATCCCTTTCATCTGGACACCTGTACTGACTCAGTGGCAAGAGTCGTGATGTTTGCATGTTCACATGCTTCACCGTGTTCTCTGCACTGTCCAACTACTGTGTAGGTGGTGCATGTGTCCACACTGGGGTATTGCCATCTAACAGACACCAGACAGATGGGTGCAAGGCCAGGTGGGATGTGAGTGCCATGGTTGACCATCAGACTGACAATTGGCTTCTCCTGTTCTGTTTGGGCACTTTTAGCAATGTTCAACTAAGGATGCCAGGGCTTGCTCTGTAATGTGCTGTACTTACTGTGGTGTGTGCGTTCGGTGCAGGTGACTGATGTCTGTCTGTTTCCCTATTGATTGCAGATACATCCACGGCCACAGGAGGGGACAGCTCCACGGACCAGGAGGAGCCGCAGAGCCAGACTGGGTCAGCAGCCGAGGAGTGGTCGGAGGGACCCAGTGGCACGGAGGGCGAGGGGAGCCACACCGAGGAGTCCTCAGCACCATCCACCTCAGCTGAGGACCACAGCAGCTCGGAGGATGACTCCCTTATGGAGGCGGGTGTCAGCAGCCACCACACCCCAGCTAGTGTTGCTGTCCCTGCCACCACCACCACCGCCCTCCCATCGGCTCCCATTCCCGAGGTCCGTGGAGGCTCCCATGTTCGGGAGCGTGTCTCCTTCGGGCCAGGCACCGCACCCCCTGCCCCTGTGTCCCCTGCTGCCCTGAGTGAGGAGTCTGTGTACCTCCTTCGCCAGCTCCATGTAGGGCAGACAGCGATGCTGAGTGTCCTCCATGCACACACCACTCTGTTGACTCAGCTGGTGTCGTTCATGGAGGGCATCTCATCGGGCATGTCTGCCCTACAGAGGGGCAATAGGTCCATGGACTCCTCCCTGATGGCAGCAGTGTCCCTCCTCCGACAGTCCCTCACCCCTCCTGCCTCTGCCCCATCCACACTCCCCAGCACCTTACCTGTCCCAAGCACACACACACCGGCACAGGCACACACCAGCACAGACACGAGCAGCACACAGACACACATGCCACAAACAAGACGCACACGCACGCACAGTCAGGGGACTGAAACCACACTCACAGGGGATGGGGCCCAGGCACACACACACGCATCCACGAGCACTGCGCAGTCCTCAGTTGCCTCTCCCTCCAAAGCCCCCTCCCTTGCCTCACCTGCAACCCCAAAGACACAGCGGCTCTTCCTCAGTGACGTCGGCCTCTTCCCCTCCGATCCAGCTGATACAGCATTCAGGGGGAAGAGGAAGCCCACCCACCCGGAGTGGAGTCCCCTTGCCCCCGGACACCCTCCCCCAGGCGCAGACCGACTGACGCCCCCACCCGCAAGTCCGCCCAAACCCGGAAGAGCAAGACCCCGCCGCCGCCCTGCAGCTCAGGCACCAAGTCTCCTTCCTCCATCCCTCAGGCCCCCACTCCACAGGTGCCCCACCACACCCTGCCCCAGGTTCCCCCACCCACAGATACACCATCCCTAAAAGGATCAGGCCTTCTCCCCCTGCCACTTGCTCTTCCGACCCCACACCCCCCGCTGCACTTGTCTGTGCCACTGGTGTGGTGAGGGTGTCCTCCCCCTCTGTCCTGCCCACCTTACCTGATCCCCATTCTCCTCCCCTGGAGGTAGGCACTGCAGTGGAGTCCACTACCACCCTGTCTGACTTGGGCACTGCAGTGGCGAACCTGTCCACTCCATCTGCACGTTCCACTGCAGTCGTGCCGGCACCCACACCATCTGAGTCATGCCCCCCAGTTGTGCCGGCACCCACCATGTCAGACACCTCCACTGCAGTTGTCAGTGGCTCTCCAGCACCCACCACCCCTTCCCTGCCTCCTTCTGGTGAGCCCTGATCCTGTCCCTGCGGTGCCTGGCCTGCCCCCCGTATGCCCCTCCGAGGGGATTGTCCCTGGTTTTTATCAGTGCAGGCATGCATAGGGTGACATCTGCCACTGTCACCCTATTTTGGCTTTCATGATGGACTGGCCATTGGCCTTTGTTTATTTCTTACATGACTTCAACTTTTGAACCCACATATGCTGAATAAAGCAACTTTCTGTTCTCTAGTGCTTTTGCTTCTGATGTACATGATGTTGATGATGCTAAGCATGCCCTTGCTGCAGTGATGGTGATATTTGGTCTCATGAAAATGAAGTGTTACTGTGCAGGAACCCATGTGGTCCAGGGGGACTGTGTCCTATCCTGTGGTGTATCCATGTCATCCTTAGCAGCATCTGAGGGTGTAATGTTTTCAATATTTGGCAATGGGATTTCCTACTTACATTAGCAATGTCACATCTGTGGCTTCCACCCCTGCACATCTGTTGTGCTTGCCATTGTTCAATTAGTCTACTTCCCTGACCGTGTGGCCATCTCCACTGGACATGCAGGTTTGGGCATCAATGGGGAAGGACTCATCTGTGTTGTCAGTGCAACTTGCTATACATGTGTGTTGGATCTCTGCTGATGATTTCGTTGACACTCCCATGACCAGGCTGATGTGACGGGAGCCTTCATTTGGTGCTAATTGTTGACTGTGTGACCACGTGTTCTGCTGACATGATTGAGCCCTACTGAGGCAACATATGGCACAGCTTTCCTCACACAGGAGTGGAGTCCCCTCATGGCAGTGTGTACTCCTGTGACATCGCCTGCGCCCAAGGTGTGTGTTGTATGAGCATGTCTGTGTGTTCACTTCCATTTTGCTGTGCATGCTGGGATCCCTAGTGATGTTCCTGTTTGTGATGCTTGCTGAGTTGACCTATGTTCCCCCAAAGTCTTCTCCCTGGGTTCTCTGTGATGTGGGTGCATGGCACATTACTGCTCATCAGGGTGTCACCCATAGGTGTGTTTGCTGTCAGGGCTGAGTTTGTGGGCAGACGCTGATGGGTCACAGTCAGGATTCCCCTTGGCACTTGTTGTTTACACCTGTCATGTGATTTCCGGTTTGTGTTAGCTTTCATTGGTTGTGACACGTTGTGTGTGTGACTGCTGGCACTCCTCAGGGTCAGGGCTGCAATGTTGGTAGTTGTCTATGTGTGTTCTTTGTGGGTGACCTTGGCTTCTTCATTGGTGTGTGACTGTGGCTGGGATCCCATTGGTTGGTGTGGTATTGCCGTCAGGTCCATGTACAGCATAGTGTGCAGTGTGTCAGACATTCAGGAGTCTTGTTGAGTGGCCATGTGTGATGTGTGTCTGCACCTTGCTTCCCACCACCCCCCCTGGGATTGTCATGGGTGCATGTGCAATGTCACCAGTGCATGTGAGCTTCACTGCTGCACATTGTTGGAGGTCGAGGTGTGTGGTGTTGAGTGTGTGCAGATGAGAGTTGTTGCCCGGCTAGACCCCTGCCTCCATGTTGGCCTTGGCTTACTGGCCGTGCTGATTGATTTGTGCTTGTGTAGGTGTGATGGTAGTTTGTTGCTCAGGACACATGACTGTGGTTCACAGTGTGAACAACATCTAGCTTTGTCATCACAGTGGTATTGTAATGCAGACCAGGGTCACCACATTGTGGGGGCCCTGGGGGTAGTGCTGTAGTGTCTCTGTGTCTTGCTGTGTCAGTTGCTGTTCCTACATGCTTGTGTGACATGTGTGATTTGTGCTCCCTCTCATCTGACAATGCCTGATTGCCCACATAGGGGATTTGGATCCATGAGTTACCTTTGTGTGGCACTGTATGAACATCTGTGTAATTGGTATTCAGGCCTCCTCATGTGTTGTGTGGTTGCCTGGGGACACTGGCACCCCCCCCCCCTCACCTGTTGTGTTTGATGTGCAGTGTGGGTCTGCCTGTTTGTGTTTGTGCATCTGCACCACTGCATTGGCATATCTTTAGTGTGCCATTGGCTGTATGTTGTTTGGTGTATTTCCCCTGCTGTCCCTGGGACTCCTAGGTCATCAGTCAGCACAATGATCATTGTTTGTGTGTCCCATTGCTGCCATGGTATGGTATCTGTTCACCTCACATCTACAGTCTCCACAGGGTATCTGCATTTGTGTGCCCATTGGTGCAAATATGTGGGTCTGCATTCTGATGGTCACTTCTGTCATTGTGTCATTGATGAATGTTGACAGTGTCAGCCCCCATGGGTGATGTTTGTCTGCACATGGCCAAAGGTATGTCTTATTTGCACTGCACTGTTTGCCTCCCCCAATCTATGTTGCTATGGGACACAAGCACTACTTTGCCACTGATGTGTTTGTTGTTCTGTGACCAGGAATCATCCATGCAGTTTGGCAGTTGCAGCTTTTTCTTTGTCAACACTTACATTTTGGTCACTGTGATGATGGGGGTTTGGACCCCATTGCCACAATGTTCAAAATGTGCTTCAGCTATGGACCCCACACTTACATTTTGGTCACTGTGATGATGGGGGTTTGGACCCCATTGCCACAATGTTCAAAATGTGCTTCAGCTATGGACCCCACACTTACATTTTGGTCACTGTGATGATGGGGGTTTGGACCCCATTGCCACAATGTTCAAAATGTGCTTCAGCTATGGACCCCACACTTACATTTTGGTCACTGTGATGATGGGGGTTTGGACCCCATTGCCACAATGTTCAAAATGTGCTTCAGCTATGGACCCCACACTTACATTTTGGTCACTGTGATGATGGGGGTTTGGACCCCATTGCCACAATGTTCAAGATGTGCTTCAGCTATGGACCCCACACTTACATTTTGGTCACTGTGATGATGGGGTTTTGGACCCCATTGCCACAACAGTCATGGCCTGCTTGCATTGTGGGGGCCACACACATTTATGTGTGGCACATGTGATAGGGGGTCACATTGTATGTTCAAAGTCATGTTCAGTGTTGTAGGCATTTGACACAGTCTACACACGCTTGTCATGGTGTTGGGGGGATGTCTTTATGTTGCATTCTTTATGTTGGTGTGTGCTTGTTGTGTCATGTATTAGCCATCCTGTGAGTGGGGGTGTTGTTGGTGGTAGGCATCCAGCCCCCCATGGGTAGGGGTGGTAGTAGTGGTAGGCATCTGGCACCCCCTGGGTAGGGGTGGTAGAAGTGGTAGGCATCTGGCACCCCCTGGGTAGGGGTGGTAGTAGTGGTAGGCATCTGGCACCCCCTGGGTAGTGGTGGTAGTAGTGGTAGGCATCTGGTATCCCCTGGGTAGGGGTGGTAGTAGTGGTAGGCATCTGGCACCCCCTGGGTAGTGGTGGTAGTAGTGGTAGGCATCTGGTACCCCCTGGGTAGAGGTGGTAGTAGTGGTAGGCATCTGGCACCCCCTGGGTAGAGGTGGTAGTAGTGGTAGGCATCTGGCACCCCCTAGGTAGAGGTGGTAGTAGTGGTAGGCATCTGGCACCCCCTGGGTAAGGGTGGTAGTAGTGACAGGCATCCAGCCCCCATGGGTAGAGGTGGTAGTAATGGTAGGCATCTGGCACCCCCTGGGTAGAGGTGGTAGTAGTGGTAGGCATCCAGCCCCCCATGGGTAGAGGTGGTAGTAGTGGTAGGCATCCAGCCCCCCATGGGTAGAGGTGGTAGTAGTGGTAGGCATCTGGCACCCCTGGGTAGAGGTGGCAGTAGTGGTAGGCATCCAGCCCCCATGGGTAGAGGTGGTAGTAGTGGTAGGCATCCAGCCCCCCATGGGTAGAGGTGGTAGTAGTGGTAGGCATCTGGCACCCCCTGGGTAGTGGTGGTAGTAGTGGTAGGCATCTGGCACCCCCTGGGTTGGGGTGGTAGTAGTGGTAGGCATCCAGCCCCCCATGGGTAGAGGTGGTAGTAGTGGTAGGCATCTGGCACCCCCTGGGTAGTGGTGGTAGTAGTGGTAGGCATCTGGCACCCCCTGGGTAAGGGTGGTAGTAGTGGTAGGCATCTGGCACCCCCTGGGTAGAGGTGGTAGTAGTGGTAGGCATCTGGCACCCCCTGGGTAGAGGTGGTAGTAGTGGTAGGCATCCAGCCCCCCATGGGTAGAGGTGGTAGTAGTGGTAGGCATCTGGCACCCCCTGGGTAGAGGTGGTAGTAGTGACAGGCATCCAGCCCCCCATGGGTAGAGGTGGTAGTGGTGGTAGGCATCTGGCACCCCCTGGGTAAGGGTGGTAGTAGTGGTAGGCATCCAGCCCCCCATGCGTAGAGGTGGTAGTAGTGGTAGGCATCTGGCACCCCCTGGGCAGAGGTGGTAGTAGTGACAGGCATCCAGCCACCCATGGGTAGAGGTGGTAGTAGTGGTAGGCATCCAGCCCCCAATGGGTAGAGGTGGTAGTAGTGGTAGGCATCTGGCACCCCCTGGGTAGTGGTGGTAGTAGTGGTAGGCATCCGGCACCCCATGGGTAAGGGTGGTAGTAGTGGTAGGCATCTGGCACCCCTGGGTAGAGGTGGTAGTAGTGGTAGGCATCCAGCCCCCATGGGTAGAGGTGGTAGTAGTGGTAGGCATCTGGCACCCCTGGGTAAGGGTGGTAGTAGTGGTAGGCATCTGGCACCCCCTGGGTAAGGGTGGTAGTAGTGGTAGGCAACTGGCACCCCCTGGGTAACGGTGGTAGTAGTGGTAGGCATCTGGCACCCCCATGGGTAGAGGTGGTAGTAGTGGTAGGCATCTGGCACCCCCTGGGTAGTGGTGGTAGTAGTGGTAGGCATCTGGCACCCCCTGGATAGAGGTGGTAGTAGTGGTAGGCATCCAGCCCCCAATGGGTAGAGGTGGTAGTAGTGGTAGGCATCTGGCACCCCCTGGGTAGAGGTGGTAGTAGTGACAGGCACCCAGCCCCCCATGGTTGAGGTGGTAGTAGTGGTAGGCATCTGGCACCCCCTGGGTAGAGGTGGTAGTAGTGGTAGGCATCTGGCACCCCCTGGGTAAGGGTGGTAGTAGTGGTAGGCATCTGGCACCCCCATGGGTAGAGGTGGTAGTAGTGACAGGCATCCAGCCCCCCATGGGTAGAGGTGGTAGTAGTGGTAGGCATCTGGCACCCCCTGGGTAAGGGTGGTAGTAGTGGTAGGCATCTGGCACCCCCTGGGTAGGGGTGGTAGTGGTGGTGGGCATCCGGGCCCCTATGTGTATATGTGGCATTGATGATGGCCATCCCGCCCCTATGGTGCTGCTGTTGCTGGTGTAAGTAATTTCTGCATCCCTCTGTGTGTGTGTGATATGTCGGGTACGTGTAGTTTGTTTTTGTGGTTGGTGTCTGACTTACCTTCTGCGCTGTACGCATCCGTGCCTGTTCTGGTAGTAGATGTAGAATATTGGTAGGATCGGCACGATGGGATTCATGGTTGGTTCGTCTCGTTCGTCTTTCTCGTTGCTTCGCCTCGTCCTCGTCGCTGGCGTGTTCGTCTCGTAGCCGTGGATCGTGTTGTGGCGCAAATCGGAGCTTATGTGCGCCTCTCCCGGATGCTTTGACGTGCCGTGTGTAGCGACTGGTTCGGCGCGTACGGGAAGCGCATCGTACTTGTCCGGCCGGACGGAGCTGCATTTTGGCTTCCGTGCGACTCGATTCTGCGTTTACGGATCCGGCTCGGTCGGGGAACAGGACCTGGATTGGGTGAGTACGACTGGGTCGGAGTCTATGCTGTTGTGCGCATCGTACTTGCTCGTTCGGAATAATGTGCGGATCGGTCGGGAAACAGGCATTCGCATGGCTTTTTTCCCGACCGAATGGTGTTAGGTGAGCCTCCGACCGAGATCGGAATCTGCTCCTAAATTTTTACAAACGATATTAAACTCTTCGATATTTTTTTAATTGATATTACTTACCTAAAATCGATATTCTTGACCACGAGGATTTTTCTGTCGATATTCCTGGCCCACGATATTTTTACCACAATATTTCTGCAATTCGATATTTCTTCCTCAATTTTCTTAGTCTGCACCATTATATACACACGCATGGTGAGGCTAACTTCTTGTTTCTTCCTAAATGTAATGTATGACAACGGCTCTCGGGGATGTAAAACTATGTGTATGGTTGCAATCACTGATTGATGAGGCAGCGATTTGGACTTTTAAACCTTGACACCACTGTTATCGAGGGCGCACCTGCACAACATTAACGTGCATGAATGCACAACACTTAATTATTTTACCTTTCGTCACAGTGGTTGGCTGAATAGGATTTAGACATTCTAATTTCTCCTTTTTATTACCCTACAGAGTTATACATCCCCTGATGAGTGGCTTTCAGTAAGAGCATGGCTGTGTAAAGCGGCAGGAAGACTGCATACCTTGATATTTGCTCATAAAGCACTCATGCACACAAAGCATCACATGCCACACAAAAGGAATGGTAATATGCTGGGCAACTTGAAGTGGCTTTTGCAGTTATAAAGGGCTAAGCGTGGTTTATGAGGGTTCACGTTATACTCAATAAGTTACATTCTAAAGCTTCCCTTATTAAGCATGCAGAACACATGCTCAATGTGTGGTAAAGCATTAAAAAAATCTGCTGTTGATTTATATTTGTTTCTGCCGTTGATATATATTTGTTTTTGTTTCCGATCGGCTTTAGCTTCACCCGTCACTTACTCTCTCCGTCCCGTCCCACCGACCCCCTCACCTCTCCCACAGCACTGCTTGCCCGCCCCCCCACCACCACCCCTCCAAGGTCGCAGCTTGTTTCAATGTACATTGGTAAAGCGTGAAGTAGGTATCGGAACGCTTTACATGAATCAATAGCCATGAAGGGCATGTTTTTTTGTTTCTGATCGGCTTCGGCTTTGCTCATCACTTATTCTGCCTGTGCTGTCCTTAAATGATCACTCCACTGCAAACAAAAATAAAAACATTGACATTTACAATGCCAATAGCTCTAACTTTCACAAATGTGAGACTGATTGCATTGCAAATGTTGGTTAATACATATAAATCACCCCTAGGGTAGGCTGTAAACAGCCCTTAGTGTAGGGTGCAGTGTATTTAAATGTTTACTTGTACATTTAAGTTTTACATGACCTGTTGGTGATAAACTCTTACATTTGTTTTTCACTACTGCTACGCCTACCTCTCCCATAGGATAACATTGGTTTACCTTATTTCATGTAATAAGTGATAACGTTCGATTGGAGTTGATAGGAATGTCAAGTTTAGGCTCGTAAGGATTGTCATTTAAAAACCTCTTTAATGGTAAAGTCAGATTTTAAGTCACAATTCTGAAAAGACCACTTTTAGAAAGTTGGCATTTTCTTGTCCCAACTATTTGGTGCCTTCAGACTGCTCCTGGGTTACATGACTATATGTGAATGGCAGTTCAGCTTTGGGTATTCTTCTCAGACAGTCACACAATAGAGAGACTGGGTGGTGGCTGGATGAGCCAGCTAGGCAGGATAGGGGGTGGGTCTGTCACTTACCACACATGCACTTCAAAGGCACTGCCCTCGCACACTCACAAAGGACTTCACACTAGGGCTTTGTGCCCCTAGACAACCTGGGAGCAGGGAGGCAGGTGGGGGAAAACTCCTGAAGCTTCTCAACTTCATAGGGGGTGTCAGGTATAAAAATAGGACCCTTAGATCAACTCTTCAGTTCACTTCTGGGCTTGCAGAAGGACTCTCAGAGGACTGCGCTGCTGCCTGAAACCTGCCTTGTGCCCTCAGAAGACTGCCCTTTTGTTTGAGACCTGCTTTTCTGCTTGTAGCCAGGACTACCTAAGTGACTTCAAGGACTAGTTTGCTGGCCTCCTGATCAAAACCTCAGGTACAAAAAGGCTCCAACCATCTTGAACCTGCAGCTGGACCCAGCGTCAGTTAGTTGTGTCTCGCCAAGTGGTGCCCTTCCAGTCCTGGACCCTTGAAAGTGGTGTTAAAGGTGCTGTAGCAGCCTAACTAAAGGTTCCACCAAATTCACTGCGAAGTGACACACAGCCCCATGTAGCAAGGCCATGCAGACCACCCACCAAGGACATAAGGCACAATCTTTAGCTGGCTAAACTTAGTCCTGTGCCTGGCCTGCTCTCAATCCCGGTAATCCTGAACTTGTGACTTTGTCCTAGTCCAGAGCGACCAGATACCTCCAGTTGGAGCTTTGTGCCTTTTGGTGCTACTTTTATTTAACATTTTAAAATTACATACCTCCATTTCTACTGATTTGATTTTTGTCATATAGATGTAATTTTATTTGTTAAATTGTACTCTATTTTTCTAAATTGGTGTGGGATTTTCCTTGTGTTGTATTCTCACTATATTATTGTTTGTGTTGTCGTCTAGTTCGTATAAACCTATATAGGATCTGCACGTTTAGACAACATAGACTGTGGGATTGGTGTCCAGACTGATCCCAGACACCCCCACCGGGTATGTTCACCTGTATACCAGCTAGCTCAACTCCTCTTACCAAGAAGAGAACAGTTCTTGGCAACTATCGAACATGACAACTCTGTCCCATCAGGGATCATGGAAACAGTACAGTACCTTTCGCTCAGTCACTCATGCTCACTTTGTCTCAGAGATATACACAGAATAAATGGTGGGGACGTTTTCAATAAGGATTTATTGAACCAGCGTCATTCTAGTGAAAAATAGGTGTGCTGAAACAACCATAAGACAGAAACAGATATAAATGATCATAAGCACCAACAGCATAAAAGGATGGTAGATTACTACCATAGTGCTAAAACAATGAATACAGGCAGGTATAAAAATACATGACAGTAATAATGCGTACTCTTACGATGCGACCCTAACTAGATGTACCTAAGTGTACCTGGCATGTATGTAGGTGTAGAGCCAAGATTCTCCTTAGGATAAAGCCAACCCCATTACCTGAAGTGAGAGACTGTGGGACCCCTGTCTTGGTCTCGAGATGGGCACCCCGCGAGGGATGTCGGACCACTGCGAGCTGGAGTGTCTGCATGCAGAAACCTCAGCGTCTTACGTCAGTGTGTCAGCATGGAAGTCCTTTTCTCCTCTCTTGCTTCAGCACAGATACAGTGTTTATATACCAAAGTGGTACCCTTAGGGGATCTACCTTGCTGTGTCATGTCAGACTAGGATGATGGAAGGAATGACCCCTATACATAGTTATTATGCAGGAGATGGTAGTCCTGCTGAGATTCCAAGAATCCTCATGCATAATGAATGAGGCTAGTTTTCAGAGAAAACCCCACGTCATTTAAGCAGTACCGTAACTAGGTAAAAGGTCAGTACCAAGAACCGTTATGTAGTGTAATGGCAGGGGAAATATAGGTGAAAGGTTTGGATACTATCTGAGCCTATATCGGGGAACCTTTATGAAACATAACACTCACTCCTCATCCGACTGGATGACATACTAAAAGACTAAATGAACTTCTAAAAATACGCAGACAAACTAAAAAGTTCATAAGTAAAAGAATGCATAAAAAATGCTAAAATTCTAGCATAAGCTGTAGAAGTCTATTAAAATATGTTCGTATATATGGTCTGAACAACTATGAGTGCCTGAAAGCCCTGCTGTTCAGCAAGAGAAGCAAAAAGAGTTTTTTGTTTTAAAATTCCAAAGTTGGTTGTTTTGAAAAATGGCCAAATTTTTCCCAGCACACGATGAGCCAAATGTTTATGTGTCCTCTGTGGGAGAAGCAACATCACTGTTGCTTGCAATCGCAGATGACTGTCCCTGCAACACCTCACAGATCAGGTAAATCGAGCACAGATGATCTGTATTGCCCACAACCGATGCTGGGGAAGCCTGTATGACATCCAAGGCCTGAGTGCTTGTAGATTCGGTCTCCATTCCAACAGGGGCTGAAGCGTCCCGTGGTTCTCTAAGAACTCAGACATCGGGCGTGGCCAAGATGGCAGAGAGCTAGGACATGCTTCGTCTCCTCTCCTCTGCCCACCGATCCCTAGCACCGGCCCGGGTCCCCGTATCTTACCGGATGTGAGGCCCTGGGGCTCCTGAAGCTGTGCTGAGCTCGGTGGTCCCGGTTTCGGGGGTCTTCGGAGCTCCGGTGGCCCTGGCGGCGGCATCCCTGTGTGGGGGCTGGGCCTGTCTCTGAAGCACGACGCGGCGGAGCTGCGGGTGGCGGAGTCGGCCTCCGGGGGTGACCGCTCTGCTGGGCGCATGAGAGCTGCAAGTGGAGGCAGTAACGAACTGCCGGTTGGACCCTGGGACCCCTCCTGATTCCAGAACCTGGGTCGGCCGCCATATTGCTGAGGCCACAACAATTCCCAGGCTACACCGGGAGGAGTGGCGGCCGGGGACCTCGGAGGCATCTGGCGGCGGAGCAGGTGGGCTCTCGGGGGGCGCTTCGGCCTCCGGCGAGTAGACAGGTCCCGCACACCGCAGCAGACTGGGCTGCGGCGGTCTCTTTCCCTGCCGCGGTCTCTTTCCCTGCCGCGGCCGCCATCTTGAGAGCCAGGGCCACGGTGGTGCGCCTGGGGCTGGTGCCCGGAACTGTGAGAGACCTGGGCCCAGCCATCGGGAGGCAGCTCGGCCTCCGGCCTGTGGCCCGCAGCCCTTCACAGCGGCAACACAGCCGAGACGACGAGGGAGCAGCCTTTGCAGAGGGCGGAGTCCTGGGTCACCCGACAGCGGACATCTGCAGCGGACGGCGGTGGCGGCGGCCCGGCTGTCCCCGGCTTGGATCGCCTAGGTGGCCGCGGCGGTGAGTCCTCTGTGCTTCCCCCCGCCTGCTCTGGTCCTTACGCTGGTGCCGCTCCTCGGCGTCTTTGGCCCCCCCTGCGGATTGAGCGGTCCCGCGTGAGTCCCGGCGCCATTGCCCTGGCCTGATCCCAGTCTCCGGCGGCGATACCCCGACAGCGGTCCTGGCTGCGTTGCGCCCCCGGGCCCTCTGGCGATAGGCGTTTCGAGCCCTCGGGGGGCCTCCTCCTCACAACCTGCACTCCATCATAAGGAGCCCCCTGGCGCCTCCTGCTGCTCCTCTCCAGCGAAACAGAGGGGCCCTATCTGCTCGCCGCGCTGCCGGCCTGCCCCCCCTGCAGCCCTGAAACCTACTGCGTCTGGGAGCTTCGCACAGGGGGAGGCCACATAGACCGCCGGCGGCGCTGCACGACGGACGCTGGTGTGTGGGGGAGAGCGCGGGCTGACGCCGGGACTGAGACTCGCAGCCCGTACGAGGCCACAGTGGGAGACTTTCCTCGCCGAGGGCGGCCCGGCTCTGTGGGCCCTCCAGCTGGGGCCGGCTGAGTATGACATCCACCCGGGGCAGGAAGGACAAACAACCCCCGAAAGAGAAATCTCTCAAAGATCTATTTACGCGGGCTCGGAGCGAGGGTCCGACGGAGGCCAACCGTGAAGGATCAGCGGCGCAAATGGCTGACACTGCAGAAATGCCCGTGACACGGGCCTTCTTGGAGTCCTTGTTCGCGTCCCTACGGGACTGAGATCAAAGACGTCCGTAAGGACATGGACGAAATAGGGGAAAGAGTGGCTTCCCTGGAGACCAAGAGCGACGCACGTGATACTGAACTGGAGGCCCTACAGCAGGAGGTGGTGAGAATCCACGAGCAACAAGTGGATGTCCAATCCCACTTGGAAGACTTAGAGAACCGCTCACGCCGCCACAACATCGCATCAGAGGGGTACGCACCGATGCAGAGGCGGGTGACATCTTTAGCTATGTGCGGGAGCTCTTCAACTTTATCATGGGCAATGCGCCCGACTTCGATCTTAAACTGGACAGAGCACATCATGTGGGCCCTCCCAGGGCGCCTTCGGCACCCGTAGCGGACATTCTGGTCTGCGTTCAAGACTACCGCACCAAGGAGGACATTCTCCGCAAGGCCCGCTCGCTGCAACCGATAACCTTCCGAGACCAGCCGTTGGCTCTCTATCAGGACCTAGCTGTGATCACGCTTCAGAAGCGCCGGCTATTCCGACCCATCACCGAGGCCTTACGACAAGAAAACATTTCCTACTCCTGGGGGCATCCGTTCCGCCTAGTGTTTAGACATGAGGGGAAGCTATTTCAACTCCCCTCCTTCACTGAAGCGTGCAAGCTCCTGGGGATCTCTTCCCCCACGGACCACGACTCGGAAGAACGCCTAGATCAGGACGCTCCCGACGGCCGCCCGAGATGGAGGCAGCAGCGCAGTCGACGCCGTATCAGGAAGCCCGACCCACAGGAGGTCAAGAGGGAGCAACAGGCTGCCATAGCGGCGGTGCCGGGGGCTCAGACCAACGCGGCCTCCGAGTAATGGACTCTGGCCACTATGCTTTTACCTTTGCAGGCACCTGGTGGGCGGGGGGATGGGAGGGAGCTCTTGTTGGCCACCATTCCACCCCAAAGACTTCTTTCTTTCTCCGGTTCATCCTGGGATGACGGACTATTGACAGACTGGGTAAATCTCTCATTTTTTGTCTTTTTTGGTGCCAGTTGCGCCTTGGGGTTTTTTTTCTTCTCCTTTTTATGCAGGGTCTTTCTCTTTCCCCTTTCTACGTCTTTCTTTCTTGGCTGCTTTCTGTCTCGGGGGGGGCCTGGTCCAGGGAACGAGGGACTGTTTCCTCCTGCGCGAGTATATTGGAGCTTAGGCAGTGCAATAGTACAAGCTAGGTACGTGGATATAGATCTGGGTAAATGACTTCATCTCCAATTAAGGTTCTCACTTTCAATGTCAGGGGACTCAATAATCCTATCAAGCGTAGGGCCCTGCTTTCCTATCTACAGAGTACGCGAGCTGACATCTGTCTTCTGCAGGAGACACATCTCCTTTCAAGGGACTGCCACCGTCTCAAGTCACGCGCCTTCCCGATCCAATTCTTCTCTTCCGCATCCACCAAGACGGCAGGGGTATCTATCCTGGTTTCTAGGGCTTTCCAGGGGAAGGTGACACAGAAGGGGGCCGAGATCAAGGGCAGACTCCTCACCTATCACTATAGGGGGCTAAACGGTGGTGGTGGGCTCGGTTTACGCTCCCAATGAGGGACAGGAACGCTTCCTGCAGGATGCCCTTACAGACGCCACCGCAACACAGGAACGCCACATACTATTAGGGGGTGATCTCAATATAGTGTTTAATAACGACTTAGACAGGTCTACCCAACGCACGAGTCAGGTAGGTGCCCTTTCTCACACCGGGTCCTTGTGGCTGCGTGACCTTGATCTCACTGACATTTGGAGACAGCATCACCCACACTCACGGGCTTTTTCCTATTACTCTAACGCGCACAAAACCTAGGCGAGACTGGATTACTTCCTCGGTACCAAGGCCATCTGCGAGGCCACGCTTGCTACTGACATCCTGGTTGCCTCTCTATCCGACCATAACCCGGTGGAAATCTCACTGGACCTCGCTCAGGCCAGTCGCCCACCTCGACAGTGGCGTTTTCGGGATGCTCTGTTGCACAGGCTAGATACGGTCACCCAGCTGCAGCGCGCTATAAAGGACTTTCTCGCGCACAATGATACCCCGGACACATCGCTTTCAACACGGTGGGAAGCCCTCAAGGCTGTCATCAGGGGGGAGGTCATCGCTATATCGTCTGCAGACAATGCGGACCGTAAGGCGAAGAGGGGGGAGTTGTCGCAACAGGTTCGAGAACTGGAGCAGATGCACCAGCGGACCGGAGCTCCCCGCATATGGCGACAGTTATCACTCGCACGGAAGCAACTCTCAGCCCCGGATCAGGATAAGGCTGAATACGCCGCTATGCGGCTGCGACACTCTTTCTATACAGGGGGTGACAAGTGCGACCGCCTCCTTGTGCACAAACTCCGCGAGGCGCGGTTACGCGAGGGCTTCCAGGAGATTAAGGATAGCGCCGGCAAAATATCCACCGACGATGCGGCTATCGCCAATACCTTCCGCAAGTAAGACACTCACCTGTACGACGATCAGCCCCTGGCGGAGGCGGATATCATCTCTTACTTATCCGGAGCGGATCTTCCGACTTTGACACGGAATTAGGCGGCACACATCGAGCGGGAGATTAGGCCGGAGGAAGTTATCTCCGCCATCGCCCGCCTGAAACTGGGTAAATCCCCGGGCCCCGATGGCTACACAGCGGCCTTTTACAAGCAGTTCGGCACGGTCCTTACCCCCTTGCTGACCCGGCTTTTTAATTCTTTTGCGGTGACGGGGGCCATCCCCTCTTCCATGCTGGAGGCGGCGATAGTCGTCCTCCCTAAACCTGGGAAAGACAAGTCTCTATGTGGTTCGTACCGGCCCATATCACTTTTGAATTTAGACCTGAAGCTTTATACCTCCATCTTGGCGAGCCGGCTAGGCCCTTATATGCAGGGGCTAGCGGACCCCGACCAGGCCGGGTTTATACCACAACGGCAGACAAGTGACAACACAAAAAGGGTAACGCTCCTCATCGAAAAAGCCTCCCGCATCCCGGGGAAATACATGCTGCTCACGGTAGACGCCGAGAAGGCCTTTGACCGGGTCCACTGGCCGTATCTCGAACAAGTGTTGAGCCGCATAGGTTTTGGGGACAAAATGCGGACACATATTTTTAACTGCTATTGCTCTCCCACAGCGACCGTAAGAATTAATGGGCATACCTCCGCTCCCTTCCCCATCCATAGGGGAACGTGGCAGGGTTGCCCCCTGTCACCCTTACTTTTCGCTCTTCATATGGATCCTATGGCGCAGAGGGTCCGGGATCATGCGCAAATCACGGGCATCCGCTTTGGGGGGGGACACTCACACTATCAGCTTATATGCGGACGATGTGCTCATCACTCTAGCGAACCCTGACGGAGCTCTGGGAGCTTTTCTAGAAGAACTGGACATCTTTGCGGGTGCGTCCGGGTTTAAAGTCAACCTATCTAAGTCGACGGCGATGAATCTCTCCCTGCCACCCCAAGAGAAGGCAAACCTGCAGGCTCGTTACCCGTTATCGTGGTATGACGACCCCGTCCCATACTTGGGCAAATATCTGGCCCCCACCCTGCAGGGCATGAGACTTGCTAACTTCTCACGTCTCCACACCCAGATCCAGGCTGAGCTCCGGAGATGGAAACACCATAAAAATGACCGTCCTCCCCAAAATCCTTTACGTATTTCAAACGTTGCCTTTATCGCCCCCCACAGGATGGCTCCGAAAGGTGCAATCAGATCTCTCTTCCTTTATTTGGCAGGGACGTAAGCCAAGACTGAAACGCGCGGTCAGCTTTCTCCCACCACATGAGGGGGGTCTGGGGGTTCCCGACCTCGCCCTCTATTACAAGGCCACACAGCTACGATACCTGGTCAAATGGAGCCGGGCCGAATCTGAAAAGAACTGGCTCTTCCAGGACCGAGCTGTGGCGGGAACCTCACTTAGGAAGATCCCCTTTCTCTTGAAGGCCCATCGTCCCCTTAATTTATATGCCTCACAAGTGACCCGTACAATACTCACGGTATGGGATCAGACGAATCTAAGTCATGAACTAACGTCTTTCCCCTCACCGCTCACGTCGATCCTTGACAATCCAGACTTTAGTCCGGGGATATGACTATAGGACCTGCAACCCTTTCACCGGTGGCGGGAATCCGGATGCTGGGCGTTGGGTCCCTTATTCGCCAATGGCGATTTCATCTCCTTCCCACAGCTCCGGGAGGACTTCGGCCTCCCAGAATCGGAACGCATGCGCTACCTTCAAGTACGCCACTGGGCTCTACACCCTGTCAATCGCTCACAGGCGGCCAGACATCTTACGCCATATGAACGCTGGCTGGTAACGCGGTCCTCGGACAAAAAACTGACCTCGGATCTCTACAAGATGCTTCAATCCAGATATTCGCATATTTACCACGCGGGGCGAGCCCGATGGGAGCGGGAGCTTGGGCGTGATCTCAACCCTGAGGAGTGGGAGGGAGCCTGTTACAGGGCACGTCACACAGCGACACATGTCGGCCTTACAGAAACTCTCACTAAATTGGTTTTCCATTGGTACTACACCCCGGAGAGGCTCCACCAGACCGATGCGACACTAAGCCCAGATTGCTGGCGGGGGTGTGGCAGGAGGGGCACTCTGGTCCATCTACTATGGGATTGCACTCATCTCCGGTCATACTGGACACATGTCCTGGATGAGGTGGATAAATATCTCAACACTGAAATCCCCAGATTTCCCGCATACGTTCTTTTAGGGGTGCCCAACCCTCTCACATACCCCCTCAGAGCCCGGAGAGGGAAGCAAATAGCTATAGCCTTAGGCTCAGCAGTCCAGAACATATTAATTCACTGGAGGTCTCCTCATATTCCTACACACACAGGCTGGTACCAACGTTTATGGCACGTATTGGGAATGGAGAAGATTTCCCTAACCCTGGCAGGGAAGGGCTCTTCCTTTAGCGAGTTGTGGCAACCTTTCCTCACCCTACTCGCACAAGACTTTCGCGAGATGGCTTGTCCGAGGTACTTACGCCTCTTACGCCTAACCGCACCTGAACCCAACTTGTAGCCTGATAGGTCATCAGTCTTGATAGGCTGCCTGCTCTAGCGCCTTGCCATCAGCCTGGACCAGTGGCGGAAGGGGGTGGCTCTTTCATCATTTCCTTTCTTCCTTTCAATCTCTGGGTGGCGGGTGGGGGGGAGATGTTTACTGTTTATATTGTGATACAACCGAGTTGCCTCTATTGCAGCTGGGCCCTGCATGGCCCCGATGTTATGCCTTTAACTTCTGCAACTGCCAATAAAAAGAGTTAAACCATAAGAACTCAGACATCAACATGGGAATACGCCGAGGACACAGCAGTACATGGGCCGTTATCGGGTCCAGTAAAGCATCCACGTCCGGTGGCGCAACCGATGGAAGTGTTAGTCAGAGATCCAACACGCATTCTTGTCCGCAGAACAGGCATCGGAGGACAGGCAAAACACAGTCAATCCAGACTGGTTAAAACGATAGGAACCAAGACTCGCTCAGTTCTCGAAGCTGAGGTGTGCCCAGATGGAGTACCATGCGATCATGGTATCGGTGCTCCAAGAGCGTTTTTTCCATCTCCTTGGTGACAGGGATGTCCATTGCGCAACAGAAAAATTACAATCAGGATTCCTGCTATTGGTAACACGATTAGCCAAAGTCCTCCGAAAATGCTTCCGAATACGGAGTGTATGAAGGCTGGAATCCCTCCGAAGACTGTCTGAAAGGTGCTTAACAGTCCAGAACCTATGGTCTTAAATAGATGTGCTATACCCTTTGTATCAGACATGTAAAAGATACGTTGTACCATTTCCGTGAAATGGAAAGGGCAGTTAGTCCTTACAAGTGCCTGTATCTCAGCTGAGGACCTTGCGACCTGAAGATCAAAAGTCTCTCGGGCGGAGGTTAAGGGCATGGTTTTCTGTAAAAGCATGGCTTTCATTCGGCTCAGAGTATCAAACTGTATAAAGGAAACATTCAACGAAGGCCATAACAGCGCCTCCCTGACTGTGTGGGTCGGTGGAAACAATACTTGCATACAACAAGTAACCCTGAAGCCTTCAGTGATAAGATATGCGAAGCCCAGAGGCATCCCACAACAACCTTGATCATTCAGCATCAAGTAACTCCCATTCGAGAGCAACTTGAACACCGGATTAATCACGGCAGCCGGGGACCCTTTCAAATGACAGGATAAGTTTGCAACTGAACCACTGCAGGCCCCGTGAAGCATGATATCCTGGCATATGAGAGATCCACTTAAAGAGTTCTCGCAGTTTGTAACGCTTAGAAACACTTCCATGTCCCCACTCCTGCATCGAAATCTGTTTGGCGATTCCAAAGATTCCTTGATAAATTCCTTACCAATCACCTCATATCTGCCTGCCTGTTGTTTTTCTAGGCAATATTGAAACTGGAAAGTTGTGACTGGTAGCATTATATGGCCATGAAATAACCATTCTGTGGATGGTGACTCTGCCAACGTGAAAGGTAATTGGTCCAGTTTTTCAATACGCAGCATTGTATATTTTGCTCCTCTTTGTGCCATTGTTATCTGCTTCTTAGTTAAATTGTATGCAGGGAACAAGGACGTACTTTTGATAAATCGCCAAGGCACATAACCAAAACGCAATGGTTGTAACCTCCAGCTTAACAACATAATAGAACGTGATTGAGACTGTCCGTGCTGTAGTATGGACAAATCCTGTTCTAGTATATTAATAGGAGAAGATACAATATTGCCCAGTGAATAAATCCTGGATGTTAATGTACTCATACCATTATCAACTACCGGTAAGGCTTTTTCTAGGTTAATTCTATCAATTTCACGAAGTCTATCCGCAGCTTCCTGTTGAGAGGTTTTTCAGATTTCATTATAAACAGCGTATAAGAAACGTTTCTGACGTGGCTTTCGGGGACCAAATAAAAAGTCCCTTAAATCCATGTCTTCTAATAGTAAGGACAAGTGTTGTTTCACCTGGGATAGTGTCGAGGTTTTTAGCCAATCGAGGCCTAACTTCCCAACACTGTATGATGTCACCACCCCCGGATGTTCTCGTTGTACATAGCGTTGGTCCGGCCCAGGAATACTAAACCCTTCAGTGGTACCCTTGAATCTTGACTAACACCTTTTTGTGTCTGTGGGCCAAACTAACCATCTCTTTCAATTGGGGTCAGACGAATTGTATGAAATGGTATATATGCTGTCATCCACTGTATCCCCACCATGTGTCGTAAAGTTTTGCCACCCCTCAAAGTGTGATGCTGAGGGAATCTGAGGTATGTTCAAATCTTTGTTCTTGGCTAGTCAAAAACAGGAAGTCTGTTGCACAGTGTCGTTCAGAAATATGATCTGCTGTGGAATGACGCACGCTTGAAATAGTGCTTCTGTTCCCTGAACTTGCCATTCCGTTGAACCCCAGACTAATTTTATGTCTATAGTGTCCTTCCATCAGTCGAAACCTTGCTCAGACAGTTGGGAAATAAAGGATGCAGAGTAAATCTGTTTGGTGTTAGTTGGCATATTTTTCTGTGCAGTTGTAGGTGCAACCTTATAGTAAAATGAGGTCGGGTCAGAAGTGTTAAACCCTGAAAAATAAGAAAACTTCTGTGCAAACGTTCGTGAACTACCTTTCGGTGGTGTTGGGCAATGTTCCCATTGGTGGTATGTAAAAACATTACGTGGGGTACTGGATTTATGTAAAAAGTGATGACCATAATGTTGGTAACAGTACATTGTGTCGTAATCAGTTATGTCCCCTAACATTTCAATGCTTGAAAATGCAGCGGATTGTTCTAAATCAGACAACATATTATTTACGGTTTCAAAATCCCAATTGTCAGAAAATGTACTGGAGGTAATGATATCATTTAAAGACATTTTGAATACATCAGGTATTTTCAAAAGTTCAGTGGGACCAAATACATCATATGAAACTCTGTCCCAAACTATACCATCAGGAATTCGAACAGCTGTAATGTTCACGAAAGACAGGTCTCTTTGTTCACGATGAGATGACGTATGAGGTTTCAGGATCAAGTTCACATTTGATACTGCAGAGCGTTCTGGGAAAAAGTTTCCATTCATGAGTAAGCAAATGTCAGTCACTAGACCAATCCAGAATAGAAAAAACAGTATTCCTGTTGTTATCCAGAGCTGTAGCCATGGTGAGACTAGGTAAGTCTTTTTCATAAAAATGTAGAAGTCATGAAGTTGCTGTTTACGGGAAACTGGAGCTGGCGTTGTTTCAGGTTCACTTGGATCAAGAGAGAAGGTATCAAAATAGATGAAGTAGCCAGATGCAGTTCGATCTATTTTTGTTAGCTCAACAGGTTTTGTTGAACTGGCAGACGTATCTTGTGGAGGCATATTTATGTAGATATCGGTGGTAGGCCAAATTGATGTTTGTCTTTCATTTGTGTTTTGATGTTCTATTTCAACAGAAACGAGTTCCATTTCATTGTTGGAAAGTCCATTATTTTGTATTGGTGACTCTTCAAATGTTATGAGTCTTTCTGTCTGAACTTCCTGTATGGTAGCGAGAGGAGAGCGTCAACTAGCCAGGAGCCCACGAGGCCTACTATTCAGTATTGGCCACATAGTGTGGTTTGATCAGATCGATGGGGACAAATCGCTTTTCTTTTTTGCCGGCAAGAGGTGGAAGAAGTGCTGTCCTTGTTCCTTCAACAGCCAGAACAGGTACAGGCTTTCTGTATGATGGCGCAAATTCTTCATGCAACAAAATAAGGGAGGTACCCCGATACTTTAGAAAAGGGACGGGTCTGTGTAACACAAAAAAGAGAGAATTCCCTTTTCAATGAGATCAGATTTTAAACAAGATGAAAATACAAGTGGTTATAAAAACCTACCTCCAACTTGAACCATGTGATTTAGATGTTAATATTAACACAAACAAAAACTTCAGGTATTATAACAACAAAGAGGGGACAGGGAAAACCACAAACAGATTATTATCCACTTTGCTAAAATATGTCGCAGTAATGGCTAAAAAATACAATCACTACAGAAAACAATCAACAATCATGTACTCATACACAAGTTATTTATTTAAAACCATAATACATACATATAAAAACCAAAATGGCTTATTTAAAAAAAACATTTCAAATATCCATTTGTAAAATACAAATTCATGTATCTATCAGTGCGTTTTATAAGAGAAAACTTTTTTCTTGATTGTAATGGTTTTTTGAATACCTGAAGTTTTTGTTTGTGTTAATATTAACATCTATATCACATGGTCCAAGCTGGAGGTAGGTTTTTATAACCACTTGTATTTTCATCTTGTTTAAAATCTGATCTCATTGAAAACCAAATTCTTTCTTGACCACAATCTTTTCTCTGACCAGATCCCCGACTTTTGGGATCCAAACAGGTCTTGCCGTGACTGATTTGACTTCCCCAGTGGTGGTGCGTTTTACTTGCACGTTGCTTTGTAGTGTCTGGAATTCATTGAGATCCTGTAAAACAGCCAAACTTTTATTGATGTCAAATGGTTTTTCATCCGCCACTGTGCTTTCATAGTCGAGATCAGGTATCCACATTCTCGTCCCAAATAGGACTTCTTAAGGAGTGACACCTCCTAGGGAACTTCTTGGCATATTGTTGAGCGCCCTCTGGACCCCATATACGTGATTGACCCAACTACCACCCAAACCTAATACTCTTGCTGTTAAAGATTGCTTTAAGTCACGGTTTTTCCTCTCCACAACTGAATTTCCCTCAGGATGTACGGAGAGGAGTAACGCAGTGTAAAACCCAAACTTCCCATAGCTTCCTTGTAAGCCCTAGAGCTAAACGCGGGGCCACGGTCGTAATGTAATGTACCAACTGCATATGTCCCTATGAAGACTCGCAAATCGTTTATAACAGTTCGAGCGTCAGCCGAGTACTGAGGCTAAAGCCACAGGAATCTAGAGCATGAAACCACTGCCACCAAGATATACTTGTAAGCCCCATCTGATTGTAGGGGGCCGCAGTGGTCCAAGTAGACACAAGCGAGTGGTCTGTCTGATATTAGTAATGGTGTCTGCGTTGGACGTGCCACGGTGGAACCCTTCATCTGCTGACAGATGTCATACTTTAAGACAAAATTCTTCGTCTGTTCAGTTAAATCTGGCCACCAATAGCGTTGTTTCAGTAAGGAAACTGTTGCGGTAACTCCTGCATGTGCAGAACCCAGACCCTCGTGTGCAGCTAGTATTAAGCCTAATCTGCAATCCATGTTTGGTATTACTCTATCCCTCACTCCTGGAATTTGAGCATACGGAATGTTATTTGCATCTAACTTGTAGGAGTACTTGAGTGGAAATTTCTTTGGTACAGCTGAGCTGTTTTTGCGTGAAGTAATGACAGCTACCATTATGTCTCCGTCTATTCTCGTGCTCGAACGAGTGGTTGCAGCTATGGCAGCAGTTCATACTGCCCCTTTTGCAGCTTCATCAGCCTATGAATTCTCTTCAACATGAACGCCATCACGTTGATGACTCAGCGTGTGTATCACATGAGCTCTTGGTAGTTCTTTTTTCAACTCAGCTACCTGTTCCCAAAGTAATTTATGCTTAATTGTGCAACCTTTTGAGTCTTTAAACCCATTTTGACCCCAGTAGTGAAGATATTCATTGTATGACCGGACACAGTAAAAAGAATCGCACACAATCAGTGTGGGGAATTCTCGATCTGTGCAGTCTCCTAGAGACTGTGTCTTCATACTGCTAGGATGGAACTTGCCTTCCTGCATACGACCCTTCACAATCGCACATGCGGTGCTTATTGTTGTTTACTTCCTATGGCCGGCTGAGCAGATCCGTCAGTGTAAATAATATATTCATACCGGTCTAGAGGCATTATTTCATTCGGGAGAGGATATTCTTGTTTGTATTGCAGAAATGCTTGCGTTTTAAGTGTAGAGTCAAATTTGTAATATACATCTGTTACAGTGAGAGAATTAGCCCATTGGATCCATCTTGGACGTAAAGCTTTAGCATTTGGAACGCTTGCCTTTGTGACAGCCTCTAGGGCCGGTACCGGAGTTACGACAATTATTCTTTTCCCCTGAGCCAGTGCTCTTTCTCTCACCACAGCAGTCTGTACTGCTGTCAGAATTTTTTCTGTGGAAGCAAAACGCATTTCCGCGTTTGTGTACAAGTGTGATTTATATGCTATAGGTACAGTTTCGCCTTCATTGAAGGTTAGGTTAGTATACCCGGATTGACCTGCTATAACACGGATCACTAAATTTGTGGTGTTTACACGTGTGTGTAGGTGTTTTGAAGCTATCATATTAGCTTGTAAGGAACGAAGGATATCTATGTGTTCCTGTGTCCAATGCCTAACTGAAAAATCAGGTCTTATTAGGTCGCAAAAAGGTTTCAATTTTTCTGCGTAATCTAAAATGTAAGTTCTGCCAAAATTTAAGAATCCCAATATGTATTGTAAATTTTTCAACGATTTAACAAGGCACACTTTTCTAAAAAGTTAGCTGCCAGGCTCTTCCCTTCACTTGAAAGCTCATATCCCAAAAATAGGACATTGAGGTGGGCTATTTTCGATTTTTTGAAATTGAATTTGTAGCCCTCAGAGGCGAACCCCAAAATTATGTTGCTCACCCGGGTCAAGTGATCCAATAAATCATCATCAGTCAGATAAATGTCATCTACATAGGACAATGCCTCTTCATCCAGTTTCTGAAGTAACTCTGTTATCCTAGCTGAGAACAACCCAGGGCTATTCTTATACCCTTGGGGGAGTCGACAGAATTGACGCTGAGATCCGAGCACTGAGAATGCTGTCAAATATCTGCTTTCAGGCGCTATATTTTGGCAGAAAAATCCATTTGAGATATCTAATGTTGTTTTGTATTTTTTCCGCACAATGTTATTCATTAATGCGGCACTATGTGCATTGTGTACTGCAAATGTTTTAGTGCATGTGTTCAGATGTCTGTAGTCTAAAACTAGACGGTATGAATTATCGGGTTTCATTACAGGAAACAAAGAATTATTCATTGAAGAGGTGCAAGTTTCAATTACACCATGGTATTCAAGTTGATCTAAAATCTACCTGACTTGTTTTGTCGCTTCTTGTTTAATAGGGTATTGTCTCTGTGGAGTTGGAGTAGTTTTTACTGGGATTTCATGCTGAGGTGACACAGCATCCCACCTAACATGGTTGTGATATAATGCTGGAGCAAGTGCTACCGCTCACTCCTGCTCATATGAATGTTTTGAGTACTCTGGAACGAGGTCAGAAAAAGCCAGTAAAATTACCGTCTCTCCCTTTGGGCACTCCATAACAATTTCAGACGGCCAATCTTTTTCAGCCAAAAGGATGTCATATCCATAAGCCAGGTTCTCCCAAAAGAGACCTTAACTTTTTTGGGGTTTGTCCCCCTCCATTTGGAGTGTTATTTCATGTAACTTATGTGGGACACTTACCCTCGTATCAGGTGTCTCCACCGTGATATGTTCATTCAACTCCGCTGTCACCAGAAATTCCATCAGGTTCTGGCGAGCTACTATTACTTCTGCTGCACTGTCTAGCATCGTCAGAGCCCATTCCCCGTTCAAAAGTTGAGTCCTCAGAATTCTGGGTATGTCTAACTTTAAGACCTGCTACCTTCTTCTTTTTAAATTGAGGTTTTGATTTTTGTTTCTCTTCTTTTTTGGAAGTGTAATCTGAAGCGCGTTGCGTGTCTCTGGACTTTGTGCACCAACAGCATAAAAGGATGGTAGATTCCTACCAAAGTGCTAAAACAATGAATACAGGCAGGTATAAAAATACATGACAGTAATAATGCGTACTCTTACGATGCGACCCTAACTAGATGTACCTAAGTGTACCTAGCATGTATGTAGGTGTAGAGCCAAGAATCTCCTTAGGATAAAGCCAACCCCATTACCTGAAGTGAGAGACTGTGGGACCCTGTCTTGGTCTCGAGATGGGCACCCCGCGAGGGATGTCAGACCACTGCGAGCTGGAGTGTCTGCATGCAGGAACCTCAGCGTCTTGCCTCAGTGTGTCAGAATGGAAGACCTTTTTCTCCTCTCTTGCTTCAGCACAGATACAGTGTTTATATACCAAAGTGGTACCCTCAGGGGATCTACCTTAGTGTGTCATGTCGGACTAGGATGACGGAAGGAATGACCCTTATACATAGTTATTATGCAGGAGATGGTAGTCCTGCTGAGATTCCAAGAATCCTCATGCATAATGAATGAGGCTAGTTTTCGAAGAAAACCCCACGTCATTTAAGCAGTACCGTAACTAGGTAAAAGGTCAGTACCAAGAACCGTTATGTAGTGTAATGGCAGGGGAAATATAGGTGAAAGGTTTGGTTACTATCTGAGCCTATATTGGGGAACCTGTATGAAACATAACAGTGTGCTGCATAAATACTTTACACAGGGAAACACCTTTTCTATGGAGGCATTAAAACGCAATGCCTTTACCACCCATGTTTTTACCGCACCTATTCCTTTACCATGCATGCCTTTAGAGAGAGAGAGAGATAGATAGATAGATAGATAGATAGATAGATAGATAGATATTCACTGAAAAGCCCAAAGGTTAAAGTGACGTTATAGTTAGGTGTGATAATGAAATATGATTTATTTAAAAAAAAAAAAAAGTCCTTATGCATTCACTGGGAGTGGTGAAGAAAGGGAGTGTGGCCTCCGAACACCTCCCAGCAATTCCGCCATGCGGATTCATCCCCCAACCAGCAGTGTGCCTGGAGGTCTCGTTGGCAGACTCGTGGAGAGAGGGGGCAGGGCCTCCAAAGTCCTCTCAGCAGTCGCACTCTGTGGGACTTACTGGAGGTAACAGAAGGCCTTTTTGGCCCCCAAGGACCCTTAGCATCAAAGGGGACTTTATCCCCCAACCAGCAGTGCACCAGGAGGTGCTTTTGCAGAGTGGTGAAGAAAGGGGGCCTGGCCTGCGGTGACTTGCTGCAGCCTTTTTATTTTTTATTTTATTTTATTTGGGGAGGGGGGTCCATGTGGCCCCAGCCAGGGCACCCACTCTGTTGGGGACCCCGGGGTGAGCCTCTAGGCCCCGCAGTCCCTGCCAGCTCCCCGCTTCCTGCGGGAGCCGGCATTGCTTTGACAGAGAGGGAGTTGCTGAATTTACAGCTCCCTCTCTGTCGAAGCAATTGTGCTCCACTTCTAGCAAGCGAGAGCACTTTTTTCTGCTCTTGCTTGCTAGAAGTGGAGCACAATTTGCTATGGCTTGGCAGGAGTGGTAAAGCTCCCGCCAAGCCATAGCAAACAGCTATGTCCCGGGGTGGGCACCCCGAGACATAGCAGGAGGCAGCCCTGGGGGGTTCAGTCCCCAGGGCCATCAATGGCTCCAGGACGGGGGCCTTGCAACCCCCCCTCCTTTGTTTGATTTAGCCCCGGGGAGGTGGTGGTCCCTGGGGCTGCGGGGGACTGTGCGCTCCCACTATTTAAATTTCGAAAAAGCCCCAGGGAGGTGGCAATCCCCAGGGCTGCGGTAAAGGTCCATGCGGCCCACGCATTATTTAAAATTAAAGTCCTGGGTATGTGGCGGTCCCCAGGGCTGCGGGGAGTCCACGTAGCGCCCCCCATTGTCCAAAAACAAAGCTCCGGGGAGGTGGTGGTCACCGGGTCTGGGGGGGTCCAAGATACCCCCACTTATAAAATAATAAGCCCCGGGGAGGTGGTTGTCCCTGGGGCATTAGTAAGCCCCAGGAGAGGGGACCTGGCCCACCTGGAGGCCAATTAGATTAGAAGCACCGGAGCCAGTGCTTCATTTAAAAACAAAATTCAGCTAAAGTCATGGATCCAGCCAGAATCCTGGCAACATTTAAAAAAAAAAGCTTTTTGGGCCCTGCAGGTTCCCCTCTAAGAGGCCTAGGGGGTCAGGGTGTTTCTACCCTGCCCCCTTTCCTTCTTGTTTACATGTTTTTCTGTGACTCAGTTCAACCGAGTCACAAGATGGCTGCCAACCATTCCTGGTTTGAAGTGTTGGCAACCAATCAGATCTCAGCGCGAGATCGGGAGGCGTCGCGGATCCTCTGCGTCCCTGGATAAACAACTGGAAATGTCTTTAAATAACTCCACAACTACTGAAGGGATTTAAACCATGTCACAAAAAGGATACTTTCTGGGAGGGAGGGGGTAGCTATTGTTATAGTAGTTAATTTAATTTGACCTCTCAGGCAGATCTGAAATGTAATGAACAACTTGAAAAACTGGGAGAAGGTCCATGTTAAAAGATGAGACTTGAACTGCAGAAATATAATTATATTACATAATAAAATAAAATCAGTAAAAAAAATTTTTTTAAAAGGGTGCTTTCTGGACCAACATCTACCTTCTAGTCAAATTTGGCATCATTCCTTTCAGCAGTTCGGGCTGTAGCCGTGTCTAAAGTTCCTATGGAAATTAACAATGGACCCCCTGTTTCTCGGCCCCGCTTAATGGAATACCCCGAAATTTTCAAGACAGCAGCTGAAGTGAGTGTTGAACTAGTTTTGAAAAATTTGCAAGGATTCCTTAAACAACGCCAAACCTATTGGCAAAACAAAAAATGATCTTCCTATGGAAACTAGGTCCTACCTATACCTACCTATTGGCGACCGCCAGCAGGTTATATATATGTATATATATTATTCACCAAGAAAATAAACGTGGCACTCTCCTTGGATGGTTAACTGGTTTTATTCACACCACCACTCTTCTCCTCCTACGCGTTTCGACCCCACAATAGGTCTTGATCACGGTGGTTTTACTACCGTGATCAAGACCTATTGTGGGGTCGAAACGCGTAGGAGGAGAAGAGTGGTGGTGTGAATAAACCAGTTAACCATCCAAGGAGAGTGCCACGTTTATTTTCTTGGTGAATAACATATTGCGAGAACGGTCCCTGTCTCGCCGTGGGCACCAGCTAAATCGAGCGCCTCCCGCTGAAGGGCCATTTGGTGAATTATATATATATATTTTTTTTTTTACGTTAGAGCAATTCTTGGAATTCCAAAAATGAAATACTGAGGCACACCTCCAGACAGTATAACATTTTTTATTTATGCAATATGACGACGCGTTTCGGCAAAAGCCTTTTTCGAGTAACTTTGCTGTGCTCAATTGCCTATAGAAATAGTCCTAATAGATTATGGAAATGGAAAACATACTATCATCCTTCACGATGTACATTTCAAATTAAACTTATATTCATTTTACTGTTTACGTAGTAAACGTACGAATTACATTTAACATAATTGCATGGAGAGATGGAAAGAATAGGTTCATTATTGGCAATAAAATATTATTGTATAGGTGATCTCGACTTTGTTCAATAAAGTTGCAAAAATTCAAATTCATGGTCGAACAACTCAATACTGGCATCTTCGGTCGTAACAGTATTTCAATACAAATCATCCATAAATTAAGAAAGAAAAAGTCTCATGTGAGAATGCTATCATAATAAACAGCAGGAGCAATAAAATGATATGATACCCAATGTGCTTAGTTTAAACCATATATAACGTTCCCCATGTCAAAGATAGTCACTGCATTGTAAGGACATCTTCTTCGGCAAACACTCACACCCCATATAAGTGAAAAATGTGCATTGATGACTTATAAGACTAGGAAATGTGAAAATAAAGAGTTAACAGTAGGTCAAATTTACCATAAATTCGCTTGTTCGGTATTTACTGCTGCATACTATGTTTATTATGAAAGCATTCTCAGATGAAACTTTTTCTTCCTTAATTTATGATGATTTGTATTGAAATACTGTTACAACCAAAGATGCCTGTATTGGGTTGTTCGACCATGAATTTGAATTTTTGCAACTTTATTGAACAAAGTCGAGATCACATGAGCAATAACTGATACTGATTTGATGTTATTTTATTGCCAATAATGAACCTATTCTTTCCATCTCTCCATGCAATTATGTGAAATGTAATTCGTACGTTTACTACGAAACAGTAAAATGAATATAAGTTTCATTTGAAATGTACATCGTGAAGGACGATAGTACGTTTTCTATTTCCATAATCTATTAGGACTATTTCTATAGGCAATTGAGCACAGCAAAGTTACTCGAAAAAGGCTTTTGCCGAAACGCGTCGTCGTATTGCATAAATAAACATTTTTATGCTGTCTGGAGGTGTGCCGCAGTATTTAATTTTTGGAATTCCAAGAATTGCGCTAACGTAAAAAATTGAGATGGAGGCTACTACCGTCACGCGCATCGGTACTGTTGGAGTGAGAACGGCAAGAAGTGGCACTTCGGGATTCAAAATATATGTATTTATATATATATATATATATATATATATACATGTATTTCCACAAAACTGCTTCAAAGAAACAGGTGCCAACACATCAAGCTGTTCATATTACTGTAGTTTATTAGAGAGCTTTATGCTCCCGCCAAGCCATAGCAAACTGTGCTCAGCTTCTAGCAAGTAAGAGCATAAAAAAGGCTCTCGCTTGCTAGAAGCAGAGCAAAATTGCTTTCATAGAGAGGGAGCTGCATGCTAGCAGCTCCCTCTCTGTAAAAGCACTGCAGGGTCCCGCAGGAGGCAGGGAGCCAGCAGGGACTGCAGGGGCCCTAAAGCCCCCCCACGGTCCCCAACAAAAGTAACTGGGTGCCCTGGGTGGGATCAGGGCACGCAGAAGAGAGGCCATGCCCCGGTGGATGGGGTCCCCGGGGCTGAGATCAGCCCGGGTGGGGGGCTGCACAGCCCCCTCCCCTTATTGTTTTAAAAATAAATAAATAAATAAAAAGGCTGGGCCCTGGGGAATTGTGTCCCCGGCCCGAAATAAGCCCGGGAGGAGGGCCACTCGCCCCCCTCCCTTTAATAAAAAAAAAACAAATTCCTCCACCGGCGACTGGTGTCCCTGGGGCCGAAACTGGTAGGGAAGGGTGCCGTGCGGCCCCCTCCACTAATAAATGAAAAAAAAAAAAAAAGCCAGACTGCAAGTCGCCTGAGGTCCCGCCCTCTTGTACCACCACTTTGCAAACGCACCTCCTGGCACACTACTAGTAGGTGGGTGAAGTCGCCTTGACTCCAGAGGGTCCTTGGGGGCCAACTATCCTTGCTGTTACCTTAAGTAAGTCCCACACAGTGGGATTGCTGAGAGGTTGTTGGAGGACACATCCCCTTTCTGCACCATATTCAAACGCGCCTCCTGGTGCACTACTAGTTGGGGGATGAAGTCTTCTTGGTTCTTGAGAGTCCTTGGGGGCCAAATACCCCTTCTGTTACCTCCAGTTAGTCACACATAGCTGGATTGCTAAGAGGATGTCGGAGGCCACGCCTCCTTTTCCCACCATTCTGGACACGCACATCCTGGCGCACTACTACTTGGGGGATGAAGTCCACTATACTCCTGAGGGTCCTTGGGGGTTAACTACCCCTCCCGTTACCTCCAGTAAGTTACACACAGTGGGATTGCTGAGAGGTTGCCGGAGCCATGCCCCCTTTCTCCACCTCTCGGCAAACGTGCCTCCTGGCACACTACTCTGTGGGGGATGAAGTCCCCTTGGCTCTTGAGGATCATAGGGGGCCAACTACCCCTCCTATTACCTCCAGTAAGTCCCACACAGCAGGATTGCTGAGAGGTTATCAGAGGTCATGCCCCCTTTCTCCATCACTCTATAAAGTCGCCTCCTGGCACACAACTTGTTGGGTGATGAAGTTACCTTGGCTGCTGAGTTTCCTTGGGGGCCAACTACCCCTCCTGTTATATCCAGTAAGTCCCACACAGCGGAATTGCTGAGAGGTCTTCGGAGGCCACGCCCCTTTCTCCACCACTCTGCACACGCACCTCATGATGCACCACTGGCTGGGGGATGAAGTCCTCTTGGATGCTTAGGGACCGTAGGGGCCAAGAAGATCACCGGTTTCCTCCAGTAAGTCCTGTACAGCGGGATCCTTGAGAGCTGGTCAGAGGCCCTGCCCCCTTTCTCCACCACTCTGCAAATGCGACTACTTTTTAAAAAACCATAGAAATTCACTTAAAATACCAAAGGTTACAGGTACATTATAGTTAGGAAATAGAATTTGAAAAACCTTAGAAATCCACTTAAAAAACCAAAGGTTACAGGGACGTTATAGTTAGGAAATTGAATTAAAAAACCTTAGAAATTCACAGAAAAAAACAAAGGTTATTGGAACGTTATAGTTAGACTCAGATTTCACTTGTACAAAATTAGTGAAATTCAGCAGTTATAGTTACCTGAGCTAACTATAACTTACGCCCCCGCAATGCACTGCTTATGACCTCACATATTAAATCATTCATGACATGGTCAGTGACATCGCTGATGACATCACTAATTACATCTCAATTGACATCACTGATGACATCATCCACAGAACACCTTACATACCCACTCACAACCCATACAACCTCTTGTATGCCCACTCCCACACAACCACTCACATACCCATTCACAGACCCATACCAGTACTCACACACCCACTCACTCCTCCATAGAGGCACTCACACACCCATGCACTCACTCGTACAGCCACTGACACAACCAGTCAGTCACCCGTACAGCCACTCACACACCCACTTTTTTACCTACGCAATCCCTCACACACCCACTCACCCACACATGCAGTCTCTCAACACAGCCACTCACTCACACACCCACACAGCCACTTACATGCCCATTCACACATCCATACATATTGCAGTCGCCAGTAGGTAGTTATACTTAGGACCTTGTTTCTATAGGAAGAGCATTTTTTGATTTGCCAATAACTATAAAAACAAGGTCCTAAGTATAACTACCTACTGGCGGTCAAGTGGGCAGGGAAAAAGACAAAAGGTTTGCTCTCACAGACAGGGAGCTGCATGTATAGCAGCTCCCTGTCTGAGAGAGCAATGCTAGCTCCCACAGGAGGCGAGGAGCCAGCTGGGACTGCAGGGGCCTGAGGCTCCCCCGCCTTCCCAATGCTGCATACTGGGTGCCCTGGGGATACCCAGAAGATATGACCGGGCCCCGGAGGATGGGGTCCCTGGGGCTGAAATCAGCCTGGGGGCCTTGCAGCTCCCCTCCCTCATTGAGTTAAGGCCAGGAATACAGTCCGCAGGCCCGAATGTGGTCAGGGATAGGGCCACGCTGTCCCTTCACACTTTAATATATGTATTTGGAGGTGGTGGTCCCCAGAGCCCAGAGGGTCCGCGTGGACCCCCGCTTAATTTTAGGTTAGTCCTGGGCAGATGGTGGTCCCTGGGGTATATGAAAGCCCCAGGAGAGGGGGGTCTGTGTGGCCCCCTTCCTTTGCTTAAAATAAGCCCCAGGGAGGTAGCGGTCCCCAGGGCTCTTGGGGCTCAATAGAGGGGGGTCCCTGTGGCCCCCCTCCTTAATATCAGTAAAGCCCCAGGGAGGTGGTTGTCCCCTGGGCTAATAAAAGGGAAAATAGAGGGAAGAAAACCAAGCAGGAAAGGCAAAACCGAGGGCAGAAAAATGAGCAGGAAAGGCAAAACAGATGGCAGAAAAAATAGCAGAAAAGGCAAAACAGAGGGTAAAAAAAACGAGCAGGAAAGGCAAAACAGAGCACAAGAGGGCAAATCAGACGGGAGAAAAATTTGCAGGAAAGGCAAAACAGAGGGCTGAAAAACAAGCAGCAAAAGCAAAACAGAGGAGAATAGGGCAAAACAGAGAGCACTCAGACACTGACCACCCACTCACAGACCCATTCACACTTACGCACCCACTCACAGACCCACTCAGAGACTCATGCACTCACTCACAGACCTACTGACAAACACATGCAGTCACTCACTGACCCACTCAAAGCCTCATGCACCTATACACAGACCCACTAAGACACGCACGCACCCAATCATAGACCCACTCAGAGACTCACACACTCACTTACAGACCCACTCAAAGCCCTATGCACTCACAGACCACTGAGACACTCATATGCCTACTCACAAAACCATTCAGAGACTCATGCACCCACTCACAACCCACTCACACACCCATTCACATACCCACTTAGACACTCATGCAGCGACTCACAGACCCACTCAGGCTTGTGCACCAACTCACAAACCCACCCAGATACTCACATACCCATTCACAGACCCATTCAGACATTCATGCACCCACTCACAGATCCACTAAGACATGTACACCCACTCACAGACCTATTCAGACACTCATGCACCCACTCACAGACCCATACAGCCACTCACAGACCCACTCAGAGACTCACACACCCACTCACAGACCCATTCTGACACTAGTGCACCCACTCACAGACCCACTCATACCCTCATGCATTCACTCACAGACTGACTCATGGAGGCAAGTGGAGAGGTGTGGTGCAGCGGCCAGGGCAGCTGACTTCGGAGCACAGGGTTCACGGTTCGATTCCCGGCTCCGGCGGCAGCTCAGCTCAGCACCATGTGACTCTGGGCAATAGCTCACTTAATTTCCACGACGGCCCCCAGCGCCTTGAGACCCGTAAGGGTGAGTAGTTCGCGCTTTACAAATACGGATTTAGATTTAGATTTAGGCAATTGCAAACCCACTCAGACACTCTCACACTCACTTACAGACACATTGAGACACTCACTTAGACACTCATGCATCCACTCAGACACCCACTCAGACACTCACACACCCACTCACACACCCGGTGAGACACTTATACAACCATTCCTAGACCCACACAGACACTCACATACCCATTGAGACACTAACACACTCACTCACACACCCACTGAGATACTCATGCACTCACACACTCACTCTCAAATGTTACAGGTTACAGTTAGGAGATAAAATTTAAAAAAAACTTAGAAATTCACTGAAAAAAACAAAGGTGACAGGGATAGTTAGACTCAGATTTCACTCATACAAAATCAGTGAAATTCAGTAGTTATAGTTACCTGAACTAAGTATTACTTATGCCCTCCAATGCACTGCTTATGACCTCACATATTACATCACTCATGACGTGGTCAGTGACAGCACTGATGACATCTCAAATGACATCACAGATGACATGGCTGATGACATCATCCACAGAACCACTCATACACCCACTCACACCCCATAGAACCTCTCATACACCCACTACCACTCTCGCACAATTGCTCACATACCTATTCACAGACCCATACCAGTACTCACACAACTAATCACTCAATCATAGAGCCACTCACACAACCACTCACTCATACTGCCACTCACATACCCACTAGCTCACCCATATAGCCACTAATGCACCCACTCACTTACAAAAACAGCCACTCACACAGTCATATAGACATACAGGCACTTACACACCCATTCATACACCCTTACAGCCACTCACACACCCACTCAATCACCCATACAGAAACTCACACAGCCACTCACTCACCTATACCGGTACTCACACACGTGCACACTCACCTGTACAGCCACTCACACTGTCACTCACCCATCAATACAGTTACTCACTTACTCACCACTGACACAGCCACTCACTCACCCATACAACCACTCACACACCCACAGAACCACTTACATACCTTTTCACACATCCATACCACCACTCCCACACCCACTTACTCACCCTTCCAGCCACTCACACAGACATTCACTCTCCAATACAACCACTCACTTACCTATACACACACTGAAACAGCTACTCACTCATTCACACTGCCACCCACAAACCCATACAGCTACTTACATACCCACTAACACATCCATACAGCCACTCACACACCCATACAGCCACTCAGACATCCACTTACACACTGATACAGACGGTCACACAGACACTCAGATGAGATTTGTTAGAAATAGTATGACTAATTAGTAGTACAGAAATAATAGAAATTTAACATATGCCATAGCCTAGTATATATCTTTAAGTCTCAGAAATGTTTACGAAACAGTTACACTCACAGGATGATGTCATCAGTGATGTCATTGAACATGTCTTGAGTGATGTAATATGTGAGGTCATAAGCAGTGCATTGCGCAGGCGTAAGTTATAGTTAGCTCAGGTAGCTGGAACTGCTGAATTTCACTGGTTTTGTATGAGTGAATTCGGAGCTTAACTATAATATCCCAGAAACCATTGTTTTTTTCAGTGACCATATATATCCGTCTTTACTTTCTTTACTCCCTCCTTCCATGCATTTTAAAAAGAGGTGGGTACTCGAAAGCTCAAGTTAATTCAGTGCTGAAGGAATAAAGTCAATTCGTTTCGGCTTATACAAGCCTTGATCATGATGTTGGCCACCATATTGCACCTCCCATATAACCTCTTTGTGTCATAAACAAAGAAAAATACACCCACAGCTTCCTCTTGTTTTTACATAATACAAGCTTCATCTTGGCATATGTTCTACTGTACAGTTGCCAATATTAGGTATATTTAATGGACAATCCATTCTTATTTTTATTCTCTTGCTCACAAACGTTTCAAAATAAATACACATGTAATATCTATTATTCAAAATTAGCTACACAGTCTAACTAAATTTGGTACCATATTTCATTAATACCATACACAGTTATCAATCAGCTGTGCTAATACAAAATAGTGTAAATCTCCATAGAAGATATACCAGCAAAAATATTGATATAATAAATGTCTAATTTTAACACAATCCAGCCTCAGTGGGCTTAAATTGCATCAATTCACATTAAATATAAATCAACATTTCAATAGGAATTTTCATGTCTCTTCCTAATTGCCAAATTCATCTTGTCCTCTAACCCAATACATTTCAAAAGCCCATATAATCAATTCCCAGGAAGCCACCCTGAAAAACAATTAAAAACAATTAAATACTTTTTAAAACAGGATCTACTACTACATAGATTCATCATGGCTACTATTACAGATGAACCTGAATTTCTTTATCAATATTCAAACCATAAGGTTCTTTTGAATCCATTTCTACAATGTAGCGGGATTCCAGTTTACGCAACTTTTTCTCTTTCACCTCCTCTGCTCGACTTTATAACATGATCAATCACACTGTAGGTTATTAAATTCTAATTGCCATTATGATATTTTTCAAAATGTCGGGTCACTGGGCAACTGGAGTCCCTATTCCTTATTGCTATGAGATGTTGCAATATGCATTTGTGTACTTGCAAGACAATGCTACCAATTTATACTTTGGGACATGGACAAGTCAACATATATGCTGCATACGCTGTCTCACAGTTTAGACTTTTTAGAATTTCTTGTTCAAAGGAGTTCTAATTTCGATTATATTTGCTCCTTGTTTGTATGCTTTACATTTCATTCACTTTCCAAAACCTCCTTTTTGTTTTAACCAGGTTTTCTTCTCTTCCTTGACCTCACTTCTCAGCAATTTATCCCTCAATGATCTTGTTCTTCTGTATGTAATTAGTGGTCTCCTAGTCATATCTTGGCCTATTATAGGTTAATTCTTTATCATATGCCAGTGTTTATTCAAAATATGTTTTAACCTAGCGTGTTGGTTTTTGTAAGTGGTCACAAATCTACAACCAATTTCCTTCTTCTTCTCTTTATTTTTAAACAACTCCTCTCTGGTATACTTTCTTATCCTGTTTTTGGTTGAAGCTAAAATCTCATTAGAATACTTCCTGTCTCCCAACCTATCCACCATTTCTTTTTCTGCTTCCTCATAATCTCCTTGAGTGCTACAAATCCTTCTAGTTCACATACGCTTTCCTTATGGGATGCTGCTTTAAGGGCTACTGGATCAAAGCTATAAGTTTGAAGGATACTATTCCCTGCCATTGGCTTACTGTATTCTTTGTTCACTAACTAGCACCTTCTAACTCACCTTCACATCTAAGAATTCAATTTCTCCAGGAAAAACCTATGCCAGCTGACCACTGCATAAATTAAATGTATGTAAATGTAATTGATACTTGTACCATGCAGAATTTGTCTGTAATAACGCTGCATGACTCAATACCGACCGATATTATAGATATGTTTTACTCACTGTCTTCAATAAAAAGATAAATAAAAAAATAAAAAATGTTCAAGAATTCAATTTCCACTTTGCTCATTCGACTAATGAATTTTAAGTTGAGGTCATTTGTGTTTATAATTTCAACAAACCTTGTTGCCTCCTCTATAGTTCCTTTCCAGATTACAAACAGGTTGTCAATATAACGCACCCAAAATATTATGCTCTCAGTCCATTTTTCCATATCTGAACCTCCAAGCACCAGCTCCTCCCACCAGCCCACATGCAAATTAGTATAGCTGGGGACGAAGCAGGTGCCCATAGCTGCCCCTTCCTGGTGCTCAAACAATTCATTATTGAAAAAGAAATATCTCCTCAGACACCAATTAATCATATTTAACAGCATGCGATGCTATATATATATATATCTATGTAGGGGTTTCACTTCCCTTATATATACTTACCTTGCATTGTAAAGGCGTGCTTGGCAAAGGTATATGCATGATAAAGGTTTGCGTGGTAACAGCATTACATTGTAATGGATGGGTGGTAGAGGCATGCGCTGTAAATGCATGCGTGGTAATGTCATACAACCCATTACATATTGCCACTAAGTTAAGCCTGACTACTTTTGTGCCATGCTACCAAAGGGTTAAGCACAGGTTAAATTAGTGACTTTTGTGGTTTACCCTGGCAAGGATTGTGGCTGTTGCTTGAGAAGGGCTCACATCCCCCTCAACCAACAATTCTCACTATCGTAATTTGTGTTGCATCCAATCTGGCCCAGAGTATGACATATCAGTCCTGTTCATCTGTACAAGAACCTGTGACATGTATGGGTATGACTTTATTTATCAAGATGGCAACACCACAGGAGTACAAAAATAAGAGAATGCCACATAATGGATAATCACCTTTAAGTAAATGATTCTATGTGCGAGGTGAAGTGCCTCTCCTAGAGCAAAGCAACATTAACATGGTGTCTGTCCAAGAAGGACAGCCCCTGATGCCTTTTTTGGGGGGGGTTGCCCTGTCCTCTGGCATTCCATGTCAGACAGAACACCATTTTCGCTATGTCACTGTTGTGTGTGTGTGTGAAGGGGGGAGCACAGGAGTAATATGTAGGTTATTCGTTGGGGGCAAGGTCATCCAGCAGGTTGGATCATGGTGTATGGTGTGCCAGAAATACTGGCCATTGTGTCAGATAGTGAAAGCAAGTCCTATCCAAAAGGAAAACCCTCCAGACCATCCCACAATGGTGGCCCACTTCCATCAGGACATATCCTGCTATGGAAAACACACAAAACATTGATTGCCAACAGGGCAAGTAATAAGGAATAATCGAATGGTGTAACAACAACTTTGGGGTTAACCAGAGAAGCTAACTGTGTTTTTACGATCTAAACATCAGATATGGGTATGGGGGAATCATTGTAGCACACCAATGCAGGCGAAACCCAGGTGTGTTTGAAGTTAGGGCACCAGTCAGTGTCTATTTGATGCATCAATGAATCTTCATATTCTGGGTCACCCCTGTCTCTCCAAGTCAACAAGGTCAGTTTCTTTAGGAAATCAGCAGCCTGCTGCAGTGTCTGCAAAATGTGCTGCTTCCCATCATGTGTGACCTTCAGCCCAGCTGGGAAGAGCATTGCATATTGTATATTTGCCTTAAGTAGCTGCTGTTTAACTGGGACAAACTTTGTTCTGCCCTTTTGCATAGCGATAGTGAAGTCTGGCGACAATGAGATATCTCAGCCCTCATATGTTATCTTCCGCTTTTCTCTAGCAAGTCTCAGAGCTGAGTCCCTATCTTTAAAATGTAGTAGGTGTGCAATTATGGGATAGGCAGGAGTATGGGAGGGGATTCTAGCCTCAAGAGATCTGTGAGCTCTCTCTACCACCAATAAGCGTGAAAAGGCATCAGCATTAAAAACCGCCACAGGAATCGTTTAACGTTCTTCTCCAGTCTTCCTTTGTTGGTGGATTCAGGAATACCTACTATGCGGATGTTGTTTAATTGGGACCTATCCTCTAGATTTTCGTTTTTGGCAGAAATGACATGAAGCACCTCCCCAATATTGAGAAGTATCTCACCTTTTGATGAAAGGTTATCTTCTGTCATTGAGATTCTGCATTCCACCTCCACCAATCTATCATTGTGTTTTTCAAGCTTCCTGATAATAAAATCCATGTGAGTAGTGAAGGCATCCATTTTGTTGTCCATTAAAAAGTAGACTCTTCTGTATCACCCTCAGCAGCAACTTCATATCATCGTGCCTGTCTCCTGCAACTGGGCTGGATCACGAAGCTCTGCCATGTTGGCATCCGAGGTTGTTGTTCGCAACGTACGCCTAGGCCCAAAATGTGACTTGGGTTGAAGGTTGTCCATTTTGCCCATCATATATGCATAGAGTGGCATAGCTTATGCAGGGTATGATAGTGCAAAGTGTCCAGGTCTTTATGCCTGTTCCGACCAGGCCCTGGCCTGTGATGTTGTACTCCTCGCTCAGAGGGGAGTGGGCCCAGGATGATCCTGCATATCTGGACCTTGCCCGCCACATGCTCTCAGGCTGTCCATGAACACAGGAACCTCTCTACCTGGGGGAGGGCCTGGCATGTGGGATGGCAACGTTTCCCACAAAGACTGTCTTGAGGATGCACTGTGAATAGTACACCGAATCAAAAGTCATAGTGAGACTATCTTCTGCGAGGCACGCCTTCCCCCCCCCCCGAGTAGCCTCCAGAAAATGTCATGGTGGGGGGGTTGGACATGAGCAGACTCAGGCCAGATAGGAGGCGTCATGCAGCATGGCTAGGTCGCATACCTTAAACTTCGACAGCTCAGGGCTCCAACTGACAGCTATGGTAGGGTTGCTACTTTCCCGAGCACCCTGACCCAGGACCAGGCTGCGCCAGCCCCAGGGAGTTTGTGTGCGGCATCCACCCAGCTCTGGCCCACTGTAGTGTCACCTTATGGGATGGCAGAAGCTCCAGTGATGCTGTCCAGGTATGGTTTCACCCAGTCTGCAAACTTTGGTGTCCAGTAGGCAAAGCTCACCGCCTCCCAGGAGCAGCAAAACCTACTCCTCAGAGTTCTGGCATTACAGTTGGAAAGCTCTCAGCCGCCATTTTCTTCTGCAATGCCACTCCAATAGTCATGGCCATTTATAGTTGAGTAGATCTATATAGACCTGCGGTCACTGGAATAATGTCATTAGGCTGTCAATTTATGCTAAATGATGCAAATAATGTGTGCAAATTATGCATTGACTTTTTGTGACCTGCCTAGGATTTTGCAATGTGACTTATGTAGTAATACCTTGCATCGGAAAATGGCTACTCACACGTGGAGGCAGAATGATCTGCTAAATGTATATTAATTAGGCAGACCACAATTTGCAACCTCCTGTGATTGACTATGAGCATAGGGATGGTGGCCTGTAAGGGACAGCAGACTACCATCCCTTAACAGAACAGGTACTGCTAAATTTTTTTATCAGGGGCTTGCAGGCAGACCATTGTCTTCTCACTCCAAGGTACCCGACACAAGACCCAAGAGGAAGCTGTCCAAGAAGGACAGATTCCTCTTTGTGAATGAGTTGCCTCATCCTTTGAGGTTCTGGTAACATTTCAATGGTTTGCGACCATAATTGCTGCAATAAACCATTCATACATATCATTGCAAATCACAGTTAGGAGAGGAGCCCCTTTCATGACCCCTCCTAAGTGAGATTGGAATGAGTTGCAAAAGCCCTTTGCGATTCGAAAAGACGTTTCTGAATCACAAAATGTGTTTAGTACATGGCAAAAAACATTTTCTGGTGGCAAACCTTGTTATTTTGTGAACCGCAGGGTTTGGGACCTCATAATGGATTTGTACATCTGGCCCCTATTTTGAAATACTCCTTTCAAATGTGCATTCTCAGCCCTAAAATGTATCTTATAAATACTGTAGGCAAACCTAGTTCCTACTGTGTATTGTGCACCAACTGACTTAGGTAATTAACCCCCAAAACTATCGTACTATAACTGAAGGTATTTTCAGATTCCAGGGCAGCGCTTTAGAGTGAGCAGAAATTATATGCAGCAAATCCTAAAAGCTTCTTGTTAGTAACTAAATACAAGGTGCACCCGGTGACATTTTGAATGCTAAAAAGACATCAATACACCTCGCAGAAAAAAATATATACCCTCAGGTTTACATCAGCGTCTGTAGTAGATGTATTTCTAATTCTCAAGAACTCCCGGAAAGGTACGGTACTCATAGGATTCCAGGTGTATTTACACGCGTAATAATTACACACGGCAAATGTACAAGATATACATTTGCCATGTGTACATTTTTAGCAGAAGCTCATTTGAACATGCTAATTTTTGTTTCTCAAGGACAAAACTTAGATCCACACCAATTTGTGGGGGTTCCTTGCCCATTCCCACCACTCGCAAGAATAAGGCTCCATTTCTTTCCATGGTGGGGATGTGCCTTGCAAACAGTTGTGAATAACCACAAACCCACAAGTTTATGAGTGTTCACCTATTATTTTGCAATGCATTCCTGCCACGAGTCAACAATGCCATATCCTTGCAGTAAATTTACTCCCATTTAAAATTGGTGCCATGCTTTTGTGAATGGATTTAAGAGTGAAAATTTGCTTTTTTTTAATGTAAAAGTGAATTTCATTCATAAATAATGCAGTTTGAACATCCCTGTTAAACCTAGTTGTGCAAATGGCTTTGTGAATTTGGCCCTACAAGTTCAGATGTACAGGAATCTATTCAACTAAAATAATGATGTGCAAAGTAGGCCACTGCACAATACTCAAGGAAAGCAGGGCAGATAATAATGCGGGGCTGGTGCTAGCATTTTTAAGCTTCCTCTTGGAGGTTGAGGCGCTTATTAGGGTATGCTGTTATCCCTATTGATTGGCCCAACTCTTAGATCCAACAAACCCTTGGTAGATATCACTAATCGGCTATTCACAACATGGCGCGCGACTCAAGGAAGCTTGAGAGATGCCGGCATCTAGGGTTCACATGAGGCGCCCTATAGGACAACACGATACCCCGTTAAGAAACTAATAGTCTCTACACCTGCCGGGGATGTGAGCCTGGACCACATGTTTAGGAGCGGAACATAGACACTAATCCGTCTCACAGGACATCTGGCCCAACAAGTGCCTTGTGATTGACAGCCTTGGATATGAGACGCTGGATGTTCAAAGCCCAAGCTTTGGTCTCCACAACATCTGCTGCGAAGTGTCAAGAACAAGTTAAACGCGCTCAGTGCTTCACACCATCCGCCATCCCATAATTAATAGGCTAACAAAAAGCACGAGGCGCCATCCGCTCATCAGATTTTCTAATGTGCCAAATGTATTTTTATTGAATTGGCGCGTGGCCAAGGAATGCGAAGAATATCCCCTGGCCACATTCACACTGTCAGCTGGTATGCAAAGTTTTATTGTAGGTTTGTGCAAGTAGAACAGCTTTGAGAAGGGGCTGCGAGAGGGGGCGTAGATCAGGTAAGTTCTTTCCTATCCAGTTAGCAAAGTATTTCGCAAAAATATTAATCAACACCTTCTCAGAAGTACATTTGGTGAACATGACAAAACTGTGTCCCTCACTTTTAAAGTTCAGAGAATGCAATTGGCAATTATTGAACTAAGCACCCGGAGTATTTGTCATGGAAGAAGATGGGTGCACACCTTTACATCTTTTCGTGTTCTTGGCCTGCAGGTGTCCTTTCCTTTTAACTTAGAAAGGGACATATTTTATTAAACATGGAACAAAAGTGATATGCCTCGTTTGTTTTGTTTCCTTCTATCACTCCCCTCACCACAATTCTTTCACCACCCTCTGCTCTTTAAGTAAAACTAAAGACATTTTGGTGGCGCCATCAATACAGAATCAGGTCATCCTCAAAAACTATGGAAACAATCATTGCCAAAGCCAATAGATCGAGCTTTTGAAAGGTGTTAATCAACCTTTTGGCTTTGCTAATGTTAGTTGGGATGTTGAACAGCATGTTTGCTGCTGATGCTATCCAGCAAACAAAAGCCAACATTCCACCCCAGTGACATGATGTCTGGGTGCACCTGCATTACCATACAAGCACGTGCATAAATCATGGCACAATGGCCATGTTTTTGCCCCACTGTGATGACGTGTGCACGTTCATGCATCTCCACGCATGTGCATATACGTGTCATGACATGACAGCCAATTTGGTTTTTAAAATTTACTGTTCCGTGATGACAGACACTCATCTTGGTGCAATAAATAATACAAAAAATAGTGAGCGAAAGTGCATTTGGAGCAAGGAGTGGTCTAGCAGCAATTTGCAATCTTCCTATAAAGTAAAAACAAAGCTGAAACTGAGACAAAAAACTCATCCCACCCTCATACGCACAGTGAAGTCTCGAATGGGATTTATCCTGCACCGTTTCTTCTCCTCCCTTTCCAACGAACACCAGTTTGTTCAAATTAGCACCCCCTGGTCTGAAAAGATCCCCATCACACCTGTGTAGCTCCCCAGGATTCCACACTGTCCCTTGTCATCTTCAACCTCTTCATAGAGCCACTTGATGCTCTACTCACAGAAAACAGCATCGAGAGTCACCAATATGCAGATGACACACATCTCTACTTGAAAGTCTCCTCCACGTCCAACATTCAATGCCTCAAATGCTGCTTGGACTTCATCCAGACCTGAATATCCAGTACCTACCTAAAGCTCAGCCGTACCAAGACAGAATTCATGTTATTTACCAAGAACAACAAGCAAGAAACAGTACAAAGCTAGCTCAATGACATGAATCTTAACAGATTTGAGCCCCAATTTTCACTGAATGCCAAATCACTTGTATTCACCCTTGACACCAACCTCACGCTCAAGAAACACCCTGTTAAAGAAACAAACTAGCTCTCACTTCTAAAGAAAGTAAACACGTTTCTTCTAGAAAACGATTTCCGAACTGCTGCTCAAGCCCTCAGACTCTTGCATCTGGATGGTGGTAATGCCCTTCTCAGGACCTCCTAGACGCCACACTGGCAGCCATTAAGGGCATCTGAGGTGCTGCAATACCTCTTATCCAGGGTCTGAATAAGTATATTCATATCACCCTCATTCTGATGGAACTTCATTGGCTCCCCTTGCCGGCCCGGACCATTTTCAAAAGCAGCTGCATCATTTGCAAAGCCACCAGAACCAGAACCTCCACTTATCGTGCAGACAAGCTCACTATCTCGGGTGGCTCTCGGCACACTTGCAGCCAGGACGCCATCAGACTACAGATTAAGAAGTGTAAAAAAGAAAAAGTAAGCCAGCAGTCTTTTTTTCATCTATGCACCCAGGGTCTGAAACAACATGCCTGTATCCATCAGGGAATCCCAAACGCTGCTCCAATTAAGGGAAGAGTTGAAGACGCACCTTTTTTAAAGAATACTACATCACAATGAATTAATAACTCACAAACCAGCTATATCTCCTTTCACTCATTGTGTTATATTCCATATAGGTACCCTATATAGGCGCAGGTAACATTGTAACCTTTGACCTATATTCTTCCCTACATTACATACATAACGGTTCTTGGGTACTGACCTTTTACCTAGATATGACACTGCATTCACAACGCAGGTTTTTCCCTGGTTCGATTCTCATACATTATGCATGAGGCTTCTTGGAAGCACAGCAGATCTAACAGTAGGATTACCATCTCCTGTATAATATCTCTTTATAAAGTTCAGGCCCAACGTCATCCTTTAGGCCGACACAGTAACACAGCAAGGTAGGACCCCTGGGGAGACCTATGGGTATATATACAGCACATTTTGCTTAGGAAGGGAGAGGAGACCGAGCCTTTCCAACTGACACACTGACCAGAGACGCTGAGGTTCCTGCATGCAGACGCTCCAGCTCGCAGTGGTCTAACATCCCTCGCGGGGTGTCCAACTCGAGACCAGGTCGGGGTCCCATATTTTAGGTAACGTGGTTGCCTAGATCCTAGAGAGATTCTTGGCATAACACCTACATAGATGCTAGGTACATTTAGGTACATCTAGTTAGGGAGACATCGTAGGAGTACGCACTTTTTATCATGTGTTTTATGTACTTGTATATATTCATGATCTCTGCAAGATGGTAGAACTATACCATCCCTACTGCTAACCCTATATCTCTGCTACTGTCTAATGGTTGTTGCAGCTCATATATTCTACACTAGAATAACAACTGTTCAATAAATACTTATTTAAAACGCCCAGCCTGTTTATTCTGTGCATCTCTCTGAGACAAACTAAGTGAGCACGAGTGACTAAGCGAAAGGTAGTATATTGATTCCACGATTCTGAGGGATCAGGGTTGTCATGTTCTGAGGTTGCCAGAATCTATTCTCTCCTTGGTAAGAGGAGATTATAGTGGCACTGTGAGCAAGCTAATACAGATAGGCTAACGTATCCGGTGGGGGTGCACGGAATCAGTCTGCCGCCATTCCCACAGTTTATGTTATCCAAACGCGCAGATCCTGTATAGGTTATATAGGAACTACACGACAATTGACTTTATGCTTGTATTTGACCCTGTACACTGCTCTGATGCCTGTTGGCTCGGTTCATGCTATAGTAATACTGCATACATACATACATAAAAAATTACAGGGAGGGGCAGGAGAGCAATAGAGGAGCGAGAGGCCTGGGGGAGCAAGTCAACGCAGTTGATGAGTGGCAGTGAGCAATGCGGTCAGGAAGAAATGGAGGAGACCAAGGGACATAACAAAAAAATAATGGACGAGCTGGGGAATGGGACAGCAACACAGAGAGCATGGGGACAGGATGTGAAGGGGAAGCAGCACACAGGGCAGGTGGGGATACACTAAGAAAAAACACATGTACTCTCATGAAGTGCAGAAAACAAAAGAAAAAGCTCCCTAAATGTAATCATAAAAGTAATCCAGCCAAAAGGATGGTAAAGAAGCTGTGTTCCATCGGTGGGGCAAGTACAAGAAAAGAAGGAACGTCATAGAATAAGAAGCATGAAAATAAGATTGATATTAAAGACAGCCAATGATCAGGAATGGGCTGACCTAAAGGCCAATGTGTTGTACACAGTTGATCTTTTGACTACAACCAAACAGCTAAAGCTCTCTGTAGAGAACACTTTACGAAGCAAATTTTAAGACTGGATAGAATTCACTAAGTAATTTGTTCCCGCAATTTTTCAAATGTTTTGTATAATAAAACAACTAGAGTAAATAAAGCAACTCAATATAACAGTAGAAGAGTAACTGAGATCAAATTGCATCGTGCATGCATGAATGTAGGTACTAGCTGTGACTATACAATTTAATGTATGGAAGAATATGAATGCCACTGAGGGAGACGAGTAGGACTGAGGGAGCAAGAAAGCACAAGATACAAGTTCTATGGTTGAAATTGCACTTGTCAAATTACAATCAGTATCTGCTCCTCAAGTTCCAGCATATGGATTTTGGACATTTGACAATATGAGCATAATTCTCAATCATTTTTTCAGACATTGGGTCTGCAGAAAAAGTAGGTGTGCATAAAACTCAAATGCGCACAAAACCCACTCAAATTAGCTGCACATAAAATTTACATTTGAACATAATTTTCATCATTCTGAATCATAAAATTAAGATCTCCTGAGGCGTGGACCAGCAGATAGAACCTTCAAGTGGAAAAATGTGTCTAGCGTGGCGTATTTTCTGCAGTGTGCAGCTTATTGTTAGGTTTGGGAAAAGTGGAATATCAGATAGTGGAGCCACGGAAATCTGAAGTTTTGTGGCTAGTCACATGCATTTGCAAGGCCTCTTCAACCCTGGAGGTGCATGTAAATCTGTTCCAAAATGGTGGGAATTGAACAGGAAAGCCACCAAAATTCTTGGAGACCTAGAGGTAGGGTTTTCTCCTCTATAAACAATATTTCCCGGGATGAAAAACAGAAAAAGTTTTATGTACAAATACAAAAGTTCACTACTCGTACTCATATGGAATGTCCTCCCTATGGACCTTCCACAGGATTCAGGTGTTGATAGAGGAAGAGTTGTATTTATGGAAATCTGACTTGCTTAGTTTTCCATGTCAATTTCTGCAGATTTTGTGGGAATCGCCTTAAAATGGACATATGTGCAATTGCGTGCATAACTCTATGATTGATACATTTCCAACTTCTAGAAAAATGGTTGGCAATAAACTTTTACATGTCTTGGAAAATAAATGCAAGGAAAATACTACAGGTGAAATAAATATACTAACGGAAATCAAAGTGACTATTAACAATCAATGACTGATTGTAAAATGCAATTGGAATCATCTGCAACATTTTTCTCAGTAAATCAGTAGAGAATGTTAAATCCAAAGTATATACACCTTATTCACCTAGGTTTTAAAATACTCTTTCTTTTGGTTTTTTATATTAACTTTGAGTTCATCGCTAATTTGGCATATTCCTTATTGCCCCAATGCATTTCAAACCCATTACAGTCCTTTCTCAGGGGTAATTCAACATAAGTGTATTTTGTTCAATAATTCTCGAAATACTAAAGTCCTAGTTCTGATAATCAAAGACTGTCCAAGATGCATGTGCTCGTCTCAAAGTAAAAAAAAAAAGTGAGATATGGTCAGTTCTGAAAAAGCTAAATTACTGGATTGATTAAGGCTGGTGATAGTGGAAACATTTCAAAACAGTTTGAAAAAGAATCTTTTCCTTAAAAATACATGACTATTTTAAGATTTCTTGTTAGTAAAAATGACATCACTGTAATTACAATTGGTGCAGAGAGAGCTGACTCATAGAGGAGCACGGCCGGAATCAGAAATCTTCTAAAAACATTAACTTTGATAGGAGACAATTACATCGTGATGAATGAACTCTTCAAATTTTGCGGAATGTAGGATGAAACTCTCCATAAACCGGTACTTTTCTTCTCCTTCTGCCAGTGTTTTTAAAGAGGATCGATGGACCATGAAAATGTGCTTCTACAAGAGACTGCTATTTCAGTGTCATCGAAAAAAATATGCCTTGTTTTTAAAGGATTTTCTTTTGCCTTATAAATTTAGCATTGTATTTGGGCCTTTACCCAGTTACTTTGCCTGTGTAGGGGTTCAGACATGAGGATCCGATATTGGTCTTTGGTATTTTACCGGAGGTCCTCATTTTCTGGATTTTTCACGAGTGAGACAGTGGTTTTAAATGCACTAGCACAATGTTTTATTTTATTTTATGCAACAATGACAAATGATATTTGTTTGTTATTTATATTTATCTATTTATGCATATGAAAGGCAACTTCACAGGTATTAGTCTTTATGTCTAGTGGTCACGTGCACTGTTGCAGAGCATATTCAAGCAATCGAGTAATGGCGTCCGTTGTGTGAACAATGCCGGTTTGGCGGCCGAAACGCGTTACCTGCAACTCTTATCACTTGAATAAAAGCTGCAATGGGAATCCGTGCTGTGTCGGTCCTGTTTCCTTGGGAGGGGCTGGTTTTGAAGTTATATATATATATAGAGTCACTGAAAATACCACAGCTTTCAGGGACGTTATAGTTAGTCGGACATTTCACTCATACAAAACCAGAGAAATTCGGCTGTTATAGTTAGCTGAGCTAACTATAACTCGCGCCCCGCAATGCACTGCTGATGACGTCACATATTACATCACTCATGACATGGTCAGTGACATCACTGATGACATCACTGATGACATCTCAAATGACATCACTGAGACATCACTGAATACATCATCCACGTGATCATCTGATGCATCTCCTCACACCCTAATATAACCTTTGATACACCCACTCAAAAATACAGACTACCAATCTCGAAACCATAGACACACCAATACCAGTTAGTACATACCCACTCACTGATTCATAGGTCTACACACATATCCACTCACTAACCCATACATACTACTACGTTATAGTTATAAATTAGCATTTAAAAAACCTTAGAAATTCATTGAAAAAACCATAGGTTTCAGGGACATTATAGTTATAAATTAACATTTAAAAAACCTTTGAAATTCACTGAAAAAACCATAGGTTTCAAGGACATTATAGTTAGTAATTAGCATTTAAAAAACCTTTGAAATTCACAAAAAAACACAGGTTTCAGGGACGTTATAGTTAGAAATTAGCATTTAAAAAACGTAGTAGTCACGTTTGCAGAGTGGTGCAGAAAGGAGACTGGCCCTCCGACCAGCGCTCAGGAATTCCGCTGCATAGGACTTACAGGAGGTACCGGGAGGGCTTCTTGGCCCCCAAAGTCCCTCAGGAGTAAAGTGGACTTCATCCCCCAGTGTGCCAGGAGGCGCGTTTTCAGAGTGATGGAGAAAGGGGGGCATGGCCTCCGAAGACCTCTTAGCAATACCACTGTGTGGGACTTACTGGAGGTAACAGGAGGGGTAGTTGGCCCCCAAGGACATCCTTGGGGGCCAACTACCCCTCCTATTACCTCCAGTAAGTCCCACACAGCTGCATTGGTAAGTTCTCATATCAGACCACGCCCCTTTGCCCACCATTCTGCAAACGAGCTCCCTGGCGTGCTATTGTACGGGGATTAAAGTCTCCTTCGATGCTGGGGGTCCTTAGGGGCCAACTAGCCTACCAGACACCTCCAGTAAGCCCCAGATAGTGGTATTGCTGAGAGGTGGACACAAGCCATGCCCCCTTTCTGCACCACTCTGTAAACGCGCCTACTGGCGCGCTCTTGGTTGGGGGATTAAGTCCCCTTGCCTCCTGACAGTCCCTGGGGGCCAACTAGCCCTCCTGTTATCTCTAGTAAGCCCCACACAGCTGGATTGCTGAGAGTGGTCAGAGGCCACGCCCCCTTTTTACTTCACTCTGCAAACGCGCCTCCTGGCGCACTGCTGTTCAGGAGATGAAGTCCACTTTAGTCCTGAGGTTCTCAGGTCACAAGAGGACCTCATCGCCCCACCAGCAGTGCGCCAAGAGGCGAGTTCACAGAGTGGTGTAAAAAGGGGCATGGCCTTGGACCACCTCTCAGCAATCCCACTGTGTGGGGATTACTGGGGTACCTGGTGGGCTAGTGGGCCCCTAAGGACCCTTAAGGATCTAGGGGACTTAATCCCCCAACCCAGAACGCACCAGGAGGCACATTTGCAGTGTGGTGCAGGGAGGGGGCGGGGCCTCCGGTGAGATGCCAGCTTTTTTTTTCTTTTTTTTTGTTAGAAGGGGGGCTGTGTGGCCCCCCTTCTCTCAATATTTTGTGTGCCCTGGGTTCCCCATCCCCCAGGGCCTGCAACATTTTTTTTTTTTTAAATGGGAAGGGGGCCACGCGGCCCCCTTCCCAAGGCCGATTTCGGCCTCGGGGACCCCATCCCTCAGGGCATGGCCACATATTTTTATTTAAAAAAATAAATAAATTTAAAGGTGGGGGGCCGCACCGCCCTCCTCCTGAGGCCATTACTGGCCCCGGGGACCCCATCCCCCGGGGCATTGCCTTGTTAATTTTTTTCTTTTTATTATTTATACGGGAGGGGGCTGCTTGGCCCCCTTCCCTGGGCCACTTCTGGCCGTGGGGACCCCATCCTCCGGGGCCTGGCCTCAACGTTGGGGACCGCGGAGGGAGCCCCAATGCCCCCATGGTCCCTGCCGGCTCACTGCCTCCTGCGGGAGCCAGCATTGCTTTTGGGCAAAGGGAGCTGCTGACATGCAGCTCCCTTTGCTCAAAAGCAATTCTGCTTTGCTTCGTGGAAGCGAGAGCAGGTTTCCTGCTCTTGCTTCCACGAAGCAAAGCAGTGTTTGCTATGCATAGCAAACTGCAATGGTCCGGGGTGGGCACCCCGGGCATTGCTGGAGCTGGCCCTGGGGGTGGCGGTCCCCAGGGCCATAGAGGGCTCCACGAGGGGGCCACGTGGTCCCCTCCCATCATAATTGAAGCCCCGGGAGGTGGTGGTCCCCGGGGTCCGCCATGGACCGCGCCTGTAATTAAAGTTTGCCCCAGGGAGGTGGTGGTCCCCGGGACAGTGTGGGGAGGGGCAGGTGCCCCTGACACTTTGTTTAATTATATTTAAGCCCGGGGAGGTAGCGGTCCCCGGGTCTTGGGGGGCCCGTGAGGCCTCCCGCTCATTGTTACGGAATGCCCCGGGAAGTGGCGGTCCCCAGGGCAGCGTGGGGGGCAGGAGCCCCCACGCTTATTTTATATTAAAAGTCCCGGGAGGTGGTGGTTACGGGGCTGCGGGGGCCACATGCCCCTGCACATTAATAACAAAGCCCTGGGGAGGTGGCGGTTCCCAGGGCTATGGGGGCACCCACGGGCCTCCACATAACAATAATACATTGCCCCCGGGACCTGGCCCACCCGGGGGCTTAAAAGCAACGAAGTGCACCTTATGTGAATCCCGCCAAAAATATATTTAAAAAAATGCTTTTTGGGCACTGGGGGTCGCAGTGGGACCCCCTGGCCAGGCCTAGGGGGTCAGAGTGTTTCACCCTGCCCCCTTTTCTTTTTTTTTAATCATTTTCTTCCCTTTTTGCTTGTGACTCAGTTCAACCGAGTCACAAGATGGCTGCCAACACTTCTTGGTTTGAAGTGTTGGCAGCCAATCAGAGACAAGCTCGTGATCAGGAGGGTTTGCGGATCCACCGCGGTCACCAGATATATAATTGTTTTTATTTTTGAATTTCTCAGGAACTACTGAACAAATTTACACCTTTTAAAGTAAAGAGTGCACTCTGGACAAAGATCTACCTCTCCGCCAATTTGGTGTAATTCAGTTCAGTAGTTCGGGCGTAGCCGCGACAAATGTTTCCTATGGAAATTAACATGGAGAAAACGCGTTTTAGGGCCCCCTTTTTCTCATCTCCCGCTTGACGAATCACCCTGAAACTTTTAAGACAGGAGCTGACCGGAGCGCCCCATTAGTTTTGAAAATTTCCTGAAGATTCGTCAGCCAACACCAAAGATATTGGCATAAGAAAAACACTTTTCCTATGGAAATTAGGTCCTAACTATAACTACCTACTGGTGACCGCCAGTAGGTTATATATATATATATATAGATATATATATATCATTTAATATATATATCAGAACAAGTCTCATGTATTCCTCTAACCAAAATTACATTGTCAGTTTTTCTAACACAAAACATCTAACGGTAAGATTTTTCTACATATATTGTTCCATTTTTTCTTAATGATATTCAAATTCCGGTATGAAACCCATTTTCCTTCTATATCACATCCTAACCTACAACCTTAGAATCTCTGGCTGTCATATAATTCCAATTCAATAGTCACACCCATTCACACCAAATTCCTTACTCAAATTCATCTGCTCAGTTATCCCTTCATTCATTAAAAATTGGAAATGATGAGAATCACTCCATCTTTAAAGAATAAGGGAGCTACTAGAGTCTCCTCACAGGGTCTACGCCTCATTTTTCAATTTACCTCTCCTCTGGCAAGAAAGCAACACTCACTTTTGAATCTTTAAGCTACACATGCACTCTTGTCATGTGTTCTTATGTTCGCGTAGAATGCCCACAGGGATGGAATCCAAATGGTTATCTATAATAAGGGAAATTAGCAGTAGAACAATTCATATTCCTATATGTAGCATTTGTTTCTCTTTAAAAAAATGTATTTACCCTATCTTTTAGCATACCTTTTGATTATTCACGGCAAGAGCACAACGAAAAGTTCTTCAGTCGTTTCTATATTTTCCCGTAATATTAATCTTCTGTTTCTGTCATTTGCTTTCTTTGTTATCCCATGGGAGAGAAGCTTCCATATCTTCCTTTGAGGAGCTTCTCTCCAAGGAAACCTTACCGTATTAAAGAATACAGGTGGGCGAGCCAACACATGAACAGTGAGAGCCAAGCCAGAGCTGAGCCAAGTCAGTTGTCTTCCATGTAGCCATGGCTGATGGCCACTGACTGAGATCAATTCAAGCTTTCCTTCCATCATCAGTTTGCTTGCTGCAGTAAATGCCCTAGGGGTGATGGGTATTCCCAAACGTAGGTCCAGCTCTCACTGTACCATAGGACCCAAGCTATACTTCACTGAAGAGATGTAAGTATGTCAAAACGGGTCTAGAGTTGCTTGAATTCTTGTCTAAAGAGGTTCTTGCAGTTTGTACTGAACTGTCCCCACTGGCGCAGGCCTAAGATTGATTTGCATATGGTGGTGCTCTATCTAGAGTGGCATAGTAGCCAAAAAACGATGGTCTGGAATGCTACCCTGAGTAATCATCAGTTTCTGAGTTTAAGTCAAACATTTCTTCCAACAACTTTTTGTTTTTTGCAGTGAAGGCCCTAAGCATGACGTGTAGGGACAGATGTGGGCCCTGTGCTCATTGTGCCATAGTACTCAAGCTATAGTAACTAACAAGACAAAAGTAGTTTGAATCCTCTCTGGGGTTGCTTCTTTCTTGTCTGAGGGTGATAAGTCCATGCAGTTCTTCCTGGACAATTCCTACTGCAGCAGGACCAAGAATTATCTGCATATGGTGATTATCTGTCTAGAGTGAGATATTAGGTGAAAACCCATGGTCTGGAATGTGACTTCAAGCTATTCCCAGTGGCTTAGATTCGTTTACACATTTCTTCCATCACCTTTTTGTTTGTTGCAGTATATGCTCTAAGTGTGACCGGTATGCCCAGACATGTTCCACTGTTCACTGTGCATCGCTATATTTCACTTACAAGATCTAAGTAAGTGAAAACCTGTCTGGGGTTACTTGTGTTCTTGTATGCAGGGGACCCGGCTTGGCACTTTGGGCTGTACTGTTCCTATTGAAGCAGAACCAAGTCAGATTTGCATATGGCAGTTCTCTGTCTAGAATGGCATAGTAGACAAAAATGATGGTGTTGAATAATGTTCCAGTGATCGCCACTGACTGAGTTTAATACAAGCATTCTTTTGATAGCCTTTTTGTTTGTTGCAATAGGTGCTCTAAGTGCAGTGGGTATGGCCAGGTATGGATCTCATGCTCACTGTGCCACATAACTCAAGCTATACTTCATGACGAGACCTAAGTTGCTCTTCTTCTTGTCTGGAAGGGACCTGGCCTGGCAGTTTGGGCTGGGTTTTTCGTGATGAAGCAGGAGCAGGACTGATTTGCATAAGGCGAATTTCTGTCTAGAGTGACATAGTCAGTGAGTAATGATGGTCTGGAATGCAGCCCGAGTGACTGCCAGTGGCTAAGAATATTACAAGCATTCTTCCTATCACGTTTTCATTTGTTGCAGTAGATACCCTGGGCCCAATTCACAAAGGGACTTCCAATTCGTAAAGTTACGAGGGCGGAATATCCGCACTGAGCACTGCAGTGCGGAGATTCCTCCCGAGTGTGGAGATCCCACCCCAAGTGCTGAGTCTCCGCACTCATAACTTTATGAGTCATAAGTCCCTTTATGATTTGGGCCTTTAATGCAAGACTTAAGTATGTCAAAACCGGTATAGAGTTGCATGTGTTCTTGTCTGGAGTGGATCTGGCATGGCAATTCGGGCTGAACTGTTCCAGTTGGAGCAGGTGCAAGACTGATTTCCATAAGTTGGATCTAGAGTGGCATAGAAAGCGAACCACAGTGGTCTGGGAAGCAGACAAGAGGGAACACCGCTGGCTGAGAATAATTCAAGCATATTTTCCATCACTTTTATGTTTGTTCCTTAAGAACCAATGGCCTTATAACAAATTTGTTTGAAAATTGGGCTGTAAGCAGCAGGCTGCTTGACACATAAACAAAAAGTTTCATCCTTTTATCCAGTTTTGGGGGCCACAAGTAATTATCTCTTCTGCAGCCTGTGTGCCAGAATTCACAATATAATTAGTTAAAAGCATCTTGGATAATTGTAGATGTTTCTTTCTTACATAGTTGACCTCACAAAGAGGCGTGGTTTTTAGAACATCCATTCTTATCAGTTCCACAGGCTTTTTTTCTGTAAATATTGACACTCGAAAAATCTGTCACAATCCTGATATAACTTCTGAAGAGAAACACTAGATCGTGACTATGAGATACTTTTCGCAGGTGGGAAACGCATTACCAGGTACATCTCTCTTAATAAACAAGATATATATGAATGTGTGTTACAGAATCCCCAATGCAGTGCACACTAGAAATTCTGATCCAGTATTTGTATTGGTGGTGTAAAATGTTGATGTTATTCGTCTTCTCCAACTTTGGGCGTTTTTTAAAAACATTGCCAAGCTGTGATAAGTACATTTCCAGCTTTTTAAAATAGTTTGTGAGCCGACACAGTTTACTTCACTGGCATTTTCACAAACAAACCTCATTTTATCTAGAAACTGCAAGAGCCTACGCTTTGAAAGTATGATGTAGCTGAAATAAGAGTTCTTCCTGGTGCAGATTTCGAAGGAAGTCAGAATCAATTCTAGTCCCTGAATTTACAGCTCTCATTTGGAAGGTGCAATCCTGAAATCCATCCAGCTGTGAGCACTGAGAATACAGCTCTGGCAGGACTAGGGCTGGAAGGAGCATCACTTCAAACAGGCCTGGACTCAATCAAGTCACATGAACCTCATTTTTATTGTGCTGAAGACTGACAGGAAGATCTAAAAACCTGTTAAAATGTGCCTGGATTGTCTCCTGAGATCAAAATTGCTGGGAAATCATCTGAGCCCCCAGATCAAAAAGTATACATATTTTTGCTTTTTTTGAGCTATTTTCACAGAAGTTGTAAACCGGGTGAATATTTCCACAGGTGTTAATCGTTTGCCCCCAGACCTTTATCTTCCAGAGACAACAGGCAAAAACACATTAGAAAAGAGGTAGTCACTAATCACATATGGAATGCAGGGACGCATCTCTGATTCGGCATGCATAGATGTTGCCCACTTCAGAGCATCAGCATTTGTAGGAAAAAGAGTTCCCTGGAGAAAGAACAGTTCCATATGTTTTTGTTCATTCTCTTTGGTCTCATCCTCCAAAGATGGCCAGAAGTTGTTAAAAAAGTGCTGACTGTCTGGTTGTATTGTTCCACCCGGAGTGTTTGCGAGCTGTGGTCATGTGACGTAACCGTCAGCAGTTAGCATTGTTATAGATAATACAGCTGTGTCTTCGTTTTTTTACTGCGCAGTTCATATACAGTGTAGACATTTAGTAAGGGGTTTGTGTTATATTAACTCAATGGTTAAATTCAAGGTTATAGATACATTTGTGTTTCACTTTCCCCACTGTGCCGAACTTCACCACAGAAATATTCTAAAAGAACAAATCGATATGCAACAAGTAATAAAAATCGATTCCTGAAACACTAAGCTATTTGTGTACATTTATATCTGACAAATAGACATTTCGTGGCTGATGGGTTCAGTGGCTAATTCTTGGATCTATCAATTTTTCAGGTCACTTTACAATTTGTTTATGAAAAAAACAAATAGAATCAGCCAAGCCTATTCTTAGGACATTTGATACAAGTCTTTTCACTATTACTACTTTTATAAATTAGCCTGAGAGGAATTCCATCAATGTAATTTGTACCTGAGGGCAGCAAATAGGTATATATCATTGTAGAACATTGTAGATTCCAGAATAACACTAAGAAGGTAAGCATTTCCTGACAAGAATTGAGTGCCGCAACCTGATAAAATATGATTCCAAACAAGGACAGTCATTGCTTTAAAAACTCCACTTTATGAGCATCCTCCAAACCAGAAGTTTTTAGAGGAGGTGGTGGAATTTGGTTGGAGTCCAAATGCTGTTTGAAGGTGCTTTTACGTGCATGGCTGGAGTGTGGTTTGGCAGCAAGGACCTAGTCATGTTTTTTTATGATATGCCATTTTATTTACATAATGCATTCCTAATCCCCTGGAAATCTTTCCCAGCTTTCCTTTTTCTGCAGCCAAATTCTTATTAAATCATTTCCCCAGCTGTACTATTGTCACCCGCCTCCTTCTCCCTGGTGTCTACCTCTGCTCTTGTTCTCCTTTTCAATGGACGTCACTTCAGCTCTCAACACAAATCCTGCCTACTATTCCACACCTCATCTGTTCTCTTGTTTAGAAGGCTCTCTAACATGCATTGCACACTCAGGGCCAGAGTCACAAAGGGCCTCTGCACTCGTGGTAGAGGCCCCTCAGACGTGACGGGGGCCCTGCACTCGTGGCAGGACCCTCGCATTGCAGTTTCTCACTACGGAAGGTCCCTCCATCACGACTGTAGGGCCTCCACACGAGTGTGGAGGCCGTTTGTGAATCGGGCCCTCTGAGTGTACCTGATTATTACAGCAGGTTGTCCACTTCATGGCTCCTCCCAATCAATGTGACTTAAAACCTACCTAGATGCCTCATTACAACTATGGTGGAGCGCTATCACTGTGTGGATACCACTCCGCTAAATTGTAAGTGGTCCGCTGTTTCTAGACCCAAAATGACAGAATCTGCACTTGATAAAACTTTGACTGGAGAGGTGCAGGGACTGCAGGGAGAGTCACAACCACGCTTCTGCCGGAACCCTGTAGTACCAAGGAGGAGCAGACAACACTATTCCAGCATTTTTTGCCCTGCTGTGCCCTTCATTCCCCTCTTTCCCTAGTCCCTGGGCCCCTGACACCCTAACCTGCAGCAGTCACCTGCCATCATTTAGCATAATGCAGGTGGAAAATGGAAGCGGAAAATGGCAGTGGAAAGGGACCATTATTTGGCCTGGAAGGGGAAACTTCATAAGGAAAAGGACCTGGTATTTCTGGGACTCCATTTTATTCCCTATTCCAGGTGAAATAACTTGGAATACCTGTTATTTGGTGGGGGATACCAGCCAGAGGTATAGATTATACTCTCCCACACTATCATTCTCTCCCAAAATAATCGATATCCCGTAATCTGGCCATAAGTCTTCACTGATCATTTCTCCTCTGCTCTTCCCCTGTCTTTTGACTCTTCCTGTATTAACCTGTTTATCTTGCGTTCATCAATGCTTTTCTCTTTTATTTTCATATTTTTCTTTTCCCATGTTGAAAAGATCATTAATTATATCTACTAGTCCTTGTATTGTCAATTGTCTATCCTATTGGATGAAACTATCCCCTCTTAATTGACCAATGCCCATCTACGCCTCTGTCAACATTCTTTTTAAGAACTAATTTCACACTCCATTGTTTATTCACGGGTCCATTATTTTGTTCTTGTGGGTTGCCTTTTATTTATGAACTATTTTGAATTCACTTTCAACAACAAGCTCAATAATTTGGTGCTAAAGTAAGTAAAAAATAATTAGGGAACCCAGTAACTGGTCTCTTATTGCTAAGACTTGTTTGTTAGAACCTAACCATTCTTATGCTTACCCTCTCTGTCATTCTCTCATTCCACACAAATAATCATTCTTTGTGCAGTGGTGTTTGCTGAATATGGATGGATAGGATATTGATGTATTCCTTGCAAGCCTGCTGTATATGATTACATGCGCACTGACTATTCATGGTCAAAGTCATGAACACTATGGAGCAATTGTCCAGAAGGGCGCGGGCTTTGGGAGGGGGTGCAGGATTCTACACTCATACCTTTTAATAGACATGGTAGATAACGCAAGATGAAACCTTGCCCACTGAGTAATTAAGGGACATATTCTGCCCCTTCTTCCATCCAGGAAGAGAGAGAAAGAGAGATGTCTGGATAGGACTTGGATTTATTTGCTGCCTTACACTTTTGCCCTTCCAAGGACAGCCATAGACTGGCTGAGCACTACGAGGCAATAAAACAACATAACTAATGGCTGCAGATCATGAGAATGGAGTTTTGAACAAAGGAAAGAGTATGCACTGAGGTCATATATAGAGATAGAGTGGTCATGGCCCATGTGGCGTGATGAAGGTGATGAGGAACTAATGAAGAGTCATGTGGGGAATGTTGCTGAATTTGGAAATACTGGTGCTGGGGTACCCAGATTACATTTATAAAGAAAATCAGCAGTGACCTAGGTCCCTGGCACTGTGGCACCGATCCCCTGGAATCACCACCCCTGCCACCCAGACCTGCTGCAGTGCATATGGCAATGGGGGAACAGTGGGACCCTGCACTACACTCACTGGCCCAGGAAGCACCAAACTAGGGACTCATCTGCTCAACACAAAATGGCCTGAGCAACTCCCAGGAAACAGATGGGTATGAGCGTTCCACAGCCAATTCACACCAGAGCAAGGAATTTTGGATGTACAGGAACCTGCAGGGACAAGAGCACCGCAGAAAATGCCACAGGCCAGGGAATCATTCGAGACAGTGAACAATAGCATTTTTCGAAGTGAAGACATGCATTGTTGTATAACTTCAGAAGAACCATGGCATGGAAGCCAGAAGCCCGCGTGGCTGTTCCTTTAATTTTCCACTATGTGACTCTCTGGTTTTAGGGTTACCAGATCTTAGTCAACACATTAGTCAAAACTGAGTGACAGCTTTACCCAACTCACTGCTCGTGTAAGGGAGTGAGGAATATCACACATCAGTGCGTTCAGAAGTAAAGGTCATCAAGTGGTCACCACCAAGCCTGTGCACAGTGCAAGCAAATTGCATGTGGCAGAAAAGTGCTGGTGCTCACTTTTAAACGTGTTTCTGCCCTCTTCTGCAAAGAGTGCGCACTGACAGCTGGAAGAAAGGCAGAACCCAAAGTGCAGAGGAGCCACCTAGCCTCAAAAGTGATGCCTCTGTTCCACATGATCACAAACTACCCTCTGCGAAGGTGGAAACTCCTTCCTGTTCGCAATAATCAAATGGTTAATCATATGGGTGGAGTAGGTGGGCGTCGAGAGAAGGAATACGCGACAATTGCAAGTGCTGCAATCTACAAAGCTGTCTGTCTCTTCTTTAATATGCACCTTTCCCACATGCACGTGTTTTACTCATGGTCATGTGAACCCCATTCCCTCCTGATATATTGAATGTTCTCCATTTCTTCTCAACCCAATGACATCATTGTAATGGGTGACTTTAATACATGGTTTGGTCATGCCATGCGTTTCAGAAAGTGTTCCTTCTTGAAATACTTTGTCTGTCTTCGGCGGTGAACATAGTAGTGAGAACATATTGGGCACTGTTGTTTCTCACCCAACAGGTAGGTCATTTCTCTGTGATCCCCATGGAATCGCATGACCTAGTTGCATCATGTTTGGTAATCAGGTATGTCACACAAATTAAAAAAACGTTATAAAGTGGTACAGTAGCCTCTCGTTTGACTTATTTGTTACTTTGATGGCACAAAAGTACAGGCCTCATTTATTCAATATTTTCTTCTGCACCAATCGATCTCAGCAAGTTAGGCAACTTTTTCTTCTGCACAGTAAATCTCTCAGAAGGGGTTCCTCAAGTTTCTGCATGAGCACCAAGCATTTTTAATCTCTACCTTGAACCCATTGAGGCAGCCTAAAAACTCAGCCTAATATTAATACCCATATTCTGATGACACTCACATATACCTAAAATTTGTCACACAAAGAGATTTCTCTTCAAGCAAAGAGCTGGATGCCTCTCCACTTTCTCAAACTAACCCATCTAAAAATCAAACTTTTACCTGTTTGCCAGCTCAAACCAAACTTTCTGGCTTAATCTTGGCTGAACTTGAAGGATGTGGCCCTTAGGGGCCACATGGGCTGCTTACAACCACCTGCTATGCCTTCCCAAAAATGAAGAGTCGGTCAGACAGTAGAGAATACAAACTTACATGTTTATTGGTAGTACTCTGCAGAGGAGACCAATCAGACCTGCACCCTAAGATGTCTGCCGAGGGACTGACCCCCAACAGTCTACAGTGAATAATTCCTCCCAAGGAGCCTCCAACCACGCCCCCAATGGAAAAGTACCGGCCTGAGCCGAACATGAACAAAGAGGCACAGTAGGATGAGCTAACACCTGCCAGATGGGTAAATTTGATCAGGAATCCAAGGCCACGGTGCTGGGTCTCAGCATCTCCTAACGTGGGAGCAGAAACTACACATTCGGATAAGTATGTGAGGGCAAAATGCCCTTATTCATTAGTAAGTCGAGAAACAACCTTGAGCAGCACAGAAAAATAATAATGAAATGCAATGTTCTGCTGAGGCAAGCAACAGGAGCAACAAGGCCTAACTCTGGCACAGTCTAAGCAGCCTAATAAGGATTACGAAATGCAAAATGGAGTCACACTCGCTACCTGAAGCCTGCACATCATGGGGATAACTCAACGGGTTGCATAACGCGAATACAAATGGCATCTATTTAGCCACGCACTGCTAACCTAATATAGCATGAAACGAGTGCATTGCGAGGCAGGGAATTTCAAACCTAACAGACCCTCCTTTTAGCAGAAGTGGCTAAATGCTTTATTTGGCTATCCAGTAGGGTCTTTACAATTCTAAGGGGAGGGGCAAATGCATAAGTACTCATGTGGCAATCATGTAACAATGGTGAAGGAAACAACACACCTAGAATGAGAGTCCAACTAATATTCAAAGATGCCCTCATCTATCATCATTATATCCTGGATATCCTGCATCATCATAGTAGAGACTTTGTGATCACGTCCTGAGAACTTAGGAGAAGGGGTGAGCTTGCCCACACAATAGGTACAACATGCTGGAAGACAATTAATACACAAGCAACAGGTAAAGATGGCACCTGCGATAGCTATAAGGACGAGTAGTATCTTCCAACCCCATGATGTCATCAGACCCCAGAGCCACCCTGTGAGGGACCATGAACCATTACCCTGATGGATATCGGAGGCAAGTCTGAATAACTTCTGTATTGTGGAATAGACAGTGGGGCGCTATCGGGGATGTAAACACAGCAGCTGCTGCCGATGACGCGACAGGCTCCACCCCTGTCAGCTAGAATGACATCTAAAACCATTCTATTTTGAAGAGAAACGAGCCTTGTAGCCTGAAGCTCGACTGTGATATTAGTCAGTATACCGGCAGTAGTATTAATAACTCCCTCAACTACTCTAGCAAGGCGACGAATATTACGACTATTGAATATGGGACCCCAGAACGGCAGAATCTAAAGCTCTGACCGGCTATTGCAAATCCAAACAGATATCTGCTATCTGAATGGATTGGTATGCTGAAGAAAGCATTCTTTAGATCTATTACAGAAAATAATCTAGCTGATGGGGGAATCATTGTCAAGATCGCGGTAATGTCTGGGACCACAGGGTACTGAGGAACCACTATTTTATTGACCTCTCTGAGGTCTATCGCAAAGCGGTAAACGTCAGGGTGGGCATCAGAAGAGTCCAAGGGCGCCTTTTAAGAATAGAAAGAATAGGGCTCTTACACACATTCGCCACAGTCTCTTCATCCACACCAGACTTAATCAAATCCTGTATGATCTGTAACAGTGCCTTTTCACCTGCCTGGGATATCTTGTACTGGGGAATACGTGTCAATCTAGCATTGTCTTTGATCTGTATTGATACCGGCGGGATCTGAAGGAACCCCACATCCGTGTCTCCTGTAGCCCATAACGTACGTGGCACATCTTGGAACTCAGCGGGAAGGGGGCATCTTTTGCGAAACACTGTTTGGCAGGGGCTACCTGCGGTCCGACAGTCATGTAAACACCGTCGGGAGAACAATAAATTGTTGCATGCAACTTTTTCAACAAATCCAGTCCTAACAAATTCTCCCCACAGCTTGACGTCAGTAAAAATGGCGAGTCAACCGTAAAGGGGCCAAGAGTCAAAGCAAGAGGCTTGGAAATGGGGCTAATGACCGGCACGCCTGAAAAACCCACCGTAACGTTGTTTTGGCCAGAAAGAGCTGCCCCCGGGACCAGTGATCAGGAAACAGAGCTATTCATAGCCCCAATGTCAACTAAAAATTGTTCGGTCGTACCCAGTAAATCAGCAGTAATGTAAGGTCCGCACTGATCTATAGGCACCGGAACTGGTCCCTCACCCTGTCCTTGGCTGTCCTAGCTGTGAGACAACCCTGTTACTTCGTCCATGTCATAGTCGTCATGGTAGTACTGTCTTCCTCGGGGGTCATCAAAATAGTTCCCGCCCTGCCTATTGTGTGATGCATCCTCTGACTGCATCCCCCCTCTACCTCCTGATCCTCGTCTGCATCCCAGAAAACCTTGCCCTCTTGGGGCCTCGCCTTTCTGCAACAACTCCGGACACTCGTTCCGCCAATGTCCCTCCTGCTTACAGAACGCACATTGATTGGGCCCGAGGGGCGCACCCGAAGTACCACCCCTGCCAGACCGGGGCAGCCGCTGGGCCGCTCCCGAACCTCTTCCTCGTCCACCTCCCCTTGCAACTTGCTGCATCAATACCCTCGTCTTCAAATCCTTTGACTTTTTCTCTACCCGTTCCTTGTCCTCATTTTCTCTATGTTCATAATACTGTGCCATGCTCAATATTACCGACGGGGATGAAGTCGTCCAAGTACTTTCTGAGGCCTGCAACCGTGTTGCAATCTCGGGAACAAGTTAGTGACAAATCTGTTAACAAATAGACGAACACCACCCTCCTGTGACAGGTCCTGACCACTGAAGTCTAAAAACACTCCTTCAAATCTGGTAAAGAAATCCGACACACTTTCGTCCTTTTTCTGACGGCACGCAGTCAACTTATCCCAGTCCACTCTCTTCGGTGGGATAAGGGAGCGCATGTAGGTGATAATACGCCCGGCAAAGATAGGAGCTCTGCTTTCGGCTTGTCACCAGGCTTACGCTCCTTATCCCAAGCCCTTATCTCATCCCATGTGCCACCCAGTTCTAGTGCATGATCCTGCGAATGAACCTGCCTCCATATATCCACCAGTACCAACAGACCAAAAAACAACTCTATATCGGCTAGCGTCATCACTGTGGAGGAGGCCACCTCCGTCAATTCTTTATAATAGGCGGTGAGGTTTTTCCGGGGGTCCGGCAGCTGGCTCTTCAGGGATAGGACCTCACTCCTCTTCCAAGGAGTATAGATCCACTATTCCTGAAACCGAGCGTCGACTCGCGGTCTGATTACAGTGGCTGTGGAGTCACGCAGTTCTGGTATCTCGGGGTGATAAATGGGATGGACTTCCCTCATGGGATGCTGTGTCCCCATCATCGGGACCTTCTGGAGCAATCTGCCTCGGTAACCCACTAGTGTCGTTACATTGCTAAAGACCTCATTAGGAGCCATACCTTCAGCATATACCCTGTCCCGTATGTCATAAATTATTTTTGGTGCAACACCTTGGAAACACTGTTCCCATAACCCTATCAGTGTGGCTGACAAGCGCTTAAGGGCATGCTGCTGTATAAACGGCTCATAATCTTTCATCACGCTCCACACATCCTCCACACTATAGATCGGGTTCAGAGCCCACTGAGCTGCCTGATTCGCCACCATTTGCTTTTCTTCATCACCCACCGCAGAACGCACCAACACTTTGTCCATTCGGTCTTGCGCTGCTGCCCAGTTCGTGGCATGCACCCCACGTGCAGGAGTTTCAGCATTCAACAGTGATTGGGGTGTCTCACTCACAGGGGAAAAGCCAGATGCGGAGACAGGTACCATCATGTAAGGAGACAGAGTTGTAGGGGTAAAAGGGGAGTAGCAGATGATGCGGAACTAATAGATTGGGCGGGGGAGCTAACACCACCCTCCCCGGTGACTGGTGTAAGTAGAGGAGAAGCGAGCGGGCCAGGGCTGAGGCGGTAGCACTGGAAACAGGAACACTAGAAGGGGCGGCACTAGAAGCTGAGGGCTGAGATGTCGGGACTGTCGGGTATATCCGTTCAGGGGCATAAGGAGGAGGAGGACGAGTATCCAATAGCTCTTCAACAAAATCATCACCTTCCTCTCTAGCACCATAGCACTTATCTGTCTGTAACCAAAACTTTCTATCTGCGCATTCTATGCCCTTCTCTATCTTCCCTCTTTCATAGGCTACTGCTTTCTGTGTTATCGTTTGGGTCTGTCTCTTCTGAGCCTCTTTCTCCGCCCTCATGCGTTGCTGCGTTGCTTCCTTCTGCCATACTCTCAGAGAATCAAACATCGACTGCCTGCTTCTTTTAGCAAACAATTTATCCTGCAAGAAATTCAATTTTTGTTTATCGAACGAACCTGTAAGTGGCCACTGTAACTCAGCATTGTCCCTCGAATATTTATGCCACAATGTGCTAAACATAACAGGGCCAATACCATGTTTAACGTATACGTCAAAATTTGGAGAACCCTCCGGAGGCGCAGGTTGGCTCTCTTCCAATCGAGCATCAGTAGAACAACATTGACACCCAAAACACCCCAATTTGCTTAAACAAGGCATCTTAATATAAGACACATGCACTGTCTCTAGCAAACAAGTATAACACCAGCAACAGTAAATAAAGGAAAGAAACAAAGTAACAAATATTTATTCCCGAACCAAACCAAACGGTCCAGAGATCGCTCCCTACAGTCCGGGGACTGTACCAAATTCAAGAAGACAGGCTTCAGCCCCAGGCCTTTTCAAACATTAGCCAAATTACCAAGTGGTCTGGCAGATTGCTTGTGAACAGCCCGGACCCTTTTAAACGGTCCGGTGGACTGCTCGCAAACACTCTGTGTCTTTTCAAATCTGACTTGCTTAGTTTTCCATGTCAATTTCTGCAGATTTTGTGGGAATCGCCTTAAAATGGACATATGTGCAATTGCGTGCATAACTCTATGATTGATACATTTCCAACTTCTAGAAAAATGGTTGGCAATAAACTTTTACATGTCTTGGAAAATAAATGCAAGGAAAATACTACAGGTGAAATAAATATACTAACGGAAATCAAAGTGACTATTAACAATCAATGACTGATTGTAAAATGCAATTGGAATCATCTGCAACATTTTTCTCAGTAAATCAGTAGAGAATGTTAAATCCAAAGTATATACACCTTATTCACCTAGGTTTTAAAATACTCTTTCTTTTGGTTTTTTATATTAACTTTGAGTTCATCGCTAATTTGGCATATTCCTTATTGCCCCAATGCATTTCAAACCCATTACAGTCCTTTCTCAGGGGTAATTCAACATAAGTGTATTTTGTTCAATAATTCTCGAAATACTAAAGTCCTAGTTCTGATAATCAAAGACTGTCCAAGATGCATGTGCTCGTCTCAAAGTAAAAAAAAAAGTGAGATATGGTCAGTTCTGAAAAAGCTAAATTACTGGATTGATTAAGGCTGGTGATAGTGGAAACATTTCAAAACAGTTTGAAAAAGAATCTTTTTCCTTAAAAATACATGACTATTTTAAGATTTCTTGTTAGTAAAAATGACATCACTGTAATTACAATTGGTGCAGAGAGAGCTGACTCATAGAGGAGCACGGCCGGAATCAGAAATCTTCTAAAAACATTAACTTTGATAGGAGACAATTACATCGTGATGAATGAACTCTTCAAATTTTGCGGAATGTAGGATGAAACTCTCCATAAACCGGTACTTTTCTTCTCCTTCTGCCAGTGTTTTTAAAGAGGATCGATGGACCATGAAAATGTGCTTCTACAAGAGACTGCTATTTCAGTGTCATCGAAAAAATATGCCTTGTTTTTAAAGGATTTTCTTTTGCCTTATAAATTTAGCATTGTATTTGGGCCTTTACCCAGTTACTTTGCCTGTGTAGGGGTTCAGACATGAGGATCCGATATTGGTCTTTGGTATTTTACCGGAGGTCCTCATTTTCTGGATTTTTCACGAGTGAGACAGTGGTTTTAAATGCACTAGCACAATGTTTTATTTTATTTTATGCAACAATGACAAATGATATTTGTTTGTTATTTATATTTATCTATTTATGCATATGAAAGGCAACTTCACAGGTATTAGTCTTTTATGTCTAGTGGTCACGTGCACTGTTGCAGAGCATATTCAAGCAATCGAGTAATGGCGTCCGTTGTGTGAACAATGCCGGTTTGGCGGCCGAAACGCGTTACCTGCAACTCTTATCACTTGAATAAAAGCTGCAATGGGAATCCGTGCTGTGTCGGTCCTGTTTCCTTGGGAGGGGCTGGTTTTGAAGTTATATATATATATAGAGTCACTGAAAATACCACAGCTTTCAGGGACGTTATAGTTAGTCGGACATTTCACTCATACAAAACCAGAGAAATTCGGCTGTTATAGTTAGCTGAGCTAACTATAACTCGCGCCCCGCAATGCACTGCTGATGACGTCACATATTACATCACTCATGACATGGTCAGTGACATCACTGATGACATCACTGATGACATCTCAAATGACATCACTGAGACATCACTGAATACATCATCCACGTGATCATCTGATGCATCTCCTCACACCCTAATATAACCTTTGATACACCCACTCAAAAATACAGACTACCAATCTCGAAACCATAGACACACCAATACCAGTTAGTACATACCCACTCACTGATTCATAGGTCTACACACATATCCACTCACTAACCCATACATACTACTACGTTATAGTTATAAATTAGCATTTAAAAACCTTAGAAATTCATTGAAAAAACCATAGGTTTCAGGGACATTATAGTTATAAATTAACATTTAAAAACCTTTGAAATTCACTGAAAAAACCATAGGTTTCAAGGACATTATAGTTAGTAATTAGCATTTAAAAAACCTTTGAAATTCACAAAAAACACAGGTTTCAGGGACGTTATAGTTAGAAATTAGCATTTAAAAAACGTAGTAGTCACGTTTGCAGAGTGGTGCAGAAAGGAGACTGGCCCTCCGACCAGCGCTCAGGAATTCCGCTGCATAGGACTTACAGGAGGTACCGGGAGGGCTTCTTGGCCCCCAAAGTCCCTCAGGAGTAAAGTGGACTTCATCCCCCAGTGTGCCAGGAGGCGTGTTTTCAGAGTGATGGAGAAAGGGGGGCATGGCCTCCGAAGACCTCTTAGCAATACCACTGTGTGGGACTTACTGGAGGTAACAGGAGGGGTAGTTGGCCCCCAAGGACATCCTTGGGGGCCAACTACCCCTCCTATTACCTCCAGTAAGTCCCACACAGCTGCATTGGTAAGTTCTCATATCAGACCACGCCCCCTTTGCCCACCATTCTGCAAACGAGCTCCCTGGCGTGCTATTGTACGGGGATTAAAGTCTCCTTCGATGCTGGGGGTCCTTAGGGGCCAACTAGCCTACCAGACACCTCCAGTAAGCCCCAGATAGTGGTATTGCTGAGAGGTGGACACAAGCCATGCCCCCTTTCTGCACCACTCTGTAAACGCGCCTACTGGCGCGCTCTTGGTTGGGGGATTAAGTCCCCTTGCCTCCTGACAGTCCCTGGGGGCCAACTAGCCCTCCTGTTATCTCTAGTAAGCCCCACACAGCTGGATTGCTGAGAGTGGTCAGAGGCCACGCCCCCTTTTACTTCACTCTGCAAACGCGCCTCCTGGCGCACTGCTGTTCAGGAGATGAAGTCCACTTTAGTCCTGAGGTTCTCAGGTCACAAGAGGACCTCATCGCCCCACCAGCAGTGCGCCAAGAGGCGAGTTCACAGAGTGGTGTAAAGGGGCATGGCCTTGGACCACCTCTCAGCAATCCCACTGTGTGGGGATTACTGGGGTACCTGGTGGGCTAGTGGGCCCCTAAGGACCCTTAAGGATCTAGGGGACTTAATCCCCCAACCCAGAACGCACCAGGAGGCACATTTGCAGTGTGGTGCAGGGAGGGGCGGGGCCTCCGGTGAGATGCCAGCTTTTTTTCTTTTTTTTTGTTAGAAGGGGGGCTGTGTGGCCCCCCTTCTCTCAATATTTTGTGTGCCCTGGGTTCCCCATCCCCCAGGGCCTGCAACATTTTTTTTTTTTAAATGGGAAGGGGGCCACGCGGCCCTCCTTCCCAAGGCCGATTTCGGCCTCGGGGACCCCATCCCTCAGGGCATGGCCACATATTTTTATTTAAAAAAATAAATAAATTTAAAGGTGGGGGCCGCACCGCCCTCCTCCTGAGGCCATTACTGGCCCCGGGGACCCCATCCCCCGGGGCATTGCCTTGTTAATTTTTTTTCTTTTTTATTATTTATACGGGAGGGGGGCTGCTTGGCCCCCCTTCCCTGGGCCACTTTTGGCCGTGGGGACCCCATCCTCCGGGGCCTGGCCTCAACGTTGGGGACCGCGGAGGGAGCCCCAATGCCCCCATGGTCCCTGCCGGCTCACTGCCTCCTGCGGGAGCCAGCATTGCTTTTGGGCAAAGGGAGCTGCTGACATGCAGCTCCCTTTGCTCAAAAGCAATTCTGCTTTGCTTCGTGGAAGCGAGAGCAGGTTTCCTGCTCTTGCTTCCACGAAGCAAAGCAGTGTTTGCTATGCATAGCAAACTGCAATGGTCCGGGGGTGGGCACCCCGGGGCATTGCTGGAGCTGGCCCTGGGGGGTGGCGGTCCCCAGGGCCATAGAGGGCTCCACGAGGGGGGCCACGTGGTCCCCTCCCATCATAATTGAAGCCCCGGGGAGGTGGTGGTCCCCGGGGTCCGCCATGGACCGCGCCTGTAATTAAAGTTTGCCCCAGGGAGGTGGTGGTCCCCGGGACAGTGTGGGGAGGGGCAGGTGCCCCTGACACTTTGTTTAATTATATTTAAGCCCCGGGGAGGTAGCGGTCCCCGGGTCTTGGGGGGGCCCGTGAGGCCTCCCGCTCATTATTACGGAATGCCCCGGGGAAGTGGCGGTCCCCAGGGCAGCGTGGGGGGGGCAGGAGCCCCCACGCTTATTTTATATTAAAAGTCCCGGGGAGGTGGTGGTTACGGGGCTGCGGGGGGCCACATGCCCCTGCACATTAATAACAAAGCCCTGGGGAGGTGGCGGTTCCCAGGGCTATGGGGGCACCCACGGGCCTCCACATAACAATAATACATTGCCCCCGGGACCTGGCCCACCCGGGGGCTTAAAAGCAACGAAGTGCACCTTATGTGAATCCCGCCAAAAATATATTTAAAAAAATGCTTTTTGGGCACTGGGGGTCGCAGTGGGACCCCTGGCCAGGCCTAGGGGTCAGAGTGTTTCACCCTGCCCCCTTTTCTTTTTTTTAATCATTTTCTTCCCTTTTTGCTTGTGACTCAGTTCAACCGAGTCACAAGATGGCTGCCAACACTTCTTGGTTTGAAGTGTTGGCAGCCAATCAGAGACAAGCTCGTGATCAGGAGGGTTTGCGGATCCACCGCGGTCACCAGATATATAATTGTTTTTATTTTTGAATTTCTCAGGAACTACTGAACAAATTTACACCTTTTAAAGTAAAGAGTGCACTCTGGACAAAGATCTACCTCTCCGCCAATTTGGTGTAATTCAGTTCAGTAGTTCGGGCGTAGCCGCGACAAATGTTTCCTATGGAAATTAACATGGAGAAAACGCGTTTTAGGGCCCCCTTTTTTCTCATCTCCCGCTTGACGAATCACCCTGAAACTTTTAAGACAGGAGCTGACCGGAGCGCCCCATTAGTTTTGAAAATTTCCTGAAGATTCGTCAGCCAACACCAAAGATATTGGCATAAGAAAAAACACTTTTCCTATGGAAATTAGGTCCTAACTATAACTACCTACTGGTGACCGCCAGTAGGTTATATATATATATATATAGATATATATATATCATTTAATATATATATCAGAACAAGTCTCATGTATTCCTCTAACCAAAATTACATTGTCAGTTTTTCTAACACAAAACATCTAACGGTAAGATTTTTCTACATATATTGTTCCATTTTTTCTTAATGATATTCAAATTCCGGTATGAAACCCATTTTCCTTCTATATCACATCCTAACCTACAACCTTAGAATCTCTGGCTGTCATATAATTCCAATTCAATAGTCACACCCATTCACACCAAATTCCTTACTCAAATTCATCTGCTCAGTTATCCCTTCATTCATTAAAAATTGGAAATGATGAGAATCACTCCATCTTTAAAGAATAAGGGAGCTACTAGAGTCTCCTCACAGGGTCTACGCCTCATTTTTCAATTTACCTCTCCTCTGGCAAGAAAGCAACACTCACTTTTGAATCTTTAAGCTACACATGCACTCTTGTCATGTGTTCTTATGTTCGCGTAGAATGCCCACAGGGATGGAATCCAAATGGTTATCTATAATAAGGGGAAATTAGCAGTAGAACAATTCATATTCCTATATGTAGCATTTGTTTCTCTTTAAAAAAATGTATTTACCCTATCTTTTAGCATACCTTTTGATTATTCACGGCAAGAGCACAACGAAAAGTTCTTCAGTCGTTTCTATATTTTCCCGTAATATTAATCTTCTGTTTCTGTCATTTGCTTTCTTTGTTATCCCATGGGAGAGAAGCTTCCATATCTTCCTTTGAGGAGCTTCTCTCCAAGGAAACCTTACCGTATTAAAGAATACAGGTGGGCGAGCCAACACATGAACAGTGAGAGCCAAGCCAGAGCTGAGCCAAGTCAGTTGTCTTCCATGTAGCCATGGCTGATGGCCACTGACTGAGATCAATTCAAGCTTTCCTTCCATCATCAGTTTGCTTGCTGCAGTAAATGCCCTAGGGGTGATGGGTATTCCCAAACGTAGGTCCAGCTCTCACTGTACCATAGGACCCAAGCTATACTTCACTGAAGAGATGTAAGTATGTCAAAACGGGTCTAGAGTTGCTTGAATTCTTGTCTAAAGAGGTTCTTGCAGTTTGTACTGAACTGTCCCCACTGGCGCAGGCCTAAGATTGATTTGCATATGGTGGTGCTCTATCTAGAGTGGCATAGTAGCCAAAAAACGATGGTCTGGAATGCTACCCTGAGTAATCATCAGTTTCTGAGTTTAAGTCAAACATTTCTTCCAACAACTTTTTGTTTTTTGCAGTGAAGGCCCTAAGCATGACGTGTAGGGACAGATGTGGGCCCTGTGCTCATTGTGCCATAGTACTCAAGCTATAGTAACTAACAAGACAAAAGTAGTTTGAATCCTCTCTGGGGTTGCTTCTTTCTTGTCTGAGGGTGATAAGTCCATGCAGTTCTTCCTGGACAATTCCTACTGCAGCAGGACCAAGAATTATCTGCATATGGTGATTATCTGTCTAGAGTGAGATATTAGGTGAAAACCCATGGTCTGGAATGTGACTTCAAGCTATTCCCAGTGGCTTAGATTCGTTTACACATTTCTTCCATCACCTTTTTGTTTGTTGCAGTATATGCTCTAAGTGTGACCGGTATGCCCAGACATGTTCCACTGTTCACTGTGCATCGCTATATTTCACTTACAAGATCTAAGTAAGTGAAAACCTGTCTGGGGTTACTTGTGTTCTTGTATGCAGGGGACCCGGCTTGGCACTTTGGGCTGTACTGTTCCTATTGAAGCAGAACCAAGTCAGATTTGCATATGGCAGTTCTCTGTCTAGAATGGCATAGTAGACAAAAATGATGGTGTTGAATAATGTTCCAGTGATCGCCACTGACTGAGTTTAATACAAGCATTCTTTTGATAGCCTTTTTGTTTGTTGCAATAGGTGCTCTAAGTGCAGTGGGTATGGCCAGGTATGGATCTCATGCTCACTGTGCCACATAACTCAAGCTATACTTCATGACGAGACCTAAGTTGCTCTTCTTCTTGTCTGGAAGGGACCTGGCCTGGCAGTTTGGGCTGGGTTTTTCGTGATGAAGCAGGAGCAGGACTGATTTGCATAAGGCGAATTTCTGTCTAGAGTGACATAGTCAGTGAGTAATGATGGTCTGGAATGCAGCCCGAGTGACTGCCAGTGGCTAAGAATATTACAAGCATTCTTCCTATCACGTTTTCATTTGTTGCAGTAGATACCCTGGGCCCAATTCACAAAGGGACTTCCAATTCGTAAAGTTACGAGGGCGGAATATCCGCACTGAGCACTGCAGTGCGGAGATTCCTCCCGAGTGTGGAGATCCCACCCCAAGTGCTGAGTCTCCGCACTCATAACTTTATGAGTCATAAGTCCCTTTATGATTTGGGCCTTTAATGCAAGACTTAAGTATGTCAAAACCGGTATAGAGTTGCATGTGTTCTTGTCTGGAGTGGATCTGGCATGGCAATTCGGGCTGAACTGTTCCAGTTGGAGCAGGTGCAAGACTGATTTCCATAAGTTGGATCTAGAGTGGCATAGAAAGCGAACCACAGTGGTCTGGGAAGCAGACAAGAGGGAACACCGCTGGCTGAGAATAATTCAAGCATATTTTCCATCACTTTTATGTTTGTTCCTTAAGAACCAATGGCCTTATAACAAATTTGTTTGAAAATTGGGCTGTAAGCAGCAGGCTGCTTGACACATAAACAAAAAGTTTCATCCTTTTATCCAGTTTTGGGGGCCACAAGTAATTATCTCTTCTGCAGCCTGTGTGCCAGAATTCACAATATAATTAGTTAAAAGCATCTTGGATAATTGTAGATGTTTCTTTCTTACATAGTTGACCTCACAAAGAGGCGTGGTTTTAGAACATCCATTCTTATCAGTTCCACAGGCTTTTTTCTGTAAATATTGACACTCGAAAAATCTGTCACAATCCTGATATAACTTCTGAAGAGAAACACTAGATCGTGACTATGAGATACTTTTCGCAGGTGGGAAACGCATTACCAGGTACATCTCTCTTAATAAACAAGATATATATGAATGTGTGTTACAGAATCCCCAATGCAGTGCACACTAGAAATTCTGATCCAGTATTTGTATTGGTGGTGTAAAATGTTGATGTTATTCGTCTTCTCCAACTTTGGGCGTTTTTTAAAAACATTGCCAAGCTGTGATAAGTACATTTCCAGCTTTTTAAAATAGTTTGTGAGCCGACACAGTTTACTTCACTGGCATTTTCACAAACAAACCTCATTTTATCTAGAAACTGCAAGAGCCTACGCTTTGAAAGTATGATGTAGCTGAAATAAGAGTTCTTCCTGGTGCAGATTTCGAAGGAAGTCAGAATCAATTCTAGTCCCTGAATTTACAGCTCTCATTTGGAAGGTGCAATCCTGAAATCCATCCAGCTGTGAGCACTGAGAATACAGCTCTGGCAGGACTAGGGCTGGAAGGAGCATCACTTCAAACAGGCCTGGACTCAATCAAGTCACATGAACCTCATTTTTATTGTGCTGAAGACTGACAGGAAGATCTAAAAACCTGTTAAAATGTGCCTGGATTGTCTCCTGAGATCAAAATTGCTGGGAAATCATCTGAGCCCCCAGATCAAAAAGTATACATATTTTTGCTTTTTTTGAGCTATTTTCACAGAAGTTGTAAACCGGGTGAATATTTCCACAGGTGTTAATCGTTTGCCCCCAGACCTTTATCTTCCAGAGACAACAGGCAAAAACACATTAGAAAAGAGGTAGTCACTAATCACATATGGAATGCAGGGACGCATCTCTGATTCGGCATGCATAGATGTTGCCCACTTCAGAGCATCAGCATTTGTAGGAAAAAGAGTTCCCTGGAGAAAGAACAGTTCCATATGTTTTTGTTCATTCTCTTTGGTCTCATCCTCCAAAGATGGCCAGAAGTTGTTAAAAAAGTGCTGACTGTCTGGTTGTATTGTTCCACCCGGAGTGTTTGCGAGCTGTGGTCATGTGACGTAACCGTCAGCAGTTAGCATTGTTATAGATAATACAGCTGTGTCTTCGTTTTTTTACTGCGCAGTTCATATACAGTGTAGACATTTAGTAAGGGGTTTGTGTTATATTAACTCAATGGTTAAATTCAAGGTTATAGATACATTTGTGTTTCACTTTCCCCACTGTGCCGAACTTCACCACAGAAATATTCTAAAAGAACAAATCGATATGCAACAAGTAATAAAAATCGATTCCTGAAACACTAAGCTATTTGTGTACATTTATATCTGACAAATAGACATTTCGTGGCTGATGGGTTCAGTGGCTAATTCTTGGATCTATCAATTTTTCAGGTCACTTTACAATTTGTTTATGAAAAAAACAAATAGAATCAGCCAAGCCTATTCTTAGGACATTTGATACAAGTCTTTTCACTATTACTACTTTTATAAATTAGCCTGAGAGGAATTCCATCAATGTAATTTGTACCTGAGGGCAGCAAATAGGTATATATCATTGTAGAACATTGTAGATTCCAGAATAACACTAAGAAGGTAAGCATTTCCTGACAAGAATTGAGTGCCGCAACCTGATAAAATATGATTCCAAACAAGGACAGTCATTGCTTTAAAAACTCCACTTTATGAGCATCCTCCAAACCAGAAGTTTTTAGAGGAGGTGGTGGAATTTGGTTGGAGTCCAAATGCTGTTTGAAGGTGCTTTTACGTGCATGGCTGGAGTGTGGTTTGGCAGCAAGGACCTAGTCATGTTTTTTTATGATATGCCATTTTATTTACATAATGCATTCCTAATCCCCTGGAAATCTTTCCCAGCTTTCCTTTTTCTGCAGCCAAATTCTTATTAAATCATTTCCCCAGCTGTACTATTGTCACCCGCCTCCTTCTCCCTGGTGTCTACCTCTGCTCTTGTTCTCCTTTTCAATGGACGTCACTTCAGCTCTCAACACAAATCCTGCCTACTATTCCACACCTCATCTGTTCTCTTGTTTAGAAGGCTCTCTAACATGCATTGCACACTCAGGGCCAGAGTCACAAAGGGCCTCTGCACTCGTGGTAGAGGCCCCTCAGACGTGACGGGGGCCCTGCACTCGTGGCAGGACCCTCGCATTGCAGTTTCTCACTACGGAAGGTCCCTCCATCACGACTGTAGGGCCTCCACACGAGTGTGGAGGCCGTTTGTGAATCGGGCCCTCTGAGTGTACCTGATTATTACAGCAGGTTGTCCACTTCATGGCTCCTCCCAATCAATGTGACTTAAAACCTACCTAGATGCCTCATTACAACTATGGTGGAGCGCTATCACTGTGTGGATACCACTCCGCTAAATTGTAAGTGGTCCGCTGTTTCTAGACCCAAAATGACAGAATCTGCACTTGATAAAACTTTGACTGGAGAGGTGCAGGGACTGCAGGGAGAGTCACAACCACGCTTCTGCCGGAACCCTGTAGTACCAAGGAGGAGCAGACAACACTATTCCAGCATTTTTTGCCCTGCTGTGCCCTTCATTCCCCTCTTTCCCTAGTCCCTGGGCCCCTGACACCCTAACCTGCAGCAGTCACCTGCCATCATTTAGCATAATGCAGGTGGAAAATGGAAGCGGAAAATGGCAGTGGAAAGGGACCATTATTTGGCCTGGAAGGGGAAACTTCATAAGGAAAAGGACCTGGTATTTCTGGGACTCCATTTTATTCCCTATTCCAGGTGAAATAACTTGGAATACCTGTTATTTGGTGGGGGATACCAGCCAGAGGTATAGATTATACTCTCCCACACTATCATTCTCTCCCAAAATAATCGATATCCCGTAATCTGGCCATAAGTCTTCACTGATCATTTCTCCTCTGCTCTTCCCCTGTCTTTTGACTCTTCCTGTATTAACCTGTTTATCTTGCGTTCATCAATGCTTTTCTCTTTTATTTTCATATTTTTCTTTTCCCATGTTGAAAAGATCATTAATTATATCTACTAGTCCTTGTATTGTCAATTGTCTATCCTATTGGATGAAACTATCCCCTCTTAATTGACCAATGCCCATCTACGCCTCTGTCAACATTCTTTTTAAGAACTAATTTCACACTCCATTGTTTATTCACGGGTCCATTATTTTGTTCTTGTGGGTTGCCTTTTATTTATGAACTATTTTGAATTCACTTTCAACAACAAGCTCAATAATTTGGTGCTAAAGTAAGTAAAAATAATTAGGGAACCCAGTAACTGGTCTCTTATTGCTAAGACTTGTTTGTTAGAACCTAACCATTCTTATGCTTACCCTCTCTGTCATTCTCTCATTCCACACAAATAATCATTCTTTGTGCAGTGGTGTTTGCTGAATATGGATGGATAGGATATTGATGTATTCCTTGCAAGCCTGCTGTATATGATTACATGCGCACTGACTATTCATGGTCAAAGTCATGAACACTATGGAGCAATTGTCCAGAAGGGCGCGGGCTTTGGGAGGGGGTGCAGGATTCTACACTCATACCTTTTAATAGACATGGTAGATAACGCAAGATGAAACCTTGCCCACTGAGTAATTAAGGGACATATTCTGCCCCTTCTTCCATCCAGGAAGAGAGAGAAAGAGAGATGTCTGGATAGGACTTGGATTTATTTGCTGCCTTACACTTTTGCCCTTCCAAGGACAGCCATAGACTGGCTGAGCACTACGAGGCAATAAAACAACATAACTAATGGCTGCAGATCATGAGAATGGAGTTTTGAACAAAGGAAAGAGTATGCACTGAGGTCATATATAGAGATAGAGTGGTCATGGCCCATGTGGCGTGATGAAGGTGATGAGGAACTAATGAAGAGTCATGTGGGGAATGTTGCTGAATTTGGAAATACTGGTGCTGGGGTACCCAGATTACATTTATAAAGAAAATCAGCAGTGACCTAGGTCCCTGGCACTGTGGCACCGATCCCCTGGAATCACCACCCCTGCCACCCAGACCTGCTGCAGTGCATATGGCAATGGGGGAACAGTGGGACCCTGCACTACACTCACTGGCCCAGGAAGCACCAAACTAGGGACTCATCTGCTCAACACAAAATGGCCTGAGCAACTCCCAGGAAACAGATGGGTATGAGCGTTCCACAGCCAATTCACACCAGAGCAAGGAATTTTGGATGTACAGGAACCTGCAGGGACAAGAGCACCGCAGAAAATGCCACAGGCCAGGGAATCATTCGAGACAGTGAACAATAGCATTTTTCGAAGTGAAGACATGCATTGTTGTATAACTTCAGAAGAACCATGGCATGGAAGCCAGAAGCCCGCGTGGCTGTTCCTTTAATTTTCCACTATGTGACTCTCTGGTTTTAGGGTTACCAGATCTTAGTCAACACATTAGTCAAAACTGAGTGACAGCTTTACCCAACTCACTGCTCGTGTAAGGGAGTGAGGAATATCACACATCAGTGCGTTCAGAAGTAAAGGTCATCAAGTGGTCACCACCAAGCCTGTGCACAGTGCAAGCAAATTGCATGTGGCAGAAAAGTGCTGGTGCTCACTTTTTAAACGTGTTTCTGCCCTCTTCTGCAAAGAGTGCGCACTGACAGCTGGAAGAAAGGCAGAACCCAAAGTGCAGAGGGAGCCACCTAGCCTCAAAAGTGATGCCTCTGTTCCACATGATCACAAACTACCCTCTGCGAAGGTGGAAACTCCTTCCTGTTCGCAATAATCAAATGGTTAATCATATGGGTGGAGTAGGTGGGCGTCGAGAGAAGGAATACGCGACAATTGCAAGTGCTGCAATCTACAAAGCTGTCTGTCTCTTCTTTAATATGCACCTTTCCCACATGCACGTGTTTTACTCATGGTCATGTGAACCCCATTCCCTCCTGATATATTGAATGTTCTCCATTTCTTCTCAACCCAATGACATCATTGTAATGGGTGACTTTAATACATGGTTTGGTCATGCCATGCGTTTCAGAAAGTGTTCCTTCTTGAAATACTTTGTCTGTCTTCGGCGGTGAACATAGTAGTGAGAACATATTGGGCACTGTTGTTTCTCACCCAACAGGTAGGTCATTTCTCTGTGATCCCCATGGAATCGCATGACCTAGTTGCATCATGTTTGGTAATCAGGTATGTCACACAAATTAAAAAAACGTTATAAAGTGGTACAGTAGCCTCTCGTTTGACTTATTTGTTACTTTGATGGCACAAAAGTACAGGCCTCATTTATTCAATATTTTCTTCTGCACCAATCGATCTCAGCAAGTTAGGCAACTTTTTCTTCTGCACAGTAAATCTCTCAGAAGGGGTTCCTCAAGTTTCTGCATGAGCACCAAGCATTTTTAATCTCTACCTTGAACCCATTGAGGCAGCCTCAAAAACTCAGCCTAATATTAATACCCATATTCTGATGACACTCACATATACCTAAAATTTGTCACACAAAGAGATTTCTCTTCAAGCAAAGAGCTGGATGCCTCTCCACTTTCTCAAACTAACCCATCTAAAAATCAAACTTTTACCTGTTTGCCAGCTCAAACCAAACTTTCTGGCTTAATCTTGGCTGAACTTGAAGGATGTGGCCCTTAGGGGCCACATGGGCTGCTTACAACCACCTGCTATGCCTTCCCAAAAATGAAGAGTCGGTCAGACAGTAGAGAATACAAACTTACATGTTTATTGGTAGTACTCTGCAGAGGAGACCAATCAGACCTGCACCCTAAGATGTCTGCCGAGGGACTGACCCCCCAACAGTCTACAGTGAATAATTCCTCCCAAGGAGCCTCCAACCACGCCCCCAATGGAAAAGTACCGGCCTGAGCCGAACATGAACAAAGAGGCACAGTAGGATGAGCTAACACCTGCCAGATGGGTAAATTTGATCAGGAATCCAAGGCCACGGTGCTGGGTCTCAGCATCTCCTAACGTGGGAGCAGAAACTACACATTCGGATAAGTATGTGAGGGCAAAATGCCCTTATTCATTAGTAAGTCGAGAAACAACCTTGAGCAGCACAGAAAAATAATAATGAAATGCAATGTTCTGCTGAGGCAAGCAACAGGAGCAACAAGGCCTAACTCTGGCACAGTCTAAGCAGCCTAATAAGGATTACGAAATGCAAAATGGAGTCACACTCGCTACCTGAAGCCTGCACATCATGGGGATAACTCAACGGGTTGCATAACGCGAATACAAATGGCATCTATTTAGCCACGCACTGCTAACCTAATATAGCATGAAACGAGTGCATTGCGAGGCAGGGAATTTCAAACCTAACAGACCCTCCTTTTAGCAGAAGTGGCTAAATGCTTTATTTGGCTATCCAGTAGGGTCTTTACAATTCTAAGGGGAGGGGCAAATGCATAAGTACTCATGTGGCAATCATGTAACAATGGTGAAGGAAACAACACACCTAGAATGAGAGTCCAACTAATATTCAAAGATGCCCTCATCTATCATCATTATATCCTGGATATCCTGCATCATCATAGTAGAGACTTTGTGATCACGTCCTGAGAACTTAGGAGAAGGGGTGAGCTTGCCCACACAATAGGTACAACATGCTGGAAGACAATTAATACACAAGCAACAGGTAAAGATGGCACCTGCGATAGCTATAAGGACGAGTAGTATCTTCCAACCCCATGATGTCATCAGACCCCAGAGCCACCCTGTGAGGGACCATGAACCATTACCCTGATGGATATCGGAGGCAAGTCTGAATAACTTCTGTATTGTGGAATAGACAGTGGGGGCGCTATCGGGGATGTAAACACAGCAGCTGCTGCCGATGACGCGACAGGCTCCACCCCTGTCAGCTAGAATGACATCTAAAACCATTCTATTTTGAAGAGAAACGAGCCTCGTAGCCTGAAGCTCGACTGTGATATTAGTCAGTATACCGGCAGTAGTATTAATAACTCCCTCAACTACTCTAGCAAGGCGACGAATATTACGACTATTGAATATGGGACCCCAGAACGGCAGAATCTAAAGCTCTGACCGGCTATTGCAAATCCAAACAGATATCTGCTATCTGAATGGATTGGTATGCTGAAGAAAGCATTCTTTAGATCTATTACAGAAAATAATCTAGCTGATGGGGGAATCATTGTCAAGATCGCGGTAATGTCTGGGACCACAGGGTACTGAGGAACCACTATTTTATTGACCTCTCTGAGGTCTATCGCAAAGCGGTAAACGTCAGGGTGGGCATCAGAAGAGTCCAAGGGCGCCTTTTTAAGAATAGAAAGAATAGGGCTCTTACACACATTCGCCACAGTCTCTTCATCCACACCAGACTTAATCAAATCCTGTATGATCTGTAACAGTGCCTTTTCACCTGCCTGGGATATCTTGTACTGGGGAATACGTGTCAATCTAGCATTGTCTTTGATCTGTATTGATACCGGCGGGATCTGAAGGAACCCCACATCCGTGTCTCCTGTAGCCCATAACGTACGTGGCACATCTTGGAACTCAGCGGGAAGGGGGGCATCTTTTGCGAAACACTGTTTGGCAGGGGCTACCTGCGGTCCGACAGTCATGTAAACACCGTCGGGAGAACAATAAATTGTTGCATGCAACTTTTTCAACAAATCCAGTCCTAACAAATTCTCCCCACAGCTTGACGTCAGTAAAAATGGCGAGTCAACCGTAAAGGGGCCAAGAGTCAAAGCAAGAGGCTTGGAAATGGGGCTAATGACCGGCACGCCTGAAAAACCCACCGTAACGTTGTTTTGGCCAGAAAGAGCTGCCCCCGGGACCAGTGATCAGGAAACAGAGCTATTCATAGCCCCAATGTCAACTAAAAATTGTTCGGTCGTACCCAGTAAATCAGCAGTAATGTAAGGTCCGCACTGATCTATAGGCACCGGAACTGGTCCCTCACCCTGTCCTTGGCTGTCCTAGCTGTGAGACAACCCTGTTACTTCGTCCATGTCATAGTCGTCATGGTAGTACTGTCTTCCTCGGGGTCATCAAAATAGTTCCCGCCCTGCCTATTGTGTGATGCATCCTCTGACTGCATCCCCCCTCTACCTCCTGATCCTCGTCTGCATCCCAGAAAACCTTGCCCTCTTGGGGCCTCGCCTTTCTGCAACAACTCCGGACACTCGTTCCGCCAATGTCCCTCCTGCTTACAGAACGCACATTGATTGGGCCCGAGGGGCGCACCCGAAGTACCACCCCTGCCAGACCGGGGCAGCCGCTGGGCCGCTCCCGAACCTCTTCCTCGTCCACCTCCCCTTGCAACTTGCTGCATCAATACCCTCGTCTTCAAATCCTTTGACTTTTTCTCTACCCGTTCCTTGTCCTCATTTTCTCTATGTTCATAATACTGTGCCATGCTCAATATTACCGACGGGGATGAAGTCGTCCAAGTACTTTCTGAGGCCTGCAACCGTGTTGCAATCTCGGGGAACAAGTTAGTGACAAATCTGTTAACAAATAGACGAACACCACCCTCCTGTGACAGGTCCTGACCACTGAAGTCTAAAAACACTCCTTCAAATCTGGTAAAGAAATCCGACACACTTTCGTCCTTTTTCTGACGGCACGCAGTCAACTTATCCCAGTCCACTCTCTTCGGTGGGATAAGGGAGCGCATGTAGGTGATAATACGCCCCGGCAAAGATAGGAGCTCTGCTTTCGGCTTGTCACCAGGCTTACGCTCCTTATCCCAAGCCCTTATCTCATCCCATGTGCCACCCAGTTCTAGTGCATGATCCTGCGAATGAACCTGCCTCCATATATCCACCAGTACCAACAGACCAAAAAACAACTCTATATCGGCTAGCGTCATCACTGTGGAGGAGGCCACCTCCGTCAATTCTTTATAATAGGCGGTGAGGTTTTTCCGGGGGTCCGGCAGCTGGCTCTTCAGGGATAGGACCTCACTCCTCTTCCAAGGAGTATAGATCCACTATTCCTGAAACCGAGCGTCGACTCGCGGTCTGATTACAGTGGCTGTGGAGTCACGCAGTTCTGGTATCTCGGGGTGATAAATGGGATGGACTTCCCTCATGGGATGCTGTGTCCCCATCATCGGGACCTTCTGGAGCAATCTGCCTCGGTAACCCACTAGTGTCGTTACATTGCTAAAGACCTCATTAGGAGCCATACCTTCAGCATATACCCTGTCCCGTATGTCATAAATTATTTTTGGTGCAACACCTTGGAAACACTGTTCCCATAACCCTATCAGTGTGGCTGACAAGCGCTTAAGGGCATGCTGCTGTATAAACGGCTCATAATCTTTCATCACGCTCCACACATCCTCCACACTATAGATCGGGTTCAGAGCCCACTGAGCTGCCTGATTCGCCACCATTTGCTTTTCTTCATCACCCACCGCAGAACGCACCAACACTTTGTCCATTCGGTCTTGCGCTGCTGCCCAGTTCGTGGCATGCACCCCACGTGCAGGAGTTTCAGCATTCAACAGTGATTGGGGTGTCTCACTCACAGGGGAAAAGCCAGATGCGGAGACAGGTACCATCATGTAAGGAGACAGAGTTGTAGGGGTAAAAGGGGAGTAGCAGATGATGCGGAACTAATAGATTGGGCGGGGGAGCTAACACCACCCTCCCCGGTGACTGGTGTAAGTAGAGGAGAAGCGAGCGGGCCAGGGCTGAGGCGGTAGCACTGGAAACAGGAACACTAGAAGGGGCGGCACTAGAAGCTGAGGGCTGAGATGTCGGGACTGTCGGGTATATCCGTTCAGGGGCATAAGGAGGAGGAGGACGAGTATCCAATAGCTCTTCAACAAAATCATCACCTTCCTCTCTAGCACCATAGCACTTATCTGTCTGTAACCAAAACTTTCTATCTGCGCATTCTATGCCCTTCTCTATCTTCCCTCTTTCATAGGCTACTGCTTTCTGTGTTATCGTTTGGGTCTGTCTCTTCTGAGCCTCTTTCTCCGCCCTCATGCGTTGCTGCGTTGCTTCCTTCTGCCATACTCTCAGAGAATCAAACATCGACTGCCTGCTTCTTTTAGCAAACAATTTATCCTGCAAGAAATTCAATTTTTGTTTATCGAACGAACCTGTAAGTGGCCACTGTAACTCAGCATTGTCCCTCGAATATTTATGCCACAATGTGCTAAACATAACAGGGCCAATACCATGTTTAACGTATACGTCAAAATTTGGAGAACCCTCCGGAGGCGCAGGTTGGCTCTCTTCCAATCGAGCATCAGTAGAACAACATTGACACCCAAAACACCCCAATTTGCTTAAACAAGGCATCTTAATATAAGACACATGCACTGTCTCTAGCAAACAAGTATAACACCAGCAACAGTAAATAAAGGAAAGAAACAAAGTAACAAATATTTATTCCCGAACCAAACCAAACGGTCCAGAGATCGCTCCCTACAGTCCGGGGACTGTACCAAATTCAAGAAGACAGGCTTCAGCCCCAGGCCTTTTCAAACATTAGCCAAATTACCAAGTGGTCTGGCAGATTGCTTGTGAACAGCCCGGACCCTTTTAAACGGTCCGGTGGACTGCTCGCAAACACTCTGTGTCTTTTCAAGAGTCCGCAAACTCACCAAGTTCAAGACAAGACATTCCGGAGACCATACCAAGACACAGCCCATCGACTCGTGTCGTTCAAGCAAGGCAGTACAAAAACTGCAGACAAGACAGTCTGAAGACTGTATCAGGACACAGCCTGTAGGCTCGTGCCGTCCAAGAATGGCGCCATTTTTCCAAGAATCAAATCACTCACCTGGTGCACACAGGTCGAGTCAAGTTATTCTCCACTGCCGACTCTTCAGACCAAATGGTCAGCTCCAAGGTTTCGCCTTCTCAGGACCCCAGACGGTGACCATTAGACGAGGGGTGCCCGATTGGCCGGGTGGGGCAGCTGCGAGAACCAAGTTCGGTCTTACGTGTGGGGCCCGATCCGCCCAACCGACCAAACGCACCCTCCGACCCTACAACCCGTTTACAGGCGAGTCGGATCACCTTGCGGGGTCCCTGTTCGGGCACCAACTGAAGGATGTGGCCCTTCGGGGCCACATGGGCTGCTTACAACCACCTGCTATGCCTTCCCAAAAATGAAGAGTCGGTCAGACAGTAGAGAATACAAACTTACATGTTTATTGGTAGTACTCTGCAGAGGAGTCCAATCAGACCTGCACCCTAAGATGTCTGCCGAGGGACTGACCCCCCAACAGTCTACAGTGAATAATTCCTCCCAAGGAGCCTCCAACCACGCCCCCAATGGAAAAGTACCGGCCTAAGCCGAACATGAACAAAGAGGCACAGTAGGATGAGTTAACACCTGCCAGATGGGTAAATTTGATCAGGAATCCAAGGCCACGGTGCTGGGTCTCAGCATCTCCTAACGTGGGAGCAGAAACTACACATTCAGATAAGTATGCGAGGGCAAAATGCCCTTATTCATTAGTAAGTCGAGAAACAACCTTGAGCAGCACAGAAAAATAATAATGAAATGCAATGTTCTGCTGAGGCAAGCAACAGGAGCAACAAGGCCTAACTCGGCCACAGTCTAAGCAGCCTAATAAGGATTACGAAATGCAAAATAGAGTCACACTCGCTAACTGAAGCCTGCACATCACGGGGATAACTCAACGGGTTGCATAACGCGAATACAAATGGCATCTATTTAGCCACGCATGGCTAACCTAATATAGCATGAAACGAGTGCATTGCGAGGCCGAGAATTTCAAACCTAACAAACTCTTATAATATACTAGACTGTACACCTTGTATCATTGACTGCTCCAAATCACTCAAGACCAGCGGTTCTTAACCTGTGGTCAGGGGACCGCTGGGAGTCCATGACACCTACTCAGGGGGTCTGCAACTGCTTACAAAATTAAATAATATTAACAGATTAATACGGTATGTATAAAATAAGAAGCAATATGTAAAAATGAACATTTAAAAACGTTCTGTAAATGTAAAGGAATATGAAATTGAAGGCTAAAAAGTAAGTTGGCATCCTCATATTGATTTGTGGGAGCAGTGCAAGTGCATCGAACAGAATATATTATGGATGATGAGTGGCCTAAACTGAACTTACAAAATCTCTAACCTTCCCATTAAAAGTTAATTTTTTTTATATTTGCTTCTGAATTAGATAAAATATAAAACTAAATATTAAATGAAATATTTCAGCATTGTATGATGAATGCTTGTTTTCCTATTTTTGTGTACTGTTTTCCTGTCCAAATCATTGAAATTGCTTAGGCCGGGGTCCCTGGATTCCAACAATGACTCAGTGGGGGTTTCCAGATTCCAATAATGATTCAGTTGGAGGTCCCTAGAATCCAGTAATGATTAAATGGAGGCCGTTCTGCACTTTTTTGCTCTTGCCCAGCAGTCAGCAAGCACCGGAGGACCGGGGGACCACAAGCCCCATCAGCCCGTGCGGCGCGCACGCCGCTCTCGTCAGCGCTAGTGCCAGGAGGCGCTTAAAGGGCGGCCACGGCTACTGCGGCGTGGGAGGCCGTTCTGCACTTTTTTGCTCTTGCCCAGCAGTCAGCAAGCACCGGAGGACCACAAGCCCCATCAGCCCGTGCGGCGCGCACGCCGCTCTCGTCAGCGCTAGTGCCAGGAGGCGCTTAAAGGGCGGCCAGGGCTCCCGCAGCGCGGGACGTGCGCGGCGGCCCGGGCAAAACCAGGGCCAAGGGCGGGCCCATCTGTGCCCGTCCGCGGCAGGAAGTGGCAGGGCAGGGCCGCCCCCCTGACATCCCGGTGCCAAGACTATCTAGGAGTTGGACCAAGGACAGCTCAACAAGGTACTGTTTTGATGGTCAGCTCTTGTGGCATTTGTACGTTAAGTGCAACCTCAGGGGAAAATGAGCAAACGCAAGGCCATGGGCCCCCTGACTGGAGGTGGGGTTGTGGGGACCCTGGATGCCTTCCTGGTCAGAGCGGAATCGGTGTTGGTTCATCAGATTCAACTCACGGAAAAAAGACTTTCTTTGGACACCCTCGCAGCTGAAAAACGCTCGTCTATGGGCGGTCTAATTATGTCTAATTCCCCTAAGGATGCTGAGCATTCGTGTCTGGACACACCGGGTAGTAGCAGTAGTATCAGGGAAAGAGCTACTCTCATAGTCTCATCACCCCTGTCGCAAGAACCTACTGAGGCACAGACTATCTGTAGTAGTTTTCTCCAGAACACTGTGGGGGATATTGATCCCGGCTCTCGGGTAGGGCAGGGGGACGGGGCTACACTGATGATTCCGCCCACCACAAGTAAATTAACTGCACCAAGTCTAGGAGGTGGGGAGGTTGTTAAACGCTCGAAAAGGGTATTTAAGCCCTGTAGTGTTAGTACTATGAAGCCCTTAAATAGCGATGAGCCGCCAGCGACGCGAACGAGGGGTGGGGCGTCTTTTAAATTAACACAAAAACAGAAGCAAAAGTCTAGGCCAAAGACCCAAGCAATCAGGTCCCCTGATATAGTAGGTTTAGTTGCTAATCAAATGTCTTGCGGAGTTGAAGAAACTAGTGCGGAGCAGGGGGTTGACCTTGAGTATTGGAAAAGAGTGGAAACGATGATAACTGTCCTTTTGGGGCCCCTATTAGGTAAATTAAGGTCAATTGAGGAAAAACTGGTGTTACTCTTGGTGAAGAATAATGTACCAGTCAATGTGGAAAGTCAATGTGTATCTAGTGGCCAAGGGGAATTGGAAGTTCCCAAATCGCCTGCTGTATCATCTGTAGAAGCAGGTGAGGGGGGAGAAAATGAGGTCATCAAACAGTTCACAGGCACACAGGATGTAGGTGGTGGAGTTCTATACCCGGCTCCACCAGTTCCGCAGGCAGGTAACAGAGCCAGCATAAGTATGACCACCAGGGGACATAGGGAACTGAGGGCGGGGGCCACAGGCATTATCCCAGTACAGCAAACAGCCCCTATAAACACAATGGGTACAGTTGATAGAGCCACTACACATCAACATCTTAGGGAGCTGCCCACCCAAAGTGCTCGGGGTACTACAGATTTGCCGGTTTTAGATCTACCCCCCGCCTCATGCCCATACACTGTGGTCCTGACGGGTGTTCCAGCTTGCACGAGCGACAGAGAAGAATCCACCTTAAATCTGATTAACAAGGCAGCACATTGGATGTGTAGGAACGTAGGGTTCAATATTATGGAGCATAGGCATATCCTGATGGCCAGAAGGGTGTCCTGGATCGGTAGTACCAGGAAAGTATTTCCAGGGGATTGCGTGATTGTGACCCTAAGGCACCCGGAGCTCGTGCGCAAGCTGCTCACACAGAGTAAGGGGCTCTATTTAGAAGAGGGGGGCCTAAGTGTTAAAATGCTCCCATTGGGTTTCTTCTATAGGCATATGATGAACCCGACAAGCCAGTACGGATATAGGGGGCACTTGGGGGGAGTGCACGGGGGAGGCTTTATAGTCCAAACTCATAACCCTTATGCCCCCCTTAATAATGTGAGAGACTTAAATGATATTGATTGACTGGGCTCGCATGGGGCAACTAAGGGTGTTTATGTCCATGTAAGTAATGCTGCCGTTATAGATTTGGGGGGGACAGAAGAGGGCAGCCTATGTGCGGAAGTAGCAAGTGTAATTAGCTCAGATCAACAAGTAGCTTCAATGCTAGAACCCAGCGACAAAAATATGGAAGATCATGGGCCCCAAACCAACCTGATATTGGCTAGTCCAGATAGGCAAAATGAGAGAGATTTTAAAATAATTTCCTGGAACATAGCAGGCTTATCTACTAAATTTAAGAATGAAGATTGGCTATCCTACATAAGGAAATTTCAAATTATTTGTTTACAGGAAACCTGGGAAGTTGAGAATAGTACCTTCCACTTAGAGGGCTATGTTACCTACTTTGTACCGGCATGTAAGGCACCATCAGGGAGAGCAAGGGGAGGATTGGTTATATATGTCGACCTCAGGCTACAGGGCAGATGGACAGGCATGGATTGGGACTCAGATATTATGCAGGGGATTAGGCTTTATAATAAAAGTTATAAGCTAATCTTTATAAATTTTTATAATGCGTCGCCATCTGGCCAGTGCAATGTAAATTTGCGTGAGTTAGATACAAGGCTCACTCACATTCAGGAGCGAGGGGAGCTGACGCCCTACCTGGTTTTAGCAGGCGACTTTAATTGCCACCTGTGTCCAAACTTGAGAGTTAACTGGGGGGATTGGTCAACATGTACGCTGGAAGAGGGCCCGCACATGGAACATACCAGTTAGGGACGGGAATTATGCAAGCTATTAAATACGCATGCCCTTACACACACTATGGATTTGATTGATGTCGAAAAGGACAAATCAATCCACCCCACATTTAAAGGCAGGGGATGTGCTTCATTTATTGATTTTATTTTTGTTTCCGCTGCATTAAAAAACTGGGGGACGGGTTTTAGAATCTGTCTGAGTATTTTCAGTGATCACAACCCTTTAGTATAGTCCCTCTCTGAGTTGAATCTTCGTCAGGAACCATCTAGGGTGGGGGGGTGGCATGTGCTATAGATCAGGGCAGGAGGTTGAGATGGTCACAGGCCAACAGTGAAGCTTTTTATAGTGCACTACTTAATGACGGCGAACAGGTCATCTTGAGTTGTTTAGACCCGGCTGTAGAGGGGGCCGAATTAATAAGGGCATTTGAGGGTGTTGCCCAATTAATTGATGGTCTGCTCAGGACGACATCAAATAGAGCTAGACCGGACGACCCAAGATGGTTTGACCAACGTTGCTCTCGTGCCTTGAGAGAGCTGAAAGTTGCTCTAAAATCTTCCCCGAGAGATAAGGGTATGGTGACCCTCTGCAGGAAAAATGATAAGTTAGCCGTTAAAGGCCGTAAAATAAAATTACAAACCCAAGCCTGGGAGGACCTGAGGGAGGCAATGGAGTTAAAGGATACAACTGCCTTTTGGAAAGTTATAAACAACCCTAGTTTCCAAGAGGTAAATAAACCCGGGCTAGCAAACAATATCTTGCTGGGGCAATGGCGTGAGCACTTTTATGGGCTCTACAACCATTGTACAGATAAGGACCAGGACGAGGATAACAGGGGGGAGCAAAACATTGCCCCGATAAATTTCTCTTTGGACGAGATCAGGGTAGGGATTGACGGTTTGACCCGTAATAAGGATCCGGGGCCAGACAGGATTCCACCCGATCTCTTTTTGAGTAAGGTGGATCTTTGGGCACCCATCCTGACGAGGGTTATTAACACAGCAGTAGACACAGTAATGCCACCATCATGGTCTACAGCTATGATTGTTCCCATTTTTAAAAAAGGTAACAGGGATAACCCACTTTGTTATCGTCCAATTTCCCTAATTGATGTGTCAGCAAATGTTTTAGGGCGGGCCATCCTCAGCCGGCTAATGGACTGGGCTGAGGATCAGCATATTATAACTGACACCCAATTTGGCTTTAGGCCAGGGAAGTCTACCACCGATCAATGTCTTAATTTATATTTACTATTGCCAGCCAAGGGACTGTGTACCTGGCATTTATGGACTTGACGGCGGCTTTTGACCGAGTTAACCGAGGAAAATTATGGGCAATCATGGGTGACCTTGGCGTGGATCCGGGACTTATTAACATTTTAAAAACCTTGCACTCAAATACCACTGCTACGGTTAGGTATAGTCAGGAGGGAAGCATTACAGAACCTTTCACATGCTCTAGTGGGGTCAGACAGGGCTGTATTCTGGCCCCATTTTTGTTTACATTGTATATAAATAGACTCGATCAGGCACTTAGCACTTTAGAAGCGGATTTACCTAGGATTGGCTCTCGAGGAATTCCCGTCCTGCTTTACGCGGACGTTGCGGTCCTGCTTGTCCGCACACCCAAAGGGCTTCAGATTCTGATAGACGGCTTTGTTTCTTTTATGGAGAACTTAGATTTGTCCCCCAACCTGTCAAAATCATATGTCATGGAAGTGGGCAAAAAACCAAGTAAAATGTACAATTATACCATTGGATTACATCGCCTGGGAAAGGTGCATTCTTTCTCGTACCTGGGGATTTTATTTGATGACCGTCTAAATTTTAAAAATTTAATGGAAGAGAAAAGTCGTAATCTAACTAGTTGCTCCGGGTCGATCATGAATTTTGCACATAGGTTAGGGCGGTGGTCACCTGAGCAAATTTTGAGATTATATAGCTCCATGTGTTGTGCCAAGGTTATGTATGGAAGTGAGGTATGGGGATTTATTAATGCAAAGTACATACAAGTTGAGGAAAATATGTACTTTCGGCGTTTGCTTAAAGTGCCCCAGAGCACATCATCCCACATTGTCCATGAGGAACTTGGTGTCGGCTATATTACGGACAGGCTGGGAGTTAGACCCCTAGTCTGCTGGGTCAAAATTTGGGCAAGCGAGGAGGCGACTTTCTGCAGGCAGATTATAGCAGACTGCCTCGCTCGTGATCGGGGGCTTAAAATCCCATGGTTAAAATATGTGAAGGAGACCCTGGAGGGAATAGGATGTGCAGATCTTTTTATTAACCCTTCTAAAATATCCATGAAGGACAAGGCTATGGTTAAGGATCGGTTTTTTAAGCATACCACAACACTCAGGGACGACAGGGAGCTGATTAAGCAGTCTGTAAGAGAATATCTTTTAACTAAAACATCCATGGGCATTGAACCTTATTTGTCTTATTTTTATAATGCCCATGATAGATTCTTAATGACACCGTTTAGGCTGATTCTCCTGCATCATGTATTAGCTGACCCGGCGGGATATACACCGTCTATAGAGATGAAGGGACCATGTGGCTGCGACCTACGGTCTCCACAGGATACCCTTCATATTGTTTTACTATGTCCCTTTTATTCACAACCTAGGATCCTATTTTTAAAGAGAATTTTAAAGAAAGCCAGATTTAAACAGGCGAGGGTAGCTTTGTTATTTTTAAAGTTGTCCCCAGATGCTTTGACTCTTTTTTGTACTGTAAATTTTTTAAGGGCAGCATTCAGGCTAAGGGCAACTAGGGGCTTGGGGGGAGTATACACCCGGCAGTGATGTAATTCATTTTTGGTATTACGAGGGAATTGTGCAAGGGGATGCTTATCCTAATCATTGATGTATTGATTATGTTTTATGGAAAATTTTAGATTGCTGAACTAGTTTTTAACCTTGATGTATTTTATTTGTACTTTTATGGTATTCTTTTATGCCGAATAAAGTCATGTGATTAATTGATTGATTGATTAAATGGGGGTCCACAGAAGTCAAAAGGTTAAGAACCACTGCGCTAGACAAAGTATTATCTATTTTCATGCATATAATAATATGGCCAAAAGTGTCCAATTTCAACTGAAACAACATAGAGGTATCCCCACCATGAGATCAGACTGCAGTACAGCTTATTGAAAGTGGACTATGGTGACTCACTTCTCACAGTAATTATAAAAGTGTACTTAGCTCCATTGAAAGCAGCTTTGCACACAGTGGCCTGTTTTGTCTAGCACTATAGGCACTTTGATCATTTTAAAGTTAGTCTATAGTCACTTCAATGGCTGCCCATTGAAGCCTGATCCCTCTACAAAAATGTATATAAACAAAATCATACACACCAGCACACTCTACTTCTGCCAGTAAAGCTGACAATGTTAAGAGGTCACCACTCTCTACAGAGGACTAAACTCTACTTTGGAACCTACAGCTTTTAGGAAAATCTGTACATTGGTTCAACTTCTGCGAATTCACTCCCACATTTTGGATCTCCTTTTCTCTTTCTCTGCACCCCATCTCTTTATGTTCTCTTTTCAGGAGGGACCTCGAAATTCTTCTTTCCAGAAGATATTTTCAAAAGAGATCCTTCTTCCCTCTATTTATTAAACAGGCTTAGTCTATCACCCATCCATCTACCATTCTCATGACAAAACTTACCTGCCTACTTAATTTCTCTTTGAAGTTCCAAAATTATTTGCTCACCTACTTCTAATCATGGTATTCCAAACCCTCGCACATGAACTCTACAATGTATTACCATAGAAGCATACTCCATTAGTTGTGACAGTTATTGTTGGACCTACCGAATACTATTCGTACCTAAAAAAGTTTATTGATCTCTATTGATTTCGTTGCTATCTTCCGTATGAGCAAGTGTTCTTTTCTCTACTATGAATTCATACGAACGTTTTATTCAAAAGAAACGTAAAAACAAAATAGAGTAGACACAGCATGATGAAGTGCAAACACATTTCGTGTCAACGAGGTACAGATGAAAAATGCACATTAATAAAAAAAAAAATCATAAAATAAACAAATCAACAGCACAATGAAACATAACTGTGCAGACAACTGTGGCAAATGTCTATAACTTTCACGATATGTACCAGTAAACATGCTTATAGGAGTGCCAAGGGACATTCTTTACTACTAGGTGTCTTATATATGTACAGTGATTTTGTGGTTATGTTATGCTTTCTGACAGGGAAACCCTCTTATTGTCTTATTAGGCCTTGCCTACAGATTGCTTTGGCTTTCTGGTGAGAGCTCATGTTATCACACCACACTTAACACACAACATGCACATCCTTATTCTCAAGCATACAGATTCAAAATGGGCTTTTGGAGAGCCCCATTCACCCATTGGCTCCTGTCAGCTGTTGGCTTTTGGCAATGTCTAACAGAATTGTCCATCAGCAGATGTCATTTTGTGGATGTGTACATGAAAATATTAGTTCTAAGTACAAAAGGGCTGTTTGTAGCTATTTAAGGGCACACAAATGTGATCTTTAAAAAACAAACTTAGACCCATTGGCTTTGCCAATGCTTTTTATATACTACTTATTTCCAGGCAACTTTTTATTTGCACAATTACTTTATAGTGGCTATCCAGCAATCAGCTTCCCACATAATGAATCAATTTCTCTCTGGGTTGAAAACGTCATAAAGAGGATCAGACGAGACAATAATATAGATTTGTAAGGAAAATGAATACCTTGATCTTACCAAAATTCATTAATCTGGTCAATGTATGACTACTTTGATGCACACACATAACAGAGATACAAAATCACTACATACAAACAAATTAAATAAGAAAATTGAGTTGAAACTGAAAAATCTAATTATTCAACAGTGAAATCCTCGTGACTACACACTCCAATTTGGTGGGTTAAGTCAATGGTGGAAGCTTTGTAACAGTGATTAGAAATCTCAGAGGAAGGTCCTTTTTAAATCTCTCTTGATAGTGCAAATATATATCGAATGGGCTTGGCTCCACCCAGAGGAGTATTCCTCTCTCACCTCATGCTCTTGACTGTTTAGTTTGCCATTTGACTCCGGTGAAGGGCTCGCATTACAACGCTTGAGTGACTATTTTACATCTCAACAGTACACTGAGTCATTACACATTAAATTCTTTCTCATAGATGCACTGAATACAAAAAGCACCATTTTTGTGTTTAGTTTTTTCACTGCAGCAGGCTTTTTTCTTAGAAAAAAATAATTGTACTTGGGACCCAAACTCCTAGCCAAACCTATTGGCTTTGCCAATTCTTATTGTGCCTGTCATAGCACTACATAGGAGTGTGTAGCGCACTGTCAGTGAAGAGTAAGGGGGCTTAAGGAACCGAGTGAGTTTCATTTATTTATTTTGCACTGTCCACTACAAAGAACATTTAATACTTGTATACTTCAATTAAGATTAAACAACATGTCGAATTGTCTAACTTGAAAAGTGAAATAAATAAATATATCACATATTCTTAAATTTCTGAAGCGGCCAAAATATTGTTTTTATATATATATTCTGTGTTATATGTGTTGCAAAATAACATGTAAGCATTATCTGGCGAATTATTTAATGAAAATTATTTAAAAAATAATGTTGCATAAATTAAGGCACACAACAAACAATTAAAATCTAGCAGCAAAACATAAAGGCGAGAGTGTATAAACATGTTTTTATACCTGACGCACAGCTGCTCATGTTCAAGTACCACAATGTGTGCTCTGAGGATGTGGCATTGAAAGTTGAATAAAACATTGCACACATTCCATTTAACATACAAAATGGATGCATTGGTGCTGCACTAGGCAACATGTAACTTGTCTGCGAGAGGCATGGCTCACATATTTATGACAGGAGATAAGGATGAATTTTGATAGACAAAAATAATACACTCTAGTCTTACATGTGTCCCACCTCACCGTGCCAGGATCAGAGCATAAGCGACCAATTACCCGAAACAAACATCAACAGCGGAAAACAGGCAGGACCACCAGAGTGCAGTTAATGAAACATCTGCTCGAAAACCTGCACATCAAGAGGAAAAGAAACTGCTTAATTCCCGCATAGCTCGAAGGCAGTGCCCTTCTTCAAAAGGTAGAAAGAAGACCATTAGGGAAACTGACATTAAATGGCATCCTGATTGGAAAGGAAAAGTCTAATGCAAAGCAAGTTTATCCAGAAAAAAACATAGGGCCAGTGGGCAATTAATCCTACAATACAATAGCAGCAAATCAAAAAATGCACAGATACAAAAAGACTGTCAAAATACTGTGTAGCACGGCAATCACTCGTGCTAGGAGTTAATGTCCTGCAGGTTGAGGGCAGGCAAAGCTGTTGATGTGAGAACAGACAGGAGATGTCAAAGGAAGTGAAAACTTGATAAGGCTAGAATATAGGAAAGTTGAACTTTCTCCTCTAAAAAGGTACTGAACACTCTGCATTGGTTACTCGTTTCCCAGAGAATTCCATTGGAAATCCCTCTGCACAGTGTTCAAAGGCAGTCACTTTCAGTCCCCCAGCTACCTTAGCGAGACATTCCAGCTTCACCCCCCCACCACCCCCCACGAGCTCCAAGGCCCTCTACTGCCAAGCTGGTGATGGTTCCCAGATTTCAACTCATCGGCCTGGGTGGGCGGTCTTATACCATCATCTCAGCCAAACTGAGGAATTCTTTCCCTTTCCACTTAAGAGCAGAAACTCAACTTCTCACCCTCTGGAAAAAGCTCAAAACCTGGCTAGTTCCAAAAGCTTAACTTCTAACTATTCTCAAATCCATCCAGATTGAGCGCTAGGACAACGTCAAGGTAACAGTGCACTTCACATAAGATAATGTATCGTAACATAATGTAACGCAGCGCAATGTAACATAACCTAGTATAACATAACGTAAGATAACATATCATAAGCATTGGCAAAGTCAATTGGTCACGACTTCTGGATTTGCCAATGTAGGCCTTTTGGCTTTGCCTATGGTTTTCACCGGTGCTATTCAACATCAGCAAACTGGGAAACACTGATGATATCCAGCATTGGTAAAAAAAGAGTAAAATGCTATGATGTATATGCGTGCATGCATCATGACGCATTCAAGCGTATGTGCTATGGCGCATGTGCACGTATGCATCAGGATGATACGGCAGCCTCCGCGTGAATATATACTGCATGCATACATCACAATGCATTATATGAAATTTAATGGGATTTTTGTTTTTTAATTTACTGCCCCAAGACGGAGAATGCCCACAAAGCAGTAAATTGAGTGCCTGCTAGCAAATTGCATCTGCCGGGCCCTCCTAAAAAGTTTTTTTAAAAATCTATAAAAAGAATAGTGTGCGCTGTGGAGCAATGGAGGAGCAGAGAGTATAGAGCAAGCAGAGAAAGGAGTGGAGTTATAAAAAAAGCATAAATAAAGTAGTTCCTTGAATGTAATCAGTAGCAGGCCACATGGCATCCAAACAAAACATGTTTGCTGAGCTTTCTTGAAATTTCTTTTTGAGTGTCACCTCAATGACTTCCCTTGCATCCTTGGAAATATTTGACCTCTCCCAGCGCTGTCTTGAGAGGCCTCTGGTTAGTGATAGCTAGGGAGAGTTAGGTATTACTTGTTTGCATTGTGAGACTCATGGTTGGCCCCTGTAGTGTTCCCTTCACCTACATTCTGAGACCCTATCACCCCTCAAAGGTTTGTTGTAACAACTATCTCTTGCACCTTCGCAGTGTTGTATGTGGATCCTGTATGTAAATGTGTTTCTGACCAGTGTCTTACATGATGGAACATTAGCAACTGCTATAGGAAATCTGAACAAGACCAGTCTCATAAAAATTCTTTTTAACTAGATAAAGCTACTGTGCCAGCGATATGTTGAATACTTACCGTAGTGCATCAGTTACTGGGGTAAATGTAGGGTATGTCTAATTTTCTGACGAAGGTTACCATTCATGAGAAATCTATGAAAATAAAAAAATGTGCATTTTAAGTTGATGTAAGTGCAGCAGTCTTGTGTTCTGTATAGTATAAAAAAGCTGTCACTCATTTGGGACTTTCAGAAAATCTGAGAGACCCTCTATCTGATGAGACAAGCTGCTTGAACTTCTTAATTACAAACTGACTAAGGGCCTGATTACGAGTCTGGCGGTCCATGAACAGCCTGACTCAAAGGAGAGCGGCGGTAGCGTTCTTCCGACCGCCCTATTACTCCTAGGGCGGTTAGACCACCATTGCACTACCGAAACCGCCAGGGATCAGAGATTCCTGGCTGGCATGGCGGTCTTGAGGCCGCAATATGCTTGGCGCCACTGCTGTGGTCCCGCCAAGCATATTGTGAGTTTCATCTCCGCCATGGTTTTCATGGGCGTTCCTCCTCCATGAAAACCGTGATAGAGAGCAAACAAAGCAGGCCCTACAGGGCCCCCTGTTGCCTCTGGGCCATGGGGTGCATGCAGGGGGGCACATGTTGTGCCCCCCTCTGTGCATGCAGGTACTGCCTTTGGCGTTCCCATTGCAGTGCCTATTTCATAGGCACCGCTGTGGGAATGCCAAAGAATCACCCGCCAGTGACTGAAAAAGAAACATCGGTTTGGTGGTGCGGCGGCAGGGCGGTCCCGCTCCCGCACCACTAAACTCGTAATCAGGCCCTAAGTCTATTGTGTGCCTTCTCTCATCTCCCTATAACCCTTGCCCCTCCCCCTCTGCTTCAGCACTGAGTGTTCAGCGCTGTTGATGGGAAAGAAACTGGTGGGTTCCACATCGGTCCCTCAGCAACATTTACTACAGATTAGTGGTGACTTGAGTTTGACATTGGCTAGTTGGCTTTGTTAGAGAACACAGGAAATGTAGGGTCCGATTACGATGTAGGGCGGACAGAGGCTTTATCCCCGACTTCGTAGGTTTCATTCCGACCACCGTATAGGATGATGGCGGTCAGTACGAAACCAGCGGAGGGATTCTGAAGCGGTTCTGACAGGCTCAAGGAGCCTGTCGGAGCGTCAGAGGCCAGCATAATCCCCTAATGACGGCGAAGCTAGGCTCGGCTCCGCCTTTGGGATTTCGATAGCACTTTCAGACAGCCATTTCATGTCGGCATTTCAGACATGAAAAGGCTTTCGGAAAGTGTCTATGGGGGCCCCTAGCAGGGCCACCTTCCTCCCTGGCCCTCCGCAAAGGGGCCTGGGGGGCACCCCCCTTAACATCCCTGCACCGTGTGGCAGGCACCGCATGGTGCCTGCCACACGGTGCAGGGATGTTTAAAAACATCCATTCTACAATGGAAGCTTGCGCTGCAGGCCGATTCCGCTCGCCACACAAGCTTCTATTGCAGAATGGATGTTTCCGACCACCCTATGGGTAGTCGCATCACACTCAGGCTGTCGGAGCCGCGAACCTATGGTCGGGCGGTTCCAGACCAGTCCGCCCAACATCGTAATCAGGGCCTTAATGTAATTTCAGTTTGTTTGATGATGTATAATTTTTGATGTTAATTAATGATAGTGATGGCGCAAGGTCTCTTAAGAAAGAGACTTGCTCGGAGGCAAACCTCTCGTTTAACTCATTAACGAATTACTAACCATGTCTCGTGAATAATAACACGTACCACAGAAACACGTGGGTTAGTGAAGCTTGCTTATGTGTGTATCAATACTGATAACAATGAAAACGGACTAATACTGCTTTAAACGGGGAAACTGTTGTGCGCATGCGTCAACTGGATCTACGCAGTATGACAAATTAATGCTTGGAGGGAAATTCTAGCGCATGTGCAGAAGGCATCAAAATGGAGTCTTGAAGACTCACGTGCATGGCATCTGCTTAGCTGAAATAAAACAAGCTATTTTACTAAAAGCTAATGCGGGGAAAGTATTAATAAGTAAAGGGGATTAGAGTAGAGATCGGTGGTATACAGTTTGATCATTTATTTGTGAAATTAATATTTGTTCTTTTGACTTTATTATTAGTGCGCATTTGGGCCTTTCACGTTTAGCCGAATTGAGCTGAGTGATTCAAAGTCTGCGCATGTCCACAAGAAAGTTAACCCGGAAGGATGACAGGAGTTTTGAATGCAAGCCAAGGACGAGAATGATGTGCCCTGAGAACGGAGGGTGAAGAGTTGAGTAAAAAGAGACTCTTATTCATGCTTTTAATAAAATGTTGCAAATAAAGTTTGGACATGTATGGGAACATAAGAAATGAATAAAAAATTAAGGGGATGGGTTTTCGAACAATGGATTAACAGAATAAAGTGATATGTAAGCATGGTGTGATGATCTTTCCCCCTCGCCTGACCAATTAGATTTCGTATTTTTACGATATTGAAACTTTAGTGGGTGGTACATGAAGAACGAAAGATATAATTGAGGTAGCTTTAGTTAGTTAGAGAGAACTGAGAGAACTGAGATGCTGATGCAGAGCTCGGGATGCTGTCTGGGAGTCGGGGATGCTGTGAGATGCTGATGAAGAATCGAATGCAGAACCTGAAGCAGAACCTATTATCCTAACTTAATTGGGTTAGATCAGAAGATCGCCGAAGAATCTCGAGGAGGAAGAGAGTGTCAGAGAGGGGTGCGACGCAGTGGTTGGTATACTAGAGAGGTCAACTATCCTGTCCTGAAACCTGTCCTGAAGTCTTTGTCTCCTGATCTATCCCGGGGGACCCTTACCAGCCCTTTGGCCAGGGGGCTTGGTTTTCACACCATCCTTGGTAATTATAAATTCATGTTATTTGTAGATGTTCTTTTCTCTCTGTCCTCTCCTTTCCTGTGCATTAGTCATCGTATGAGTACGAAATATATGCTTGAAGTTTAATTAATTGAATTTTTCTCTTTTAAAATGATGGTGAATGCACTGTAATTTTGAGATGGTCCACATGCATTTAATTTAGATAAAGATTTTAAAACTTCCCGAGTCTGTGGTTATTTACTTTAAAAATTAAAGAATAGTTAAGAGTTATGTTACTTATCACCATCAATTAGTTCAACTAATGGTCCATCGACCAGAGGAAAGAACTTTTTGATCAGTGAAAGGTTAGTTAGGAAAAGTAAATAACTAATCCTGAGAAACATGAAATTATAAACTAAACCCCAGCGGTCTACTCGATTCTGTGTGTGTTTTCATGGGCCCAGGTGAGTATATGGTAGCGGAGTATTTGTTGTTAGTATACCGCTTGATCCGTTTTCAGGTAGCAGAGTTATGGTTATTATTGACTAGTTTGGTGATAAGTATTGATTATTGATTATTGATTTATGTTTTAACAAAAGAGTTAGCGTCTTGTTTTATGTTGTCCAGAATCCCGGGAAATGAATAGCGGGTGGTGACAGAAGCCATACTGCAGTGAGGTTACTCGTCTGTTGGAATAACACTGAGAAGCTATGCAGGGCTGGCAGTGTTAAACTAGGGAATATTTTGTATAAAAGTAGAGTGCGAATGATTACAAAAGGGATTCGCTGGTGAAACTTTGGTCTCATTTCCCAATAAGGGTGACACTGAAGAAGTAACAGGTTCTCCTGAGCTTGAATGAAGAGTAAACAGGGGTTTTACTCGCAGTAGCTGAAACTCAAGAATAAGTTGAAATCTATCCTTTGTTTAGTGGAACAGACAGAGTAGCGAATGTTTTTATGTTATTATTAACAAAGAATTTAATGAAAAGTATTAAGAAATAAGTTTTCGTATTACCTTGTGAAGGGAGGGTCAGTCGCCGGCGTTGTACTGACGTCACAGAGAGCCGCGCTGGAATTGGTTGAAACAGCGGGCATGTGACAGAAGCAGATTGTAAAGGAGGGGTCAGTAGTAAGGAGTAATACTGACGTCACAAAAGGCAGCGCTAGCATTGGTCAGACCACGAGTGTGAGCTCGAGTCTGATTGGTTAATTGATAGAAGCCGCGCTAGCATTGGTCAGACCACGAGTGTGAGCTCGAGTCTGATTCGTTGATTGATAGAAGCCGCGCTAGGGTTGGTCAGAAAATAATTGTATGTTGAGTCCAGATTTGATTGCGGGTGTGAGTCGTGCTGACATAGGACGCGACGTAGGTAATAGAGCTAGAAGATATACGCAAGACTCTTTCATATCTCGGACATCTGAAATGTTTGGAAGACCAAAGAAAATGACGTTAATGAAGAAAATTAAACATTTCTTTAAGAAAGACAAGCCTGTAATGACTAGAGAGGGAATTCCTATTCCACCACCCAAAACACCAGCCTCCTTTATGATGATGGAAAAAGGATATCACACGTGTGTATGGTTGGAAAATTGGATAGAGTATACTAAAGGTGATGGAGTTTTGGCTTTTCTGGAGCATGGTACTTTCAATGTAAACATACTTCAGAATTTGAGAGATCGAATGAATATGTTAGAACCAAATCCTAGAATGACACAGTATGAAGCATTGGAAGAATGGGAAATTGAGACATTTGATCGTGAAAAATTTAGGAGTGGTCGGAGATTTAGAGGATTTTTGCCTAGATATCCGCTTGAGTCAAGTGGAGATCAAATGAAGCGTTGGAGAAGAGCTGTGGTGACCGAGGGTTTATATCCAGTAATAATGGCCGAAGAACAGTTAGGAGGAAAGTGTAAAGAAAAAACGTAGCACATGAATACGACAGGATATGGCGAATCAGATGATGAGCTACTAGAAGATATTCTAATTAAAAACCCTCCACCGTATCAAGAAGCGCCTAGTAAGGTTACCCCAAGCGCCCCAGTGATAGGAATGCCTTTGACCCCACAAATTATACATGATACGTCATTTAATAGGGTATTGCAGGATAATGAAAGAGATGTTTAAAATAAAACAAGAGAAGAATTAGTTCACAAAGTAAGTCAGTTGAATTTGAATGCTGAAGCTTTAACAGTACCAGTGACCATTGGTCCTGTGATCCCATTATATGGAGATAAAAAGACTTGCCAGAAACCACAAACTGTGACAAATCCGTTAAACAGTCTCAGAAAAGAAGTAATAATTACGGATGATCAGGTCAGTGAAAGTGAATCAGTTATTTCATTAATGGATCTCCCGAATGTAGAACCTTTAACTGAAACTCCGAAAAGAGTTACGCCTACAAATTTGAGAGAGAAGAGATCTTTGGTTCCTATAGGAACTGGAGGTTCAACAGTAGTTACCCCTGAAGATATAGAGAGATGGGCACAGGAAATAGATAATCGAAAACCCACAACCAAAGATTTTAGATATCAGCAGATTGAAAGTAGAGTTGGAGGAAATGATAACTGGAAATGTGAGCATAGAAAGACTGAGCGTTTATAATGATGAGGAGTTATTATTCTTATGTAAGAGTATAACCAGAAGAGCAAGAGTATTTCATGAGAAATTAACAGAAGTCTCTTCAGAGATTGGAATAGATATAGGGAAATCGAAATTGTTGCAAAAACCATATCGAGTGGATTTTATGGACAAAGATTTAGAAAGTGTTAATGCTTCTGGTAAGAGACTACAGATAAAAGAATTGATGAATATTTTGAGGAAATGGGGAGACATTGACAAATGGAGAATTAGGTGGATAAGAAAGAAAGAAGAGGTGCAAGCAAGAGAAGCAGCAGCTGCATTCCCAGTGAGAGAATCAGATAAGCTTGAGAAAATTTGCCCAATGAGAGAAGTTCCTGGTGGTGGATATGTTCATGTCCCTTGGAGTAGACAGGATATTTTATCATTTACGAATGATTTCCCCAGATTGAGAGAAAAGCCAGTTGAATGGTATAAACAAGTGGAAAGATTTGTGAAGGTTTCAAAGGTTTTATTGAAAGACCTGGATGGTTTATTTGACATTGTGGTACCTGCTGATTTATGGACAGAGTGTAAGATCACAATTGATTGGCCAAGTGAGGAGTATGCTAGAGATTCGAAGACAGGAGCACCCTCAGAGGAGGTGATGAAGAAATATCATCAAGTAATTACTTTCCTGAAAGGGAAAATTCCCCTTAAAGAAACAGATTGGGTAAAGATAGATAGGACAACACAAGAGCCAAATGAATCCATACATGCATATTATGAACGATTGCTACAGGTGTTTAAGCAGTATAGTGGATTTGAGAACATTGGTGATAAGGACATGGGACATTTTGTGCATCGGTTTGTTTATGGTTTGAAACCAGAGATTAGTCAGATGATTCAACAGCACATGTTGTGCTGGCAAAGCAAGACAGTTGATGACATTTTGAAATATGCAAAATATTGCGGAGATGACATTGAGGCGAGGCGTAGAAAGTTAAAGGAGAAAATGATGTGGGCGCAAGTAAAATTGGCAGAACAGCAAGAGAATAAAATAAATACCCAAACTGAGAATCAAATGAAGGAGCAGAGTCAGAATGATCAAGTGGTGAATGGTAGCAAATTAAGAGGACGAATGAATAGAGAGGAAGCAAAGAAGAAGTTTCCTTGTCATGCGTGCGGAAAGCTTGGACATTGGAAGAATGAGTGTAAGAGTATACAGAATAATAATGGGCCAAATCAAAATTTAATCCCACAGATGCAGAATGAAGTACTTTTGAATCAGCAGCAGCAGGTAGTTACTCCACAATATCAGGTGCCACCAGCTCCTATGCCAAACTTTGTGAGTCCCCAAAAGTACAGTGCGAACACCGGATTTCACGGAGAAAGTGGTAAGAGTAACAGAGCGGTTACACAATATCTTTTACAGAATGATGAAGAAAATTCGGACTGCGTGCAATGACGGTGCCTGAGGGGGGAGGAAGAGGAGTGCGTGCTTGGCGCATCCTTGCCGGTAGATCAGTCAGGTCCATTTGTTGATGGGAGGTAAAGACAACACTTTTCTATTGGATACTGGTGCTACCCGGTCTACTGTGAGAACCGCAGACATCCCAAACCTACCCCTCTCGGGAGAGACCATCCAAGTTGTAGGAGTGTCAAATCAACAGATTAGAACCCCAATCACGAAACTGATGAAGGTGCACATTGGAAATTTTAAAGAAATGCATCAGTTTGTAGTTTGTGACTCCAGTCCAGTAAATCTGTTGGGAAGAGATCTACTGTGCAAAATGAATTGCACGATCTACTGTACACCAGATGGTGTCGCTTTCCAAACCCCTGATGAAGATGTTATATAAAAAATGATGTTAGCCAAGCAAGGTACAGAAGTAGATGGGATGTTTTCATTGGTGACTGAAAGTGAACTACCAGAAGAGTTGAGAAACACAGTTAATCCGGAAGTATGGGATTTTACAGGAAAAGATATTGGACTAATGGCAAATGTAGATCCAGTTAAAGTAACGGTGAAAGAAGGTGCAGTTTATCCAAACACACGACAGTACAAAATGAGTCCAGAAGTAAAGGCAGGAATTGCTCAAGAAATTGATCGAATGATTAAACAAGGCATTTTAAAAGAAATAATGAGTAGTCCTTGTAATTCGCCAATAATGGGACTCAAAAAGCCTAGCGGAAAATACAGGATAGTGCAGGATTTGAGAAAAATTAACAAAATTGTAGTGCCCTGTTGTCCAGTAGTGCCAAATCCAGCAGTGATTCTTTATCAGATACCCTGGAATGCTGGTTGGTTTACAGTAATTGATTTATGCCAAGCATTCTTTTCTATTCCGTTGCACCCAGATAGCCAGTATCTTTTCGCCTTTAGGTTCGAGGACCGTATTTTGGCATGGTGCCGAGTTCCTCAAGGGTACACAGAAAGTCCCTCAATTTTCAATCAGATACTGAAAAAGTGTCTGGAGTCATTATTCATGCCCGGGAAATCAGTTCTGGTTCACAGGAAAAGAAATTGGTCTGATGACAAATGTAGACCCAATTAAAATAATGGTGAAGGAAGGTGCAATTTATCCAAAAACACCACAATACAAAATGAGCCCTGAAGTAAAAGCAGGAGTTGCTCCAGTAATTGATCAAATGATTGAACAAGGTATTTTGAAAGAAATAATGGGCAGTCCTTGTAACTCGCCAATCATGGGGCTTAAAAAGCCTAGTGGCAAGTATAGAATAGTGCAAGATTTAAGGAAAATCAATAAGATAGTAGTACCCTGTTGTCCAGTAGTACCAAATCCACCAGTGATCCTTTATCAGATACCTTGGAAAGCACATTGGTATACAGTTATTGATCTGTGCCAAGCATTCTTTTCGATTCCATTGCACAGGGATAGCCAATATCTTTTTGCATTCCGGTTCGGAGACCGTGTTTTGGCATGGTGCCGAGTTCCTCAAGGGTACACAGAGATTTTCAATCAGATCCTGAAAAAGTGTTTGGAAACATTGGTTATGCCAGGAAATTCAGTTTTGGTCCAGTATATTGATGACCTATTGGTGGCATCAAAGACACGAGAGGCTTGTGTCACAGACACAATTGACCTACTGAACAATTTGGCAGAAAGTGGACACAAAGTGTCACCAGAAAAATTACAGTTTTGCCAAAAAGAAGTTCAATATTTGGGACACAAGATAGAAAAGGGAGTTAGAAAAGTGACACCAGGGAGAATAAAAGTGATTCGACAAATGAGTCTGCCTAAAACTAAGAAATAAGTACGAATGTTTTTGGGAGTGATTGGATATTGTCGTCAATGGATCAGTGGATTTTCATTGCTTTCAAAGCCTTTGCTAAAATTTACACGAAGGGATGTGACAGATCCGATTGAATGGGATGATGAAAGTGAAGATGCATTCATAAAACTGAGGGATTGTTTGTGTCGAGCACCAGCATTAGGAATGCCTGACTATACGAAAGAATTTGCTTTGTTCTGTTGCGAGAGAGAAGGATGTGCACTTTCAGTATTACCACAGAGACATGGATTGACACGACGTCCAGTGGCATATTTTTCTGCCACTCTAGATTCAGTGGCTGCAGCATTGCCTGGCTGCTTAAAAGCAGTAGCTGCTACTTGTGTGAGTCTGGAGCAGAGTGAATCTATTGTAATGGGACATCCCTTAAAGGTATACGTACCACATTCTGTCAAGATCCTTTTAACAAGGACTCGTACTCAGCACTTGACCCCTAGTCGGCTGACTAAGTATGAAAGAGTGATCCTGGGTGCAGAAAATGTAAGTGTGACAAGATGCACCACAGTGAATCCAGCAACCTTGTTGCCGGACCCATACTGTGAAGAAATAAAAGAGGAGGTTGATCATGATTGTTTGGACCTGCCAGAGATGTGTACAAAGCCCAGACTTGACATCTTTGATGGTACATTGGGAGAATCAGATTATGTATTGTTTGTTGATGGGTCATGCTTGCGAAAACAAAATGGAGAACTGAGTTCTGCCTATGCTGTATGTACTGTATCTGCTATTATAGAAGCATCCTGTCTAAGAGGAGTCAAGTCTGCACAAATAGCCGAATTGGTAGCTTTAACAAAAGCATGTAAAATTGAGAAGAAATTGAGAGTAACCATATTCACGGATAGTCAATATGGTTTTGGGGTTGTGCATGACTTTGGCCAATTATGGATGCAAAGGGGATTTCTGACTTCTTCAGGTTCTCCTATCAGAAACAGTAAAAATGTCAAAGAACTATTGGAAGCACTACAATTGCCAAAAGAAATTGCAGTGGTCAAGTGTGCCGCACATAAGTCAGGAAATGATTATGTGACACAAGGCAACAAATATGCTGACCAAGTTTCACAATTGTGTGCTCGAAATACAATGTCTTTGAACAGAGGGTTGGAAAAAGAAGCTACCAATTGCCAACTAATGTTTTTCTCTGCTTTTGAAACATGGGATGAAGTAAGACAGTTACAGGATGAGGCAGAGCCAAAAGAAAAAGAACTTTGGATTAAGTCAGGATGCACAAGAAGAGCAGATGATGAGGTATGGGTGTGTCCAGATGGTAGACCAATAATGCCAGATAAACTGTTATCACAAATGGCAAGAGTATATCATGGAGCTACACACATTGGGAGGGATGCCATGATTAGGCACTTCAGGCAGACATGGTACAATCCTAAGTTTAGACTCATTGCAGAGAGTCTCTGCCAACGTTGTTTGACATGCCAACAACAAAACCCAGGTAGAAAAACAGTTGTCAGTTGGGGAAAAATTGGAAAGGCAGAGGGACCATTTACAAGACTGCAACTCGATTTTATAGAACTGCCGTCGTGCAATGGTTTGAAGTACGTCCTTGTCATTGTGTGTCTGTTTTCTCGATGGGTGGAAGCCTATCCCACGAGAAGGAATGACAGCCTCACAGTTGCCAAACTACTGTTGAGGGAGCTTATCCCCAGATTCGGGTTTCCAGTCACTTTAGAATCTGATAGAGGACCTCATTTTAATAATGAGATAATTCGATTAATTTGTACAGCTCTCAAAATTGAGCAGAAACTACATTGTGCCTATCGACCAAAGGCTTCTGGAGTGGTTGAGCAGCTCAACGGCACAATAAAATCCAGGTTAGGAAAGGTGTGTGCATCCACTTCACTGAAATGGCCTGATGCTTTGCACCTTGTATTGATGAGTCTTAGAAGCATCCCTGACAGAAGAACGGGACTGAGTCCTCATGAAATTCTCAAGGGAAGAGCAATGAGACAAGCATTTGTACCTGGAAACAAACTGATGAATATAACTGGTGATCTAATATTGGACTATTGAAAAGGACTAGCTGATCTGGTACGTTCTGTGTCTCACCAGGTTGGAGAAGATGCAACCACAGCACAGCCGAATCAAGCTCATGATTTGTGTCCAGGAGACCGGGTTATGGTAAAGAAGCACACAAGAAAATCGTGTTTAGAACGAAGGTGCAAAGGACCACATCAAATTATATTGGTCACTACTACAGCAGTGAAGTGTCTTGGCTTGCCAAACTGGATTCATGCCAGTCAAACACAAAGAGTCCCAAATCCACTTGAACGACAAAAGCAGCAACTGGTGAAGCAAAGAGAAGAAACAGAAGCTGAAAGTTGTGAAGTCGAAGAAATCAGAGAAACAGATTCTGAACAATACATCGATGATGAACAACCAAGTACAAGTCAAGTAGAGTGGGCACCAGGTACTGAGTCTCAAGAGACTGCTGTAGAGGCCAAAGAAGAGCAAGAGATTGAAAGACCAGAACAAATAGAAATAGAAAATCCAGATCAAGCTCAATCAGAAGAAGAAAATGAGAGACTGACAGTTTCAGAACGAATTCAGCCAACAGAAGAATCTGCTGCAGGGAATTCAGATCAAGCTCAATTAGAGTTAGAAAAGGAAAGACTGAAAGATCAAGAATAAATTCAATCAACAGAAAGACAAAAAGTAGAAGGTCCAAAACAAGCTCAGCTAAAAGAAAAGGAAAATAAAAGAACACTAGAAATAGACGAAGAAGGTGAAAAGGCAGTACAAACAAAGAGGGTCAGAAAAGGTGATCACTGGTCAAGTGGAGTAAAAGGACTAAGATATATTCTAAGAAGAAGAACAGAGAAAGAACAAGAACAAGTAAATGAAGTATCGAGTCAAACTGAGCGAGAACAATCAAGAAGAAAATCTTTACGAAGATCAAAAAGACTAAAAGTTGCAAACAAACAATATAAAGCTCCTGAATGGACGTACATCATCCTTGAGGATTTTGAGAATCTTGATCTAAACGAAGAACAAGAAAGTGTCACAAAGGAAAGAAGTGATGAAAGCAAATTAAGACCGCCTTAAAAGAAAAGACTTTGACATAAAAGGTGTAAATTGACAAACAAAGTGAAGAAGAGAATAAAAAGAAAAAGAAGAAAAGAAAGACGAAAGGGGATCAAAAATGAAAAGCTGTTGAAGTGTGGGATCACACAAAGATTTTTATATATATTTTTATTTTTAGAATAAATCTTAGCATTTAGAAGAAATAATTTAGATATTGATCAAATTTTAATACTAAAAATGGCAGAAACAAAAGTGACTGAACATCCGAAATCTAGTTTAAAACGAAGATGTGTTAAATGTTGTTTGTGCAGTATTTTTATACTAATGTTAATGTGGTTATTGTTAACAATTGTGATACCTGTTTTAATGGTGACTAATAACAGAAATAACACAAATACAAGTGATCGAGTAAGTGCAGTTACTAAAAGGACGACTACTACAAATTTAGAGCAAATAGATGAGAGCATGCATCATGATGACAAATGAAATAGTGATTCGTCATTAAATGTATTTACTAAACTTCTTTATGAATATGTAGATACCATGGATGTGAGTGATTGTTATGTTTGCTTGAAGTTACCTTCGTCTGTTTCAGAGGGAGTGACATATCACCATCTTCCTTTAACATATGGTGTGTCATGTAGTGTTGTGTCCAGTTTGTTCTATATAACAGGCAAATTGCAGTATTATTATTCAAATATGGATTTAGTATTTTCAGAGATTTCCTATTCGAAGAAACCTGAACCCAGTGCTTAGTGCTAAAGATGCAGAATTTATGGGCAAGTTCTTCTTAACAACAAACCCAATAGACATAACATATGCTCATAAGAATAATTTAACTTGTATATTGCATGATGAGGAAAAAGATTTTCTAAATTTAGTAGAAGAAAGAAGACAGGATTTTCAAAAGAAGGCTGTTAAACAGAAGTCACATGTACCTCCATGGGCAAATAAGGAGGGGGACTATAAGAAAGGCGAGACTCATGCTGCAATGTCTCTAGACTTATCGAAGTTGGGAAAATTCTGTCTGCATAGACTTAAAACTGACTATAACAACATTTTCATTGGTTCTAGGTAATGTGAACACACCTTCCTAATTATGGGGGGATGGGGACTAAAAGGTGGAACTGATCCTGTTTTTCCGGGAATATATTACGTGTGTGGTAAAAATGCCTATTATAGGTTGCCAACACGATGGTATGGTAGTTGTTATTTTGGAATAGTATTTCCAAAAGTGTACCACATTACTAAGAACAATGAAATGGATGTAATAAGTCAAGGACTAAAACGGAGTAAAAGAACAAGTTTTTCAGAAATAGTAGGTGATATATTTGGTGCACTGATACCTACAGTTGGAGTCATGTTGAATTCACATAAAATACGAAAATTGTCAACAATAGTTGATCGTCTATCAACAGATACTGCTGGAGGATTTTTAATGATTGATACCGAAATGGTTGCAATTAGATCTATGGTTTTGCAAAATCGACTTGCCCTTGATATATTATTGGCAAAAGAGGGTGGAGTCTGTGGCATGTTGAAAGTCCAACATTGCTGTACATATATCCCAGACAAAAGTAAAGGTATTGAGGGATATATTAAGAATATTTCAAAGATTCATGACGATTTGACCCAACTGGAGGTTGACGGTGTCTGGGAAAGACTTAGTAAAAGTATTTCCGCTAAAAGTAGTTGGTTTTCCACTTTAGGGAGTAGTCTATTAGGAAAGATCTTAATACCAGTAATCCCAATAACAATAATAGCTCTGATAATGATGATGACATATAGATGTTGCAAGAATAAAACAAGAGCAAGAATGATAGCCGACATAAAGAATAAAAGAATTGGAAGAAAGAGAAACAAGGAAGAAATAGAATTAGAAGAAATGAAAGTAAGTTTTTATGATAAAATGAAAGAAGTAGGCATGAAAAGAAAAATTGAAGAATTAGTAGAAAGAGAGGAAGATACTAAAATTTAGATGAATAAAGTTGGCACTTGGTAATGATGGGTATTTTATGATGGCTCAAAAATGCCATCAGAGGGGTGATTGATGGAGCAAGGATTCGAGAAAATGAAACTTGCTCATATTACTCCTCCATTAACATTCACTAATAGTTGAAATTCGTAAGTGTGATGAAACTAATATACAAAAGACACCGACATATGGGGAGAAAAGCTTACGCATGCTTAAATAATGAAAAAAAAATGCAACGCGACTAAAACCGCTTTAATTTGCGAAAAACGCTTTGCGCATGTGCAGAATTGAACGACGTAAGGATAACGTGACTAACTCGCTGTGAGAGGGAAAAATCTCGCACATGCGCAAGAGAAACTAACTTGCGGTCTTGAGGTACTGCATGCCTGACATATGCTTGCTTGAATTCAAAAGAAAGCTGCTGTTATTAATGCTTCTGCCCAAAGGAATAATAATAACATGGGATAGAGTAGAAGTGGGTGGTGATCAGTGAGAATTTCATATTCGAGAAAATAACATCTGTTTATGATTCTTTTATTAATAGTGTGCATTCGGGCCTGCTAAACCATGACTGAAAAAGAAAATGGCGAAAGTCGCGCATGCTCAATAAATACATGATGTGACCCGGTGACCGGAGGAGCTGAATGACTGCCAAGATTCAAGGACAGGAGTGATGTGAAAAGGAGGACATGTTGCACTCATCTATGAAGCTTGTATTTAATAAAATATAGCATTTGCAACAAAATATGCATGAGAAAAATAAAAATCATGAATGAGTCAAAGGGGAAGGGCTAGCAAATAATAAGGTTCACTAATAAAATGGATATGTCAGCCTGGTGTGACGAAGACTCCCCTAGCCCCGTCCAATCATATTCCGTATTTTAGTAAAATTTGCAACTCTTGAGGGTGGGACATGAAGAAATAAAGACTATAACTAGAGTGACTTGAGTTTTAGAAAATACGGTAGCTGTTGCTGAGAGCTGAGCACGATAGAGCATAGAGCCTGCATGGAGAGAAGCTGCTGCACATGAACGCTGAGAGACGAGAGCAGACTCGGAAGATTCAGATCCAAATGTCAGCCTGATTAGATTCGAAGATTGCGGAAGAATATCGAGGAGGGAGAGAGCGTGAGAGAGGGAATCGTCCCGGTGCGTCGGGTTTGTAGAGAAGTCAAGTAAGTATCAGTCCTGTCCTGATCCTGTCCTTTAGTCTTTGTCTCCTGATCCTAAGTCAGGGGACCCCCACCAGTCCTTTGGCCAGAGGGGTGGTTTTCCAGTCATCTTTCATTAGGTAAATGTCATTCTGTCCTAAATTTGCATATTTCCTTGCAAATGTATTATTATGTGCCTGCTGTCTCTACATCTGTCCACTCTTATGCATTTGAATTTGTTGAATCAAGTTGTGCAATTGAGTGTATTTTGCTAAATGATTTCTCTCTCTCATTTAAGAAAAACGGAATTTGCACTGTAAGTCTGTAATTGATGAAGCGTTCAAAAATGTATGCCTGAATTATTTAGATAAAACTTATAATATTACTCAGAGTCTGTGGTTATTTCACTAAGAATTTTAGTTAAGAAGTTGTTAATATCACAATCAACTAACTCAACTAATGGTCCATCGACCAGAGGAAGAGTGTTGAATCATGAAGATTAGTTAGGCTTTGAAATGATATTGTAATCAATTTATGGTTACAGGAAATTACTAATCAGAATTTAAGTGAATTATAAAACTTGACCCCCCAGCGGATTTGGCCATAGAGTGTGGATGAGCACTTAGGGATAAATGAACATGGGCCCATTGAAACATTTCAGTTTTTGTGTGTGAGAAATATTCAACCCTGGCCTTCGCGCTGGATCAGGACGACGTGGGACATATTTTCTTTTCATCCCTACTTTCCCTTCTTCCCCTGGTTTACTGTCGTTGCTTTGACTTGGTTGGGTATAGCAGTGACCTAGGGAAGTCAGGACCTCTCATCCTTGCATGACGTTCCTGCGGAAACGTGAGTAACTCGACATAAGAAGTGTTAATTGCTCCCTTTGTGTGGGGAGGCCTTTGTTCCTGCCACTGGAGAGAAATGTGAATAACTTAGCACAGGAAGATGACACAAGGCCTGGGCTCAGATCCTCAGCTGAGCCAGAGAAAAATGACATCCTGGATGACACATAAGCTGTACAGCTATCTCTTTGGTACTTGCATAATTGATTTTCGCTTACAGGTTAGGGCCCAATTCGATCTGTCACTGGTCTCTGTAGGCCAAGGTGAAGCAAAGCTGCACTCTAAGGAAGTCCTCCCGATAGGTGTATAATGCGGTGCCTCTGCACACAAGACAGTAAACCACACTGACTTTCCCTATGAGTGTACACTAACATTATTAGGCCTAACCCAGGTCAATACCCAACCCTGCAGAGTCCCCTCTCCACCAGGCTACTTGTGCTGCACTTACACATGTGCACACGTGTAACCAGCCAAGTTGCTGCGCCACAGTGGCCTTATGTTAAAAGGCAGATACTGGTGGTAAACATGTGCAGTCCATGTACCATGAGTTTTTCGTGGGCGAGTCACTGGTTGTGAGGCTCACCCACATTAAAAAGGTAAAAAAACATGTGGTCAAAAAGCAAAAATTCTGGGCGGATTTGATGGACAGAACCCATTTCCTTACAATTCTCATTCTAAATGAAGACCAGAAGTGGCTGATGCCCTTTCTCATCCTCTTGCCCTACTGGGAACCAGAAACCTCCACACCACAAATGGTGCCCATCATCTGGAATTAATCATACTGTTCTGCATGTGTGCAATCTCTATTCATCTCCTGAGATACGAAGTTACATAAAATAGAGGCATGTTTACACAATATTCTTTACTTGAAGGTGATGTACATGACATCATCTTCACCCCATTGAAGCTCAGAAGAAATACGTTGAGTCCTCGTTGCCTAAACTTAATGAATAAACTTAAAATTAATAAAATGTTTATTATACAGTATATTATTTTTAATATTTTAAATGTAATAATATGAAAATATATGTATATATATTCATAATAATGCATTTCAAATATTAATAGAAGTATTATATATGTATTAAAATAAATATGCTTATTAATTATGAAACACTATATATATTATACATAACATACATATCGGAAAAAAAATTATTAAAAAAATATCAATATTAAAATTAATTTAACAAATAAAAACAAAGTCTACACATTTCAAAAAAATTGAACATTTCATGCTATAAAATCTATTCAACCAATATTATGAGAACTATTAGAGTCAAAGAATATTAAATATTTTATTCCCTCTCTAGTCTACACAACAGTAGGGAAAGTGTTGGACTTTGGAGGGGTTCAATTTACTATTAACATACCAAACAACACAACAGTAGGGAAAGCGTTGGATTTCGACGAGGTAAAATTTACTGTTGCCACTGCAAACAGGGTAATAGTAGGGAAAGTGTTGGACTTTGGAGGGGTAAAATTTACTATTCCCACACAAGTCTGGGCAACAGTAGGGAAAGTGTTGGACTTCAGAGGGGTGAAATTTACTATTCCCACTCCAGTCTAAGAAACAGTAGGGAAAGCATTGAATTTCGAAGAGGTGAAATTTACTATTCCCACTCCAGTCTGTGCAACAGTAGGGAAAGCGTTGGATTTTGAAGGGGTGAAATTTACTATTGCCACTCCAATCAGGGCAACAGTAGGGAAAGCGTTGGACTTCAGAGGTGTAAAATTTACTATTCTCACTCCAGTCTCTGCAACAGTAGGGAATGCGTTGGATTTCGGAGGAGTGAAATTTAATATTTCTAATCCAAACAGTGCAATAGTAGGGAAAGTGTTGAACTGCAAAGATGTTAATTTTACTATTCCTGCTGCAGTCTAAGCAAGAGTAGGGAAAATACTTCACTTCAAATACATTACATATATGATTAACCCCACGAATGTAAAAAAATCAAATAAACTCTTAATAAAAAAATATAATTTACATAAAAAATAAATATATCTATATATACCAAGGGCCCGCTTCCCATAGGTGCAGGAAATCCATTGGCACCACCTGCAGAGCTCTTACTCCAGGCCGAGCAACAGGTCCTTGATAAGCCTAAACCACCAATCACATCCCAACTCTCCTCTCTGCCAGGATCTAATGATAACCAGTGCTTAGAGGGCATTCATGGGGGGGCAAGGTAAAGCTAATAGTGCAGTTGATCAATTGGCAGGAAGAGGGAGGGATATTCCAACTGGTTATGCTGGCAGACCATCTATGGGAGGATCCTGGCTCCCTCGTATGGCCGCCATATTGCTCAGGGCTTAGACCCTGTTTTTAATGTGTTTATGGTTTTAACTTTCACCATTTTAAGTTGCTTTGCTTTTTGTTACCAGTATTTTCTAGATGCAGGAGAGCCTGCAGCTTGAGAAGGGGGTTGCTGGACCCCAGTTGGATGATCTTTTAACCCACCTGTTTGTTTTCATCGCGCTGCAAAGCGCCGGATCGAGGACATGGCCACAGACATGCCCATCCCTCATGACGGGCTATTTAGTCACTGACACAGCGCCTCCGCACCGCTGGCTCGCTAAAGGCATGCCAAAGGCAAGCCTGTCTGCACCCCGACAGCGCCTGTCCTCCTGGTAGTTTTGAATTCCAGCCTTCACAATGGCTGGTTTACTCATGGAAAGAACTACTAGCATTTAACTCAGGTAAGCCTCTTAAGTGTGTCATATTTAATCCTTCTACAGCTACAGATGCCTCAACTACATGCCAGGAGTGTACTTTTACATGCCTGAACCATAAGATATGCAGTAACAGTCTGCCACTGTCTCTTCGCAAATCCAGGACGAATTTAAGCACCAGTGTCGAGAACCCCAAAGTCAAATGTGCTTTAATCAATGTCAGGTCCCTTGTAGAACATGCTTTTGAATTCTTTGAATTTACTGATAGTCATCAGTTGGATCTTATTTTCATCACGAAAACCTGGGCAGACCTTACGTCGGGCCCTGACAAGGTAATGGCCACTCCCCCAGGTTATGCTTTCCAAAGACTAGACAGGTTACATATGAAAGGTGGCGGTTTAGCGGTAATCTACCGTGACGCGTATGCAGCCATGTTCTCCCCTATTTCTATCAATGTATGTGAAGAACTATGTTTTAATTTGGAGATCACCAAAATATTATCCTTCAATGGACTACTCATATACCGTCCCCCAGGACCAAGATCTGCATTCATCCATGACATTAACCTTATCCTGAAATCTTTTTCTTTAAAAACCGACTTCATGGTGTTAGGTGATTTCAATTACCACTTAGAGCACAACTCAGATAGGGATACAGAAGCACTATTGGACAGTATGTCTTGCCTTGGCATGACCTAGATGATAGAAGGACCTACTCGCAGTGCTGGCCATACTCTTGACAGTATCTTTACGAACAACATCCACCTGGTTAGCACAGATTCCCTCACTCTGACTTGGACTGATCATAAAACAGTGACCTTTGAAATAGAAACCCCACTAAATATTTTCCCGATAGCGTCCAATAGTAAGTCGCATAACGTACATCTGTGGCATAAAATTCCTGCCCATGAACGTAATCATGTAGTAGCATGAACTGAACCAGCTCTGTCAGCAACAGCGGCTCCTCGGCTAAGGTGCAGGAGCGTTGCCCCACTGGTCTCTGAGCAGTGTAAAGGAAAAATAGAATGATCATAACAGAACATTATTATCATTTTATTTTTAGTATTGAGCTAGTTTAGGGCGAGGTGGGGCTTGGCTCCTGTCAGAGAGAGGAGAAGTGGTTGATGCACCATAAGTGCGCATGACGGCTTGGCCAGCCGTCTTGCGCTGGCCAAACCGTCAAGCGCATTTAGCATGTTCTTAACCTGGTTGTATTGCACAGCCTGGGTGGAGAAGATGCACAGGTTCCCACTCGCTGTCTGAGCATCTAACCAGGCCCTTTCAGACCAATCACGATGCTGCTGTCATGCTGGTGACAGCAGCGTCGTGATTGGCTAGGGGAGTCTGGGTGCTGCCGGACGCCAGGAAAACAGGGAGGACGGAGGAGAGGAGGCGGCTGGCGACCGGTGATCAGCAGGTAAGTCTTCTTTTTTTTCTTTCTTTTTTTCTAACCCTCCCACCTCTGCCCTCCTGCCACCATTCCCTATCAGCTGCCACTGTCTGTAAGAGGACCCAGAAAAACTATCAGCAGACTACAAACTATGATTGTAGTCAGCATTTCATATTTTAGCACCCATTAGCCACAGAAGGAAAAAAAAGAATAAACCCTCTGCCCCTGGTTTAGGGAAGAACTGAGAGCTCTTAAACAAAGCTGCCGCTGACAAGAGCATGCATGGAGGAAGGACTATAATAAACTGGATAAAGAGAAATATAAGTAGAGCATTGCGGAATACAAAAATCTTTCTACGGAAAGTAGTCTTATTAACCAAACAAATCGAGTCATCTAAAAACTCCATTAAGGAACTCTTCCAAACGGTCACCAAGCTTACTACACCGCCTGCTGTTAATACAGCTGATGGCAGTCAGGAATTCTGCTATACCCTGGCCACTTTTTTTCAGAATAAAGTAAAGAAATATTTGACAAATTTACCTCTAGTAGCCAGGCCTCTGATTTGCCAACTGAATTTACTCACCTCTCAGCGGATCAAGTTAGACAGCTGATCTGTACCATTAAGTCTGGGTCCCCATCAGATCCCTGTCCACCCCGTATAGTTCACATTTATCCCAATGCTGTTGCCAACTATTTGGCAAAAATTCTAAACATCATGTTCAGCACAATTCTTCAAAGCCATAGAAAAAGGCTGCGGTCCTTCCATTGATAAAAAAAAATCTAACTTAAATCCAAAAAACGTGAACAGCTACTGTTCGATATCCAGACTCCTTTTCCCAGCCAAGATAGCCAAGAAAGCTATGAACACTCAATTGTCTTCATACACTGAAACTAATAACCATCTTGATAGGACTCAGTTTGGATTTAGAAGTGGCCACAGTATAGAAACTGCACTTATTGTGGCCACAGAGGAAATCAGTGTTACAGCAAACAAATGATGGACGGAATGCTGACAATGCAAACATTCTCCCCCAGTCAAAAGATCTGGGTTAAATCCATCGTTCTTTTACCCACTACGCCACCCCAGTTTGGACCCAGCCCTATGCAAATCAGTCTTGACCCTGTGCCCCATGGGAACAGTTCAGACCGAACTGCCAGGCCAGGTCCTCCCTGGACCGGAAACAAGCATCCTGGGACCGGTTTCAGGGTATGTCACCCTTCTTCAGCCAGGCTAGCTTGAATCCAGTGGCACAGTGAGCAAGGGACCCACGTCTGGGCATACCCATCCCACTTAGGGCGAAAAGTGTAACAGCAAAAAAATGATGGACGGAATGCTGACAATGCAAACATTCTCCCCCAGTCAAAAGATCTGGGTTAAATCCATCGTTCTTTTGCCACTACGCCACCCCAGTTTGGACCCAGCCATATGCAAATCAGTCTTGACCCAGTGCCCCATGGGAACAGTCCAGACCGAACTGCCAGGCCAGGTCCTCCCTGGACCGGAAACAAGCATCCTGGGACCGGTTTCAGGGTATGTCACCCTTCTTCAGCCAGGCTAGCTTGAATCCAGTGGCACAGTGAGCAAGGGACCCACGTCTGGGCATACCCATCCCACTTAGGGCGAAAAGTGTTACAGCAAACAAATGATGGACGGAATGCTGACAATGCAAACATTCTCCCCCAGTCAAAAGATCTGGGTTAAATCCATTGTTCTTTGCCCACTACGCCACCCCAGTTTGGACCCAGCCATATGCAAATCAGTCTTGACCCAGTGCCCCATGGGAACAGTCCAGACCGAACTGCCAGGCCAGGTCCTCCCTGGACCGGAAACAACCATCCTGGGACCGGTTTCAGGGTATGTCACCCTTCTTCAGCCAGGCTAGCTTGAATCCAGTGGCACAGTGAGCAAGGGACCCACGTCTGGGCATACCCATCCCACTTAGGGCGAAAAGTGTTACAGCAAACAAATGATGGACGGAATGCTGACAATGCAAACATTCTCCCCCAGTCAAAAGATCTGGGTTAAATCCAACCTTCTTTTGCCCACTACGCCACCCCAGTTTGGACCCAGCCATATGCAAATCAGTCTTGACCCTGTGCCCCATGGGAACAGTCCAGACCGAACTGCCAGGTCCTCCCTGGACCGGAAACAAGCATCCTAGGACCGGTTTCAGGGTATGTCACCCTTCTTCAGCCAGTCTAGCCTGAATCCAGTGGCACAGTGAGCAAGGGACCCACGTCTGGGAATACCCATCCCACTTAGGGCGAAAAGTGTTACAGCAAACAAATGATGGACGGAATGCTGACAATGCAAACATTCTCCCCCAGTCAAAAGATCTGGGTTAAATCCATTGTTCTTTTGCCCACTACGCCACCGCAGTTCGGACCCAGCCATATGCAAATCAGTCTTGACCCTGTGCCCCCATGGGAACAGTCCAGACCGAACTGCCAGGCCAGGTCCTCCCTGGACCGGAAACAAGCATCATGGGACCGGTTTCAGGGTATGTCACCCTTCTTCAGCCAGGCTAGCTTGAATCCAGTGGCACAGTGAGCAAGGGACCCACGTCTGGGCATACCCATCCCACTTAGGGCGAAAAGTGTTACAGCAAACAAATGATGGACGGAATGCTGACAATGCAAACATTCTCCCCCAGTCAAAAGATCTGGGTTAAATCCATTGTTCTTTTGCCCACTACGCCACCCCAGTTTGGACCCAGCCATATGCAAATCAGTCTTGACCCTGTGCCCCATGGGAACAGTCCAGACCGAACTGCCCATCTTTTCGCCCTAAGTGGGATGGGTATGCCCAGACGTGGGTCCCTTGCTCACTGTGCCACTGGATTCAAACTAGCCTGGCTGAAGAAGGGTGACATACCCTGAAACCGGTCCCAGGATGCTTGTTTCCGGTCCAGGAAGGACCTGGCCTGGCGGTTCGGTCTGGACTGTTCCCATGGGGCACAGGGTCAAGACTGATTTGCATATGGCTGGGTCCAAACTGGGGTGGCGTAGTGGGCAAAAGAACGATGGATTTAACCCAGATCTTTTGACTGGGGGAGAATGTTTGCATTGTCAGCATTCCGTCCATCATTTGTTTGCTGTAACACTTTTCGCCCTAAGTGGGATGGGTATGCCTAGACGTGGGTCCCTTGCTCACTGTGCCACTGGATTCAAACTAGCCTGGCTGGAGAAGGGTGACATACCCTGAAACCGGTCCCAGGATGCTTGTTTCCGGTCCAGGGAGGACCTGGCCTGGCAGTTCGGTCTGGACTGTTCCCATGGGGCACAGGGTCAAGACTGATTTGCATATGGCTGGGTCCAAACTGGGGTGGCGTAGTGGGCAAAAGAACGATGGATTTAACCCAGATCTTTTGACTGGGGGAGAATGTTTGCATTGTCAGCATTCCGTCCATCATTTGTTTGCTGTAACACTTTTCGCCCTAAGTGGGATGGGTATGCCCAGACGTGGGTCCCTTGCTCACTGTACCACTGGATTCAAGCTAGCCTGGCTGAAGAAGGGTGACATACCCTGAAACCAGTCCCAGGATGCTTGTTTCCGGTCCAGGGAGGACCTGGCCTGGCAGTTCGGTCTGGACTGTTCCCATGGGGCACAGGGTCAAGACTGATTTGCATATGGCTGGGTCCAAACTGGGGTGGCGTACTGGGCAAAAGAACGATGGATTTAACCCAGATCTTTTGACTGGGGGAGAATGTTTGCATTGTCAGCATTCCGTCCATCATTTGTTTGCTGTAACACTTTTCGCCCTAAGTGGGATGTGTATGCGCAGACGTGGGTCCCTTGCTCACTGTGCCACTGGATTCAAGCTAGCCTGGCTGAAGATGGGTGACATACCCTGAGACCGGTCCCAGGATGCTTGTTTCCGGTCCAGGGAGGACCTGGCCTGGCAGTTCGGTCTGGACTGTTCCCATGGGGCACAGGGTCAAGACTGATTTGCATATGGCTGGGTCCAAACTGGGGTGGCGCAGTGGGCAAAAGAATGATGGATTTAACCCAGATCTTTTGACTGGGGGAGAATGTTTGCATTGTCAGCATTCCGTCCATCATTTGTTTGCTGTAACACTTTTCGCCCTAAGTGGGATGGGTATGCCCAGATGTGGGTCCCTTGTTCACTGTGCCACTGGATTCAAGCTAGCCTGGCTGAAGAAGGGTGACATACCCTGAAACCGGTCCCAGGATGCTTGTTTCCAGTCCAGGGAGGACCTGGCCTGGCAGTTCGGTCTGGACTGTTCCCATGGGGCACAGGGTCAAGACTGATTTGCATATGGCTGGGTCCATACTGGGGTGGCGTAATGGGCAAAAGAATGATGGATTTAACCCAGATCTTTTGACTGGGGGAGAATGTTTGCATTGTCAGCATTCCGTCCATCATTTGTTTGCTGTAACACAGAGGAAATCAGGTCATCTTTAGATAAGGGCGGAAGAGCCGTTCTTTTCTTAATTGGTCTGTCTGCAGCCTTCGACACGGTCAATCATACTAATTTGATTGACTGTTTGTGAAGCTTCGGGGTTAAAAACACAGCCCTTGCACTTCTTCACTCATTTCTTACTGATAGGACTCAATCGGTAACTCACAAGGGATTCACGATGGAGCCTTTTGTTCTGCCTTGTGGGGTTCCTCAGAGCCCGACCCTTTTTAATATTTATGTCTCCCTCCTAGCCAACCTGATAAAATCCTTCGGATGCTCATTGTGACATACGCAGTCAACCCTCAGATCATTGTGTCAGTCACCAATGACATCCATAACACAGCTGAGACATTTAGCAACTGCATGGAAGCAGTTAATAACTGGATGAATAAAGACGGTCTAAAGATAAACTCAACTAAGACAGAAGTCATGCTGTCGTGTAGTTCCTAGGACCCCCCAGGACCTTCCCGTTTTGGATGACCTAAACTGAGGGCTTGGTGTGCAGACAGACTCTGGACACCCCCACAGGATAAGTCAGCCGTTAGACCAGCTAGCTCTACAGTGCCACTACCACCCCCTGTATTCTACAGCGGTGTAGGTAGTTTCTGGCAACCACTGAACATGACAACCCTAATTCCTCAGGTATCGTGGAAAACAATACAGTATCTTTCACTCAGTTACTCGTGCTTACTTTTCTCAGAATACACATAGAATGACGATGGGAACAGTTTCAATAATTATTTATTGATCAAGCGTCAGTCTAGTATGAAACATATTTGCTGCGACTGTTATATGGGGTTATGTGGCCCTTAGATACATTGTCGACATTGCTAAGTTAGCACGAGTTTTGCTTGCCCTATGCTGCTGCTTTTGCGCACGCCTCTGCTAAGAGTTTGTTTTCGCAACACTTTGCCTCTGCCCTATACATGATAACAGATTGTTTTTCACGTTCTCAGCTTTCCCTTCAATTCTGTCTGAACATAATGTGCAAGGTCGATCAACAATGTCTCTTGTTATTCTGTTCTTGTCAGTCCCTATTACCTAGACAAAACATGTTACCAACAGCTGCAATATGGAAGAATCGAGCTTTGATATAGCGCTGTTGCATGTTTTTGAAACACACTCAAAGAAAGCCGTTCCATGGAGCTGAGCTCTGCTGTTCCTATGATGTAAACCTTTGCGTTTAGGCTTTCAGGTAGGGGGTCTGCAAATAACGCCTAGAGATCTTCTGTTATATAAAATAACTTCTTACTACCAAGGGGAGGGTGATTAGGCTTAGTTGTTTTGCCTTTTTCACAGTCTTTATAAAATGACGACTCCTTTTGTATTCTATGGTATTGTAACAATTCTACTGATGCTCGCTTTATGCATTTTGCTGCTGGTCGTGGTTTGCATACTGTTTTATGAATCACTATAGTCAAAATAAACATTTTGAACTAATTTAGTGACTCTGATTATTCTTATTGTGGACAAGTACGTGAGAGCGGAAGATTGTCTTGTTCCCGTGACTCTGAGGTGAGTCGAGAGTGCTCGTGTTCTGGGTTGTCTAAACATTCGTAGCTTCTTGATATTTGTAGGAGACCGAATGAGACTCTATTGCTAGTCGGTTGGGATTTTGGGTACTAAGGTGATAGGAGGTACATCCCTATTTACTGAGGTCCTGTTTTCTTGTGCATAGTTCTGTGTGTGAGCAGAATCCCCGCAACATGGCGCCGCCAACGTTTGGTCTGGTTCTTATCTGCGAGACGCTTGAGTAGTGCTCGTGCTGGTCCACAATACCCTCACTTCTGTTTCCGGAGACAGCTGTGACAGAGTAACCTCCTATATTGACATTTTTATAGGTTTATTCAAGCTTGAAGTTTTAAAAGGTATTTCTTTTCTTATAACCCGAGTTTGCGCTGCCACCCCTTAAGTTGTTCTACTGTCTTCTCCATAATGGCTGTAGTTGATATTCCGGCTCATAGCAGAGCCGCGCTGAGGGCGCACTTGACTTGTTATGCAGTCCCTGATGATGAGGCCGCACTTATTTTTGTGGTGGAAGCCGATCCGGCTCACCAGTTTGATGTTTTTTACTCTTGGGTCACCTTACCGGCGGTGGATGGAACTGATGATATGTTTCACACATATACTCCCACTGCCGTTCCTCAGCAGTATCAGCCTTATAGAGCTCTTGAGATTCCGCTTACAGCTTGGCAATACCGTATTTGGTTTAATGGCGCCCTTCCTCACCCATTAACGGTAGTCCGTTTAGGCCCTTTATCTATAGATGGGGCCACATGGCCCGTTTCGGCTGGGTTTACCCCACACCCACGTGCTTTTACAACTGCAACTCTGGCAGAGCTCCGCGTCTTACATACATCGTTAATACGCAAATATAGAGCGGTAATACAGTACGTAACCCGCACCGTCCAAGTGGGACCACCTGGCGCTGCTGTACAACCTGCGGGTCCTGGTGGCGTGACCATCAGTCCCCTTATGGTTAATGCTGTCATGGGCAAGCGCCCACTGAATAAGGATGAATTTCCTTATTGGCTTGCCGAGAAATTTGGACAGATAGAAGCTGCCTTCCTAATACCACTCCTGTGGAGAAATACAGGATGTTAAAGACTTAATTCCCGAATTGGCTGATTGTAACACCTGGGGCAGGGTGTTTGCAGCGGTATATTCTATGTATTTCGGCACTCCCTCCATGACCGTACTCCCCTCTGTGATTAAACGCGTTCAAGATGAATATGGAGCCGAAGCGGCTGTCGAGCTGGGGATGAGACTGGTGGGAGTGTTCGACGTGGTTGCTGATATGATCCTTGCGAATGCCAAGGGCGATGCCGTTAGCTTTCAAGTAGCAAACCGCTTAGAAGCGCTCGCGGAGGCTGACAGACCATGAGAATTACCTAAGATTATTGCGAGGGCTTATAAAACCATAGGCCGCAATAGTCTGGGAAATAAGCCTACGACTCAAACACAAACGCAGTCTCTAAATCAACAGAAAGCCCAGCCTGATAAGGATGGGCGCCCTTTCTTTCCTAAAAAGAATTGGCAAAGAAATAAGAAACAGGGTTCCCAACAGCAGAAGCAGGGTTTGTGTGCCAGTTCACCGACCCCTGATGCTTCTGAACGTACTTATGACTTGCGCGATCGCGCTAAAATTAAGTCTCCTGATAGATTTCAGGTTCCTGATCAGCGTTCTCCTCGTTCTTTACAGGAAACATCAGGTTCACAAGCCGGTGGAGGTGATCGCCAGGATCGGGGTAGAAGTCAACCTGCGTCACAACTTTGTGAACAGCCTCGACAGTTTGAAGTCAAGGACAAGCAGAGTAATTTCCTTCGTACCCGACCTCCTTTTAAAAAAAAGAAGGTTGCCGCATTAACAGCGAGATATGCCACAGACGGTGAGAACGCGACTCCTGAATTGGACATGGGCAGTAACTCTGCTCGACAGCGCGGCGGAAGTTACCATAGTCAGGGAAGCTCTGCGTCCCTGTCTGGATGTGACAGCAACTGACACATTTGTTACTATTGAGACTGCAGATACCCGGTTTGCCCCCCCGGATAGACTCTACGAAGTCATTTTCCAAATTGAAGGTGATATAATGCGTCCCATTAAGGTGGTTTTCTAGGAGAATCTAACCGCTACATATGACATTTTATTGGCGGAGAGGGATTGGCCTCCACCCTTTGTGTTAGCCTCTACTAGAGGGGAAGATGTGATACTTCCGAGTTTTTCACGTTGTGTCCCTGAGGACCACGCACAGGCTTACGCAGAGGAATGGGCTTTGGCCTTAGCCCCAGCGGTGTATCGCAATCAGGTGGGTTGGGACGTTGATTCACCGGCTCATGAAATACCGTTGCGCTCTATGCCACAACCTCAACCTCAATATCCCATCAAACGTGAAGTAAAAGCTGCGGTTTGTGACATTCTAAGACAATTGGAGTATCAGGGGGTAATTGAGTCATGTACATCACCTATGAATAATCCTCTCTTTACTGTCCCTAAACCTGATGGTTCATTTCGGATTGTATTGGACTATAGAAATTTGAACAGCCATTGCCGCACCTTTGCGGTGCAAAACACACATAGCTCGGCGCTGGTGAATAATATTGTTCGTAAAAAATACAAAACAACACTTGACATTTCCAATGGTTTCTGCAGTCATAATCTCGACCATGCGAGTAGTGACCTGACAGCATTCAGTGCCGTCGGAAATTAGAAAAAATTTACACAATTGCCTATGGGGTATAAGAATAGCCCCGGGGCATTTGCGGTGTGCATTGTGTCTTTGTTGCAGGACATTGACCCTGAGGCCTTGTCATACGTTGATGACATCTATTTGACTGACGACGACCTCGCTCCGCATCTTGACCGAGTCGACCACATAATATTGTCTTTTGCCGACTACGGTTATAAATTCAATTTTGCAAAGTCACACATTGCCCATCTGGCAGTGCTCTTTTTGGGCTATGAGCTCAATAATGAGGGAAAGGGTTTAGCACCTCATTTCCTAGAGAAATGTGCACATTTGCAACCACCTTCTTCTTTGAAAAAGTTACAATCCCTGCTGGGTTTTTTGAATTTCGGGAGGACTTACATTCCCGATTATGCCCAGCGTATCAAACTGCTTTATGCGTTGATACAACCTATGTTTTCATCTGCCAGCTGGCTTCCGGAACATACTTCCGTTCTGCAGTCTTTGCAGGCGGATTTGCTTGCGACTAACTTCTTAATGACTCGTGATAACACCACCAACCTGGTAATACATATCGTTTCAGGGGCAGTGGATTTCACGTACTTAACATTCAATGAAGGAGACACAATACCTATTGCATACAAATCACACTTGTACACTGCGGCTGAAATGCGTTTTTCCTCTGTTGAAAAAATCTTGACGGCAGTGCAGATGGCGATTCTAAAGGAACGCTCACTGGCGCAGGGAAAAACGCATTCTTATGGTCACCCCCTTCCCTGCTTTGGAAGCGGTGACTAAAGCAAGTGTACCTAACTCGAAGGCATTACACCCACGCTGAATTCAGTGGGCTACTTCTTTGACGTCTTCGGATGTCACATTTGTCTTTGATCCATCACTTCAGACTCAGGAATTTTTACAGTATGAATTTGTTCATCCGCCTCCTTTGTCGCTTCTTCCTCGGAGTGAATACAAATGCATCATTTATACCGATGGCTCGGTTCAGCCGGCCACGGGTTCCAAACATGCTTATTCAGCAGCTTGCGCCATTGTGGCTGGCTCCATTAAAGATGGAGAGGTTAAGTCTTCCATTGTGCACACACAGGCACTAGGGGACTCTACGGCGCAATTGGCGGAGCTGCGTGCTCTTGTTCTAGCTCTAGAGTCAATCAATCAATCAGGGAATTGTAAGCGCGCTACTCACCCGTGAGGGTCTCAAGGCGCTGAGGGGGGGGGGGTTCGCAGATCTGTTTAGCCAAAGAGCCAGGTCTTGAGGGTCTTCCTGAAGGTGTTCAGGGAGGGGGCGCGTCTGATGTCTGCCGGTAGCTCGTTCCAGGTCTTGGCTGCAATGTGAGAGAAGGATCTTCCGCCTGCTCTGGCTCTGTGGATGCTCGGGGTTTCGGCCAGTGTGAGGTTGGAAGACCGGAGGTTTCTTTTGGGTACGTGGAAGTTAATTCTGTCGTTGAGGTATTTGGGTCCGTTGTTGTGTAGGCATTTGTAGGCGTTTGCTGATCCTCTTGTGAATGCTCTTATTGTGTGCGATTCTTACTATTGTGTCCAGTAGTTCAATGACAACTTATTCTTTTGGTCTCAAAATGATTACCGCGATTCTAAAGGCAGCGCAATTAAGCATAAAACGCTTTGGGTTCGAGTGGCAGATCTTAAAAAACGTCTGCCTCTCACACATGTTATTCACACTCTTGGCCACCAGCGTGTTGGAACGCACGCTCTTGGTAATTCTTTGGCTGATGAAGCAGCCAAGTCTGCAGTAGCCATGTGTTCCGTAGCAGCAGTTACAAGATCTATGACTAAGATTGATAATGAGATTCTGGCAGCGGTCGCTGCAACTAGGGAGGGAAGTAATTATCCTGCGGGTTTCCCTTCTAAGTACTCTTATCATGTAACTCCCGAACAGGTTCCTTATGCTACCATTCCTTCGGTTGGGGATCGGCTGATTCCCAACTCTGACCGCAGACAATCTTTGATCAAGGCCAAAGGCATTGCTTCAGCCCATGCTGGTGTGTCGGCAACGGTCTCTATTCTTCAGCAACGTTACTGGTGGCGTGGTTTATATAAACAGACTCGTAACTATGTTCTTTGCTGTGATGTTTGTCAACAAATCAAGCCTTCTACGGTCCCACGACCGCCACAAACACGGCTATGTATTTCTAATAGACCTTTTAGCTGTGTCTATCTTGATCACTGCGGTCCTCTTTCTTCTGATACTGCATACAAGTATATCTTGGTTGCGGTTGATTCGTGCACTCGATTCCTGTGGGTCTGGCCACAACGTAGTGCTGACGCTCGAAATGTCATCAGTGATTTGCGTGTCTTTATCGGGATGTTTGCCTGTGGTACCTTCCATTCTGACCAAGGTCCAGCGTTTGCCTCTAAGGCTTACAAGGATGCGATGAAGTCGTTGGGGGTACAGGTGCAGTTTTCGTCTCCATACAGGCCTGAGGGCAATTCAGTTGTGGAGCGAATGAACCGTGACTTAAAGCAATCCTTGACAGCTAGAGTCTTAGGTACTGGCAGGGACTGGCTGTCCCACTTGTATGGAGTCCAACGTGCACTAAATAATCTCCCTAGAAGATCTTTGGGTGGGCGGACCCCTTACGAAATGCTCTTTGGCTTTCACATGTTTGTTCCTGACCTTGATGGTCTGGACATTGTGGCGGCTGCCTCTAAGTTTGACGTAGATAATCATTCTGCTATGTTACAGGATCTACAAAAGGCACGTGATACTCTGGCAACTGAGCATTTACCATCTTCGCCTGCTGATGCACTACTGAATCCTGTTACTGGTTGGCTTCCTAATATTGGGGATCTGGTGAGAGAGAAGATTGAAAACAAAAAGAATTTGGTCCCTCTTATCGTGCTCCAGTTTCAGTACTTGGACTGAAGGGTACTCGTACAGTAATTCTACCACCGTTGCCAGGTCGCAAAGACAACAGGTACATCTCAGTGGACAATGACAAGTTACACCGTGTGGCCGATTCTGAATAGTGTGACACCTGCAGTTTCGTGCAACCCAATTTCCTTAGCGCCATTGACTTTGACATCATCTGCTGCCACACGGATGTCTGCTCCTATGATGGACACTGTAATTGATCTTCAACCTTTGCGACACTCCTCTTCTGCGATGGACATTGTGTGCCCTTTTCCGGCTATTGATTCCATGAGTATGATGCCATCTAGCCCACGAGTACGAATGGACGATTCGACGTTTTCACCTTTGCTTGCAAGTCCAGTGAGTGCCTGTGATGGGGATCCGGCAAACCTTTCTTCTGCCTCGTTCTCCTCATCATCCGCTTTGTCTGATGCACCCCCGTCTAAATTGCGTATTTTTTACTCCTGGTTCAAAAAGACATACTTCGTTCCCCCATGGACCTACATTTGGTTGATGCTGATCCTAATTTTCCTCTTCATGTCAATTGGATTTGTGATAGTGTTCTTTTTACTCATAAATGGCCATTATCTCCCTGAACGCTCTGCAGTAAAAATGGTCGATGGAACTTTGGCTCCTCACACATCGTCCCATTTCATGAAACGTGACCAGTCTCTTGTGAACATTTCAGCTTTTCCAGTTCCTGATGGCATCGTTTGGGACAAAGTAGCATACGAAATTCATGGGCCGACTGAGGTCCTTCGAGTTCCATACGTGTTTTGCGCCTCATTAGGAGATGTGGTAACACGTGACATACATTCGGATGATTGGGATGTGCGGGCAGTTCATGCATTGTTTTCAGATTTAAAATATTATGCTGCCTTTGATGCTGAAGATTTGTATTTAAATTCTGCCAATTATGGTGATCTCTTTTGCTATCAACATTATGGGCATCATTTTTTACACAAAACCAACACAATGAGACCTGTTTTTAATTTTACCCAATGGGAATATTGTCCAACTCCCTTGGAGGGGAGTTCTAAAACTCTTAGAAATAAGTTCACCTATTTTTCAGATTATGATTTGACTAATCCTGAATCCTATTATTTTAGGCTTTAAAAAACCCCCACATCTAAGTACCTGTTATCCCACACTAAATTGATTTACGCCAACTTGTTTAGAACACACACGGTTATGACCATTGGAAACAGACTATAGATTTAAAGTCAATCTGGGGCACAAAGCCATGGCAGGTTCAGGGCACTGAGGCATTACATTGTGCCTGCCTGATCCCGACTCAATTGTTATTTTTAAATGAAACCATTTACCAAACATCCTGTTATGGCCTTGCAACTATCAAAAACCTGATTACCCCCTCCATTCCTTCATTAGCTGAATATGATAATTGGCGGCTACATAATAATGAATGAATGAATGACAATTTGTTGAGCGCGATAGCTACCCTTAGGCGTCCTAGCGCTGCGGACAATACGGGCATGAAAGACACTTGGGGCTGTCCGGGTTTATTGAAACAGAAAAGTCTTGAGGAGCTTACGGAATGAGAGTATATTAGACTCCGATCGCAGATGCGGGGGGAGAGCATTCCATAGTTTGGCCGCGTTGTACGAAAACGAGCGGCCACCACATCTAGTTCTTTTTATCCTGGGTACTTTGGCAAGAAGAGAGGAGGATGACCTAAGCTGTCTAATCGGCCGGTAGGGAGTGATCAGCGGTTGATTTATGGCGGGGCCTGTCTTCCAGAAGGCCCTGTGGGTGATACAGAGGGCCTTGAATTTAATTCTCTCCCGGACTGGGAGCCAATGTAGGCTTCTAAGCCCAGGACTGATAGGAGATCTACACCATTGAGGCTTTGCAGGCTCTCCTTCAAAATGCCTCCTTTAATGTTTCTGAGGTTGATTCATCAGGATGGTTGGTGTGGCAAACTAATACAAATGCATGCCAGTTGCGTTTCTATAATGTTACACCTGGTTTCATTCAAACTAAGCCTGACCCTCATTATCCACCTCATCATTCTGTGACTACATACTCGGTCGGTAAATTGTGCCAGCAGTGGTTAGAGCACTCTACCCTGGCATCTGTGAAACAGCACCTTTCCCTCCTATCGAACGATATAGATTTTCTCCTGGGCCCACGTAATCCAAGGGCCAAGCGATTTATTTATGCCGCTTATAATGAAATTTGGAAACTTTCACAGATGGAAGCAGCCTTCCGTCTGCGTCAAATTGATCAGGCAAATTTAGAAAAAGTCCTTGCTGTAGTGGACAACAGCATTAACACACATTCTTCACGCATTTACACCTTAGACAATATTGTTTCTTCTGTAATAGATATTGTGCAAAGTGATGTTTCTGTGTTATATCATGGTCCGAATCAGTTAAGGTCGGTCATGCAATTTGCTTGGACGTTGCAGACACTGAAAATGGGTAAAGTGCCTTGGGATTATTTGAATGCCACTGCTTTATTTTTGCCTTTTAACCTGACTGATAAACAGAGGTTTATATCCATGAAAGATGCTGTATACACGCTGTTACATATTGAACAATTGGAACCTTTACCATTTTCCGTAGCGGAAACGGACACTGCTGTTTGGTTAATTCATGGGGTTATCACTTTGCCCTTTTCGCCTTTTCATTTTAAATCATGTATGCAACACTTTTCCTGTTGGCCGCTTTGAACCACTTGGTAGTGCTTTTCTGCATGAATTATGGGCCCTGCCCTTTGCTTATCGGTATCTGAGGGAGGATAAAGAAGTTTTCCTTACAGGTGAGGAGTGTGATTCGACAGTGGGTCACTCTCTTGTGTGCAAACACGTTAAACTGCACGGCGAGTGTAACGTGTCAGCGCCGAATCTAGCTTGCTTTTTAAAGGGGACCCCAGTACCATCCATCACGCCTGTCTTTACATTGCTTACTAACGGCAGCTATCTCATTTTAAACAATCAAGACTGCTGTGGTTTGCGGGCGGGAGTCCCATACTTGGTAACAGTTTCCCAGCGAGTAACTTGCTGTAGCAATGTCCATTTCCCGCCCCCGAGGGGAGTTTAGATTCTTCGCCTTGGCCTTCCATTCCGACTTTGAAAACAGACTTCAACTAGTTGAGCAGGCTCAAAGCCCTTTTATTCCAACAAGAGGTGACCCTCACTTCCGCCCGAGAAACATTCAGATTGCAGATGGCTCGGACCTCGAGTGAGATACAGTTGCTTCTTAACACTAACCTCCCACTTCATTTTGGGGAACTAATTCACCAAATATTTAATGCATCTGAGACGACAGGCCTTGCACATTTTTTTAAATGTGTGGGATCTGGCCTGGTCTCTTCCTTTCAAACTATATTCGGGGTAATACTGGCTTTTATTCATTCTATATTTTCCAGCGTTTTCGGAGGGTTCCCCTTAATATCGGCGCTGGCAGCTGGTGTCCTGCTTCTCCTCCTTGTGCTTCGTAATGGCTGCTCACTTTGCGGCTCTGCACAAGCCGGCCGAGCTACAACTGTACCGTAATCGCCTGTATGAGGCTTTTGGATGCTTGCCTTTAGCAACGCTTGGCGTAAGTTACAACTTGACATTCCGCTTTGCCTATTTTACTTGCGTGCAGCCAGTCCTTCATTGCAAAAGATGTCATTTTTTCTGGCCGATGGAACTTTGCTTATCGAACACGTGGTGTCCAATCCCTGATTTCAGCCGGTTGATGAGTCCCTTAGAGGCGCATGACGAGGCTTGTTCTGTGGATGGTCAAATGACGCGTGCAGCTTTACTTGGAATCTTGAATCAATGGGACATCTGTGCGGCTGAGCAGACTTTCCTACAATGAAGTTTCATTGAATATCACGCCAGGTTCCCATTTATACTTTTGGATGCTCCTGTTTGTGAGGAACATGATTGTTCCTTCGACTTACTAAATTGGATGTCATCGCTTTTTTCTACCAATGACAAGGATGAACTATTGGAAGGAATTGCATTCCTTTGTACCCAAACCTTCATGGATTGACTCCTTGGGTTGTCCCTACTCCGCTGTCTGGAATACAGACTCTTTTTTCAAGCTCAAAGTGCCTTTAGCTTTTTCTTTGAACTTTCCTTTTTTCTCCAAATTGTTTTTTTTTTTTTTAGCAAGTCCCTCACCGATATTCTAAACACTGCCTGACTTTTGAATTCTGTTATTGTTCTTCTGTCTATGTCCTAGTGACTTACCAGGGGGAGGGTGTTATATGGGGTTATGTGGCTCTTAGATACATTGTCGACATTGCTAAGTTAGCATGAGTTTTGCTTGCCCTATGCTGCTGCTTTTGTGCACGCCTCTGCTAAGAGTTTGTTTTCGCGACACTTTGCCTCTGCCCTATACATGATAACAGATTGTTTTTCACGTTCTCAGCTTTCCCTTCAATTCTGTCTGAACATAATGTGCAAGGTCGATCAACAATGTATCTTGTTACTCTGTTCTGGTCAGTCCCTATTACCTAGACAAAATATGTTACCAACAGCTGCAATATGGAAGAATCGAGCTTTGATATAGCGTTGTTGCATGTTTTTGAAACACACTCGAAGAAAGCCGTTCTATGGAGCTGAATTCTGCTGTTCCTATGATGTAAACCTTTGCGTTTAGGCTTTCAGGTAGGGGGTCTGCAAATAACGCCTAGAGATCTTCTGTTATATAAAATAACTTCTTACTACCAAGGGGAGGGTGACTAGGCTTAGTTGTTTTGCCTTTTTCACAGTCTTTATAAAATGACGACTCCTTTTGTATTCTGTGGTATTGTAACAATGCTAATGATGCTAGCTTTATGCATTTTGCTGCTGGTCGTGGTTCGCATACTGTTTTATGAATCACTATAGTCAAAATAAATATTTTGAACTTATTTAGTGACTCGGATTATTCTTATTGTGGACAAGTATGTGAGAGCGAAAGATTGTCTTGTTCCCGCGACTCTGAGGTGAGTCGAGAGTGCTCGTGTTCTGGGTTGTCTAAACATTCGTAGCTTCTTGATATTTGTAGGAGACCGAATGAGACACTATTGCTAGTCGGTAGGGATTTTGGGTCCTAAAGTGAGGTCCTGTTTTCTTGTGCATAGTTCTGTGTATGAGCAGAATCCCCACAACACGACAATCAAAAGACAGGAGCAGACAAATGTGATCGCTACCACCAATATCGTAAATAGTAGATACATTTCTACCATAGTGCTAAGAAGATGAGTAAAAGCAGATGATATAAAACAATAGCATTGGCGTACTCCTATGATGCGTAGCCTACCTAAATGTACCTAGCCTAGATATGTAGGTGAAGCATGTGTATGTAAGTGCTAGGATATATCCTAATGGAGCCAAGAATCTCCCGGGGAAGTGCTAACCCCTCACCTGATGGTTCTGAATGAAGGACCCCGTCTCTGCATCGAGGATGGCACCCCGCATGGGATGTCAGGTGTCTGCCTGTCGAAGGATCAGCCTGCAGAGCCTCGGTCCAGCCTGGAAGGAATTCTCCTCTATTTTGTAAGGGGAAGAAAGGGTCTTTTATACTAAAGTGGTCACTCCAGGGTTTCTTCTAGAATCGATATGTTTTGAAAACATTCACTAATCCTTTGCTAATCCTTTTCTAGACAAAAATGATCATGCACAGCTGGCTGTTGGACATGGATGAAAAAAAGTGGTGACCCTTATACAGAATAAATCTGCCGTGCCTGGGGACATGTTTATGTACGTCAGGTACAGGGATTAAGCTAGGGTACCGAGAGCCTGAAATCGAATAGACAGAAGTAAGCTACTAGGTAAAAGGTCACCTGTGTAGGACCGTTATGTCGTGTGGATGGGACAAAATGTATGTAATTGGTATGTACATGATGGGACTATCCTAAAGGATAAGACACCCACTCTTCATCAAAAGGTCAACAAGGTCAGCCAGGTAACGATAGTCAATGCTGAAAAAGGCATAAAAATCATGCATATTAAAACATACTAAAAAGCACTTAAAAAGTCTTAAAAAGTGGCCATAAAAGCAAGGTATATAGTAAAAGCATTCTTCCCTAAAAAAACATTCAAAAAAGGTCCTTTATATGTTTGAATATGTTGTCATTGTTTTTCTGAGCACCTTGAAAACCACTATGTTCAGATAGAGCAGAGAAGAATAAAACAAAGTCAGTTTGACCTTCAATTTGGTACATGTTTAGAAAATTTGCTAAACGGTTCCCAGCACAGGAGAGGCCAGATTGTTTAAGAATCCTGCACTGAAGACTCAACATCACTGAACATGGCATCCGCAGGAGGCAGTCCCTCCAGTACTTCCAGTATGATATCAAGTGAGCAGAGGTGGTCATCTCTGGTTCCCACGGCAGCTGTTGGGGAAGAATTAGATGCCTGTGTGCCTGAGACTGATGCCTGCACATCCGTGGTGGAGCCGATCTCCATTCCAACAGGAGCTGAAGCGTCCCGTGGAGGCTCTAGGAATGCCATCATCAACATGGGAATACGCTGTGGACAACTGTGCACATGGGCCCGCAAAGGCACCAGGAGCATGTCTATGTCCGGCGGCGCAACCGATGGAAGTGTCAGACAGAGGTCCAACACGCGTCTGAATCCGCAAAAGAGGCAGCGGAATACTGGCAGAATGCAGTCAAGCCAGGCCGGTCTGAAAGACAGGAACCAATGCTGACTCAGCTCTCGAAGCCGAGGTATACCCATGAAGAACACCAATCGTTCACAACGTCGCCCCAGCAGTGTTCTCTCCATGTCTCGAGTGGTGCTGACATCCATTGCGGAGCAATAGAATTAAACCCAGGATGCCCGCCGCTGAAAGCAGGACCAAAGGAAGCCCTCCAAAAACGCTTCCAAGTACGGAGTGTATGAATGATGGAATTACTCTGAAAATGGTTTGAAAGGTGGTTAACAGACCTGATCCAATGCTCTTAAATAAGTGCACTATCCCTCGCGTATCAGACATGTTAAAGATACGATGGACCATTTCTCTGAAATGGAGCGGGAAGTTCGTACGGGCCAGAGCCTGTATCTCTGCCGAGGACCTTGCAACCTGGAGATCAAAGATCTTTCGGGCTGAAGTTAAGGCCACATTTTGCTGAAACAGCATGGTTTTCAGTCTGCTCAGAGAATCAAACCCTATGTTGGAAACATTCAGTGAAGGCCACATTGGTGCCTCCCTAACTGTGCGAGCTGGGGGAAACAATACTTACTTACAACAAACAACCCTGGAGTTCACAGTCACTAGATAAGCGATGCCTGGCGTCATTCCACAACAGCCCTGGTCATTCAGCATCAAGTAACTCCCATTGGAAAGTAACTCAAAAACTGGATGAATTACAGCAGCTGGGGAAACCTTCAGGTAGCAGGACAAGTTCGCTATTGATGCATTACACGCTCCGTGAAGCGATACTTCTTTACACACTAAAGACCCACTCAAGGCCTTTTCGCAGTTTGAACCACTCAAGAAAACCTCCTTGTCCTTGTTCCTGCACCTATATGTGTATGGCAACTCCCAGATTTCTCGTATGTACCCTTCGCCCAACGCTTCATACCTGCCTTCTGGGTGATATTTCAGGCAGTACTGGAATTGGAATGTCGTGATTGGCAGTATGATATAGCCATGGATTAACCATTCCGTAGATGGTGACTCTGCTACAGTAAAAGGTAACTTCTCTAGTTTTTCAATGAGCAGCATGGTGTACTTTGCATCTCTGCGTGCCATGGTTATTTGTCTGTCGGTTAGATTGTAAGCCAAAAACAGATTTGTGTCTTTAATGTATCGCCATGGAACGTGGCCAGAACACAATGATTGAAGCGTCGGGCTTAAAAGCATAATAGCGCGCAGCTGGGATTGCCCATGTGGTAAAATGGACAAATCTTGTTCCGTTATGTCGATAGCTGAGGACACAATGTTTCCCAGTGAATAAATACGAGACGAGAGTGTGGTCATGCCGTTGTCTACCACAGCTAAGGCCCTTTCTAGGTTAATTCTATCGATTTCACGAAGTCTCTCAGCAGCTTCCTGTTGGGAGTGTTGTATTCCGCTTTAAGTGTCCGTATATAGGTTTTCCTGAAACATGTCCTTATATAGGCACAATTCGCATTGCCCTTATATAGGCATAAGATCCCAGTCCTTATTTAGGCATTAGCCATGCTATCCAAATACAGGCATGGTCACCTACATCCGTCCACCCCAACGTCACAACGAGTTCTTAGAAACCAGACCCTTAAGCTCTTGGGAGTTCCCCTAGCACAGGATTATTGATTTCTCCAAGAACTCAATTATTATGCATGAACCGCTATTCCTTAAGGGTTCATTCCTGACGTCTTCCTCTGTCCGACTTTGCGTCAATGCTAACATTCCAAGGCACCTACCGGGTATAAATATACCTTCCCTTGCCCAAGCAAGTAGGAGGAGACCTCGACTTTAGAGGAGCCCGTGTCCCGGCCTGACGCACTGACAAGAGACGCTGTCATCCCTGCTCGCAGAGAATCCAGCTTCCAGTGTTCTGACTCCCTTCGCGGGGTGTTAGAGTTCGAGACCCGGAAAGAGATTCCCACCTCTCTCATTCTCAAGGTATGGAGCTGACTAGAACTTAAAGGGACTCTTGGCATACCAGACTCTTGGCATACCAGAGACTTGGCATACTATAGCAGACCATACTATAGAATACATCACCTACTTCTTACCTTGCACTACACTTAGGTTAGGTACACTGGGGTAGAACTAGTTAGAGAAGCATCTTATGAGTACTCGCATTTTTTGCTTATGTTATTTATGTATATGAATATATGTGTCATAGCTAAAAGATAATGCTAGCGCAGTATTATTTCTTTCTACTGCTTACGCTGTACATAATATATCTCGCATACTGTCTTGTGATCATAACAGCTCATATCTCTTACACGAGAAACAAGACTGTTCAATAAAACCTTTTATTGAAACGCCCGTCTATTCTTTCTGTGTAACTCTGAAGAAACTAAGCATGCACTATTAGCTGAGTGAAACTGTTATCTGTTGTTTCCACGATTCTGAGAGTGTTCCGATTCTAAAGGGAAACAAAGTTGTCATGTTTATGCGGTTGCCAAAAACTACTCCCTTCTTGTTTACAAGGAGTTTCTAGTGGCCTCTGAGTTAGCTGGCACAAAGTAATTAAGTTTAATATACTCGATAGGGACATACTGACCTCAGTCCTATGTCGAATCTATAGGGTATATTATTCCAATGCGCAGAGCCTATTAGGGAAATAGGAACTACACTACATGGCGCCCAACGTTTGGTAAGGCACTAATTTAACGCTAGATACTGAGTAACTCAGTCGTGCCTTTCTCAGAGACCCCTACTCACATACTCCATAAGACGTCTGGAGTGGGTAGGGTTAAGTATCCGCCAAAGCTAAATTGGACAAAAATCCTATATATATTAGCTCTTTGGTTTGTTCAACGTTGAAGAATACAGTGTTCCAAAATATTGTGCACCTTATCTTTTGTTTCCTTGAAACTTGTTCTACATTTTTCAAAAAACAATGTCCCTGAACGGGGATACTGCCACCAAGAACGGTGTAGCTGCGGCTGATCCAGTCGTAACAGCTTTTAACTTTACAGGTTTAAATAAAACCGATGAGGGTGTTATAAACATCCCTCCAAACGTAAGGAGAGCCATCACTCTAAAACTTATAAAACACGGCCTATCACCAAGAGGTGGTAGAGCAGTTTTCGTGATAGAGGCACACAAATCCTTTCAGGCAGAGGTATTCTATTCATGGATAGTATTTCCAGAATCAAATCCAGTAACAAAAGTGTTTCACTTCTTTAAAGAAGATGAACCACCAGAGGAATATATTCCTTTCGAGGATATTGAAATTCCACTCACATACCAGGAGCATAATCTCTGGTTTAAAGGCGTCCTAAAACATCACAGAAACATTACCAGGCTCGGTCCACTAGGTAGACCAGGAGCAACATGGCCGATTCTAGCCGGCTACACACCTCATCCTGACATCGATGAAATGTCAGAAGAGGAATTACTTACTCAACTACAAGAGTTAATAAAAATTTACAGACAATTAGTCCAATATGTCATGCGGACTTTCACAGTCCAACCACCAATGACCATTCCAAATCAAACCCCTCAACAGGGGAATACACTAAAAATTACTCCACAGACTTTACACGCAGTCATGGGTAAAATGCCCACAAAACGTGAACAAATTCCATTCTGGATAGCTCAAAAAATTACTCAAATCGAAGCAGTATTTCCAAATACTAGCCCTTATGAGAAACACAGAATCCTAACAATCTGTTTACCAATGGGGATCACACCACAACTGGAAGACTGCACCACTTGGGGCGCAGTCTTTGCTGCCATCAATACTAAAACACATGGTGTTCCATCAATTGCAGTAATACCAGATGTCCTGAAACAAATTCAAAACGAATACGGGGCAGAACCTTCTCTGAATTTAGGTATGAAATTACTGAAAAACTTCGACCAGGTCTCAACAATAATATTATCTACTAATATTAAAGGGGAGGCAGCATCAGTGGCGATCCGCCAACGCTTAAGGGAATTTGATGTAACAGAACATCAACATGAACTACCCAGAATAATAGAACAATCTTATGCAGAATTAGGAAGAGATAGTTTGGGTGGAAAACCATTGAAGCCAAAACTATCTGAAAGTCCTGAGAAGGACTCTATTAAACAAAATCCTACATCTTCTAAAAAGAAGTGGGAAACTAATAAACAAAATTCAAACGAGACACGTTCTCAATCCCGAGGTAGGTCTCCTCAAAAGGAGCTCTCTGAAAGGAGGTACAACCTCAGGAATAGGGATAATTTAAGAAAACCTGACAGGTATCAAGATACTGATACATGTTCCTCTCGTACCTTTCAGATATCGTCACAGACATCAGAAAGAAGAGGACGGTCAGAACACAGAGAAGAACGCGTGAAATCCAAAGACGATAAACACGTTCAGAAAAATAAATCAAAACCTCAATTTACAAAAAAGAAGGTAGCAGGTCTGAAGATCAGACATGCCGAGGATACTGAGAACACAGCTCAAGAACGGAGAATGGGCTCAGACAATGCTGGACAGTGCAGCAGAAGTAACAATAGCTCGCCAGAACCTGAAGTAACTTCTGGAGATAGTGGACTTGAATGAGTACATCACAGTAGAAACTGTAGACACCAGGGTTAGTACTCCACAAAAGTTAGATGAAATAACACTCCGAATGGAGGGAGACATACCAAGAAAAGTGAAAACACTCTTTTGGGAGAAACTTTCAAGGGGTTATGATATACTTCTAGCAGAAAAGGACTGGCCACCAAACTTTGTCAGGGAGTGCCCACATGGCGAGGACATCATTATGCCAGCCTTCTCCAGCCATATTCCAATTCACCTAAAATATACTTATGCCAGGAAATGGGCAGTTGCCCAGGCCCCAGCATTATACAAAAATCATGTAGGATGGGATGAGGACTCACCTCACCATAAAATACAGTTAAAAAATCAACCTACTGCACAAAGGCAGTACCCAATAAAGCAAGAAACTAAAAAACAGGTCAGGGAGATCTTAGATCAACTTGAATACCAAGGGGTGATTTAAACATGCACCTCCTCAATGAACAATCCTTTGTTTCCTGTATCCAAACCAGACAATACATATCGTCTAGTTTTGTATTACAGACACTTGAACATTTGTTCCAAAACATTTGCAGTGCAAAATGCACATAGTACAGCATTAAGGAATAACATTGTGCGCAAAAAATATAAAACCACATTGGACATTTGAAATGGTTTCTTTTGTCAAAACATAGCACCTGAAAGCAGGTACTTAACGGCTTTCTCAATAATGGGTACCCAGCGTCAATTTTGTAGACTCCCACAAGGGTTCAAAAACAGCCCGGGGTTATTCTCAGCAAGGGTAACAGAGTTACTACAAATTAATGATAATGAGGCATTGTCATATGTCGATGACATCTATCTGACAGACGATGACCTAGATAGGCACTTGAATAGGGTGAGTACCTTTATATTGGGCTTTGCCTCTGAAGGCTATAAATTCAACTTTAAAAAATCCAGAATTGCCCATCTCAATGTCCTTTTCCTAGGATATGAGCTTTCAAGTGAAAGCAAGAGCCTGGCAGCTAACTTTTTAGAAAAGTGTGCGCTGCTCCAACCTCCAAAAACGCTGAAATATTTACAATCCATCTTGGGTTTCCTACATTTTAGAAGAACTTACATTCTAAATTACGCAGAAAGGGTTAAACCTCTCTACGAATTAATCAAACCTGATTTTCCAACAAAACATTGGACACAAGAACACACAGAAATCCTGCGTTTACTCCAAGCTAACATGTTAGCAACAAATCACTTACAAACACGCGTAAATAAACGCAATTTAGTGATCCGAATAATTTCGGGACAATGCGGATTCACCTATTTAACATTTAATGAGGGTGAAAAAGTACCAATAGCATACAAATCACATTTGTATACACAAGCAGAAATGCGCTTCACTTCAACAGAAAAAATACTGACAGCAGTTCAAACCGCTGTAGCAAAAGAAAGAGCTCTAGCTCAAGGAAAACACATTATTGTCGTAATTCCAGTACCAGCCTTAGAGGCGGTTACAAAAGCGAGCATTCCAAATGCAAAAGCTTTACATCCTAGATGGATACAATGGGTTAATTCTCTTGCTGCAACAGATGTTGAATATGTTTTTGATCCTGATTTAAAAACACAAGCGTTCCTGCAATATGAATATGAATGTCCTCTGCCCACTGAAATTTTGCCTCTAGATCAGTACGAATTTATAATTTATACTGACGGATCAGCACAACCCGCTACAGGGAGTAAGCAAGCTTACAGTGCAGCGTGCGCAATCGTTAAAGGTCGCATGCAAGATGGTAACTTCAGACCAATGGTCACTAAAACTCAATCTCTAGGAGACTGTACAGCTCAGTGAGCTGAGCTACAAGCATTCAAACTGACACTTGAAAATACAGATCGCAAATTCCCCACACTTATAGTGTGCGATTCTTTTTACTGTGTTCAGTCGTATAATGAATATATACAGAATTGGCTTGAAAACGGGTTCAAAGATGCAAAAAGGTGGCACAATAAAGCATAAAACGCTTTGGGAACAAGTAGTTCAGTTGAGAGACGAACTACCAAAAGCTCACGTGATACACACGCTGAGTCATCAACGTGATGGCGTTCACGTTGCAGGGAATTCATTGGCTGATGAAGCCGCAAAGGGGGCTGTTCAGACGGCTTCCGTAGCTGCGATCACTCGTTCAGAAACGAGAATAGACAGTGAGATATTGTTGGCTGTCAATGCTTCAAGCAAAGGCAGTGGTGCAGTGTTACCAAAGAAATTTCCACTCAAGTACTCTTATGTAATTGATGCGAACAACGTTCCTTTTGCTCGAATCCCTGGAGTGGAGGATAGGGTAATTCCAAACATGGAACGTAGATTAGGACTGATCCTAGCAGCACATCAGGGGATAGCCTCTGCAACAGTATCTTTACTAAAACAAAGATATTGGAGGCCTGGCATTAGGAAACAGACCAAAAACTATGTTTTGGAATGTGAAATATGCCAACAGATGAAAGTCTCCACAGTGAAACGTCCTGCGCAGACACCCCTGTTGATTTCAGACAAACCATTAGCTTGTGTTTACCTGGACCACTGCGGTCCCTTGCAAAGGGACGGTAACTATAAATATATAATGGTTGCAGTGGATTCGTGCTCAAGGTTTCTATGGATGTGGCCTCAGCGCTCGGCTGGCGCTCGAACTGTTATAAAAGATTTACGAGTCTTTATCGGCACATACGCAATTGGCACACTACATTCTGACCAGGGCCCTGCGTTTAGCTCTTGGGCTTACAAAGAAGCCATGGCCAGTTTGGGCGTAGCATTGCAGTACTCCTCTCCGTTTCATCCTGAGGGAAATTATGTTGTGGAAAGGAAAAACCGGGACATAAAGCAGTCTATAACAGCTAGAGTATTAGGTTCGGGTGATGGGTGGGTCAAACATCTTTATGGGGTCCAAAGCTCATTAAATAATTTGCCAAGAAGTTCTCTACGGGGGGTCACTCCATATGAGGTCCTATTTGGGACAAGAATGTGGGTTCCTGATCTTGAATGTAAAGGCACAGTGGTGGAAAATAAACCCTTTGATATCAAAGATCGTTTGGCTGTTTTACAGGATCTAAATGAACTAAGATCGAAACAAAGCAACGTGTTCCTGAAGCCAACCACCACTGGGGAAAAACCGCCAGTCCCAGCAAGGCCTGTCTGGATCCCAAAAGTTGGGGATCTAGTCAGAGAGAAGATTGCGTACAAGAAGGAATTTGGACCTTCTTACAGACAACCAGTACCTGTCCTAGCCGTCCACGGAACAAGAACAGTACTTCTGCCGCCCCATGCTGGAACAAAGGAGAAAAGATTTGTGTCAATCGACCTCATCAAACTACACTATGTGGCCAATACTAAATAGTAGGCCTCGTGGACTCCGACCTAGTAGCAGACGCACTCCTCTCGCTACTATCCAAGAGGTTCAGACTGAAAGACTCATCACCATCGAGAATTCAGCAGTAAGAGATGAAGGACTAAGCAACAATGCTATGGAACTCATCCCTCTTGAAACTCAAGTAACAGTTCGTCCAGATACACCTGTCTACACCAACCTAACACGTGATCAACTGGTTCCAGCGATTTCTACGAATCCTGATGCAATTTCAACAATTGACCGAACTGCTTCTGGCTATTTCATTAACTTTGATACGTTTTCTGAGGATCCGAGTGAGCCTGAAACGACGCTAGCCTCAAAAACTTTCAAACAACAAGTACAAGACCTTTTGCATTTTCTGAAAGAGACTTATCTGGTTTCACCATGGATTGAAATATGTATTATTTCTGGAATATTTTTCTTTCTGTTTTGGCTAGCTTTGGTTATGACTCTTAGCATGCTTATAAATGGCAGATACATTCGTATGGACACTGAAAGTAAAAATGTGAACTTACTTTTAAAACCACACAAATCTTCCCATCGTGAATCAAGAGACTTGTCAGCAGTGAACATCACAGCCGTTCCTATACAGGATGGTATAGTTTGGGACAAAACCGATTTCGACATATTCGGCCCGACGGAACTTTTGAAGATTCCACATTTATTTAAAATTTCATTAAGTGACTTTATTACCTCCAGTACCTATTCTGATGATTGGGACTTTGAGACTATTAATGATATGATGTCTAATCTAGACAGGTCTCCTGCGTTCTCTAACAATGAATACTTAGAGGGCTCATCAGACTACGAACAGCTTTATTGTTACAACCACTATGGTCATCATTTTTTGCATAAATCTGCAACACCTAGAAATGTGTTTATGTTTAACCAATGGGAACATTGTCTTACACCACCAAAGGGTAGTTCAAAAACGTTTGCAAATAAGTTTCCATATTTTTCAGGGTACAATACATCTGATCCAGAAACATTTTACTATAAGAATGTAAACAAAACAGTTCAGAAAATTATGTTAACTAATACAAAACAGATTTATTCTACAGCCTTTATTACCCAACTGTCTAGACAAGGATTTGACTTTTGGAAAGACACAATAGACACAAAATCTGTCTGGGGTTCTAAAGATTGGCAAGTGCAGGGGATAGAAGCTTTGTTTAGAGCCTGTGTCATCCCACATCAAATAATGTTTTTGAATGACACTGTGCAAAAAACGTCTTGCCTTGGTTTAGCCAAGATCAAAGACATGAACACACCTTCTGTACCAACACCTGCAAGTAATACCACTACACAGGGAGCGGTCACAGTAGACACAATACTACAAAACAACAGATCAGATCCTGATTGGAGAAAATGGTTGCTCTGGCCCACAGACACAAACATCTGTCAAGAAAGATCCCTGAATAGAATACAGGGCTTTAACATTCATAGGCCAGACCCACGTTATGTTCAACGACAACATCCGGGGATAGTAACAACATACAGTGTAGGAAAATTGTGCCTCGACTGGTTACAAAAATCTACACTCGAGGATGTGAAACAACACTTATCTTTACTTAAAGAAGACGAAGACCTTAGGGATTTCTTGCAAGGACCAAGAAAACCGCGTCAAAAACGTTTCATATATGCCGGCATTTATGCTGCTTATAATGAAATATGGAAGGTTTCACAGGCAGAGGCCGCAGAAAGAATACGTGAGCTTGATCGTATTAACTTAGAGAAAACTCTCACTGTGGTCGACAATGGGTTAACAACTTTGTCATCCAGAATTTATTCATTGGACAGCATTGTATCCTCTGCTATAGATATACTGGAACAAGATTTAGCCATGTTACAACAAGGCCAATCTCAGTTGCGTTCTATTATGTTATTAGGCTGGACGCTGCAATCCTTGCGTGCAGGCTATGTGCCTTGGCGTTTTATCAACACGTCGTCTCTGTTTTCAGAATACAATCTAGCGGATAAACAGATCAAACTGGCACAAAGGGGAGCAAAGTATACAGTGCTGAGCATTGAAAAACTGGAAAAATTACCATTTACGGTAGCAGAAAAACCAGCTACAGAATGGCTTATTCATGGCAAAATAACTCTGCCTGTCTCTACTTTTCATTTTCAGTATTGCCTCAAACAAATGCAAGCAGGCAAATATGAAAGGTTGGGTAAAGAATACATTAAGACATCCTGGGATTTACCTTACGAATACAGATGTTGGAGTGGGGATCGTGAAGTGTTTCTAAGCAGTACACACTGTGAAAGTGCACTGAGCGGATCTCTCATATGTCAGGACATTTCTTTGCACGGGGCTTGTAATGGTTCTGTGGCAAACTTGTCCTGCCACCTGCAGGGTACACCGGCTGCTGTGATTAATCCAACGTTTGGCCAACTTTCTAATGGGAGTTACCTCATGTTGAATGATCAGAGTTGCTGTGGCATGTTGCCAGGAATCCCATATCTGGTAACGGTTGGCTCCAGGGTTACTTGTTGTATGCAAGTATTGTTCCCCCAAATAGAGACAGTCAGGGAGTCGCCTCTATGGCCTTCATTGAATGTTTCTTTTATACGTTTTGATACTTTAAGCAGAATGAAAGCCATGCTTTTACAACAGACCGTGCCTTTGACCTCGGCCAAAGAAATCTATGATCTACAAATTGCAAGGACTTCGGCTGAGATACAGGCTTTAATTCGTACAAACTGCCCTATACATTTTGTAGAAATGATGGGACGTATCTTAAACATGTCTGATACGAGCGGGATTGTACATGTATTTAAGACCATCTGTTCAGGACTGTTTTCACCTTTTCAGGCAGTCCTCGGAATCATTCCAAACTTCGCACATTCGGTGTTTGGTGGTGTGCCATTAATTCTAGCACTCGTTGCAGGAATCCTGTTTTTATTCCTACTACTACGCTATGGCAAGCCTATCAACCGGCGTCAGTCCCAGCAATTTGGAGAAAGCTCTCCTAGAACGGAAGTGCCGTGAGCGCATAGTGCAACTTTTGGGCATACCTCGTCTACGGGAACTTAATACAACATGGTTTCTGTCATTTAGACCAATCTGGCAAGATTGCATCTTACCTGTTCTACGCTGCCTGCTTTGCAGTGAAGAATGCGTGCTAGACATCTGTCTAACACTCCCATCAGTCATGCCAACGGATATCGATACTCTGCTGGACCCGATAACGGCCCATGCTCTGTGTTGTCCCCAGAGGCTACCAATCCTGATGACGGCATTCCTTGAGATCTCACAGACGCTTCCTGCTGCTGCTGAGGTACGAGATGGATCAACAGGCACACAGGTAACAACGGACACGAACATTGCTGCGATGCTTCAAATCTCTGTGCAGTTAACCTTCTAAATGAGGTATTCCAACTGTCACCGACATCGGTAGACGATCTTTTGTCTACAGGAATAGATGATTTCATGTTTACACCAGACCCATACACTGACTTTGATTCGGCTCACAGTGTACCAGGGAAGCAATGAATTTGGCCTCCATATTTTCAAAACAGAACAAAGCTTGGAACTCTTCCTGAAAATTGAATTTTTTTTCTTCCTCTCTCTATTTTTGAAAATACATGGCAATTCAATCTGCTTACAGTAGAACTATTCATATAGAACGGACTTCTTTGAATACTTCCAGGGACTCATTGTCACCTTATTTACCACATTTCATTTAGTACCATGATATGAAATGGCTTTGATTTTTTGAATACTTGTCAACCATTTCGTCATATGTATATATTTCTATTTATTCATTCATGTTGCATTTTATTTATGATATATGCCTAGAATGAAAAAATGCTTTAAAATGTACAGTACCTATTACATTACATGTTTAGCAACAGTTTCTTTAAAATAAAATAAAAAAACTTCTTTTAATATGCTTTTAGAAATGTTTTTAGCAACATGTGGTACTCAGTTTAATGTTTAGCATTTAATGTTTAGCATTTAGTACTATCGTTCATTCGAAAGTGGAGTGGGTGTTGTATTCCGCTTTAAGTGTCCGTATATAGGTTTTCCTGAAACATGTCCTTATATAGGCACAATTCGCATTGCCCTTATATAGGCATAAGATCCCAGTCCTTATTTAGGCATTAGCCATGCTATCCAAATACAGGCATGGTCACCTACATCCGTCCACCCCAACGTCACAACGAGTTCTTAGAAACCAGACCCTTTAGCTCTTGGGAGTTCCCCTAGCACAGGATTATTGATTTCTCTAAGAACTCATTTATTATGCATGAACCGCTATTCCTTAAGGGTTCATTCCTGACGTATTCCTCTGCCCGACTTTACGTCAATGCTAACATTCCCAGGCACCTACCGGGTATAAATATACCTTCCCTTGCCCAAGCAAGTAGGAGGAGACCTCGACTTTAGAGGAGCCCGTGTCCCGGCCTGACGCACTGACAAGAGACGCTGTCATCCCTGCTCGCAGAGAATCCAGCTTCCAGTGTTCTGACTCCCTTCGCAGGGTGTTAGAGTTCGAGACCCGGAAAGAGATTCCCACCTCTCTGATTCTCAAGGTATGGAGCTGACTAGAACCTAGAGGGACTCTTGGCATACCAGACTCTTGGCATACCAGAGACTTGGCATACTATAGCATACCATACTATAGAATACATCACCCACTTCTTACCTTGCACTACACTTAGGTTAGGTACACTGGGGTAGAACTAGTTAGAGAAGCATCTTATGAGTACTCGCATTTTTAGCTTATGTTATTTATGTATATGAATATTATTTCATAGCTAAAAGATAATGCTAGCGCAGTATTATTTCTTTCTACTGCTTACGCTGTACATAATATATCTCGCATACTGTCTTGTGTTCATAACAGCTCATATCTCTTACACGAGAAACAAGACTGTTCAATAAATCCTTTTATTGAAACGCCCGTCTATTCTTTCTGTGTAACTCTGAAGAAACTAAGCATGCACGATTAGCTGAGTGAAACTGTTATCTGTTGTTACCACGATTCTGAGAGTGTTCCGATTCTAAAGGGAAACAAAGTTGTCATGTTTATGCGGTTGCCAGAAACTACTCCCTTCTTGTTTACAAGGAGTTTCTAGTGGCCTCTGAGTTAGCTGGCACAAAGTAATTAAGTTTAATAGACTCGATAGGGACATACTGACCTCAGTCCTATGTCGAATCTATAGGGTATATTATTCCAATGCGCAGAGCCTATTAGGGAAATAGGAACTACACTACAGGAGACTTTCCAGACTTCATTGTAGATGGCATATAAGAAGCGTTTCCTACGTGGTTTCTTGGGACCTAACAAGAAATCCCTAAGATCCATGTTGTCTGACAGAAGGGACAAGTGTTGTTTCACCTGTGATAGTGTTGAGGTCTTTAGCCAATCTAGGCACAACTTCCCGACACTATAGGAAGTCACTATCCCTGGGTCGTCAGTGTGTGCAGAGCGTGGGTCGGGCCTCTGGATACTAAACCCTTCGGTGGTACCCTTGAATCTTGAGTTACACATATTCGTGTCTACAGGCCAAACCAACCAACCCTTCCAATCGGGAGATGATGAATTGCATGTACTTATACCTTGTGTCCCCTCACTTGTTAGTGTGTTATTTGAGATACCCTTAGGTGTGGGTGAGGGAATGCTTGGTGTTCTCAGGTCTTTAATTTTAGCAAACCCGTAACAGGTAGTCTGTTGCACTGTTCTGTTCAGGAAAATCATCTTTAATGGAATAAGGCAAGCTCTGAATAAATCCACAGTTCCCTGAAACTGCCACTCTCTTGTCCCCCAGATAGATTTTGTGTCTATGGTGTCTCTCCAGTAGTTGAAACCCTGTATAGACAGTTGGGAGATAAAAGGTGCTGAATATATCATCTTAGTATTAGTGAGCACAATCTTCTTCGTTGTTGCATTAGTCTGTGCAAGTTTGTAGTAAAAAGATTCTGTGTCTGATGTATTGAACCCTGAGAAGTATGCAAATGTCTGTGCGAATGTGGCAGAACTACCCTTTGGTGGTGTCGGGCAATGTTCCCATTGATGGTAAGTGTTAACAGTGTGTGGTACACTTGTTCTATGCAAAAATATAATGACCATAATGCTGGTAACAAAACATGGTATCATAATCAGTTGTATCTTCATACAATTCCCTGTAAGAAAATGCAGCAGACTGTTCTAAATCTGAAAGCATAGTATTTTCAGTTTCAATGTCCCAATCATCAGAGAGTGTACTGGGGGTAATGAAATCATTTAAAGAAATTTTAAACAAATGTGGAATTTTCAAATGTTCAGTGGGACCAAATACATCATATGAAACTTCATCCCAAACTATACCATCAGGTACTGGAATTTCTGTAATGTTCACCAGGTACAAGCCTCTTTGTTCATGGTGTGATGACGTATGTGGTTTCAGGACCAGGTTCACAGATTGTACCGCAGAGCGTTCTGGGAGATAATGTCCGTTCAGAAGCAGAAAAAAGACAGTCACTGTGCCAATCCAAATTAACAGGTATACTATCCCTATTGCAAACCAAATATGCAACCAAGGTGACACTAAGTAAGTCTTTTTGAGCAAAAGATAGAATTGTAGAAGTCCCTCTTTCTTTGAAATGAGTGGCGTTTGATCAGGTTCACTTGGATCTGAGGAGAAATCATCGAAGTTGATGAAGTAGCCAGACGCAGTTCGATCTATCTTATGTAGCTCTGTAGGTTTTGTAGAACTGGCAGATGTGTCGTTTGAAGGCACATTAATGTAGACATCATTGTTGGGCCAAATTGCAACTTGCATTGTTGTTTCTTCTTGATGTTTTTCAATTTCAACTGGAATGATTTGTGCTCCATTATTTGGTACTCCTTCACTTTGTGTAGTGGAGTCTTGAAAGGTTTTTAGTCTTTCCATCTGAACTTACTGTATAGTAGCAAGAGGAGATCTGCGGCTAATCACGACCCCACGCGGCCTACTGTTGAGAATCGGCCACATGATGCGGTTTAATCAGATCAATGGAGACGAATCTTTTCTCTTTTTTGCCGGCAAGAGGCGGAAGAAGTTCTGTTCTAGGACAGGTACAGGTGCCCCGTAAGATGGCCCAAACTCTCTTCTGTCCACGATCTTTTCCCTGACCAGGACCCCAATCTGCGGGACCCAGGCAGGTCTTGCCGGAACTGTTTTCACTTCCCCAGTGGCGGTGCGTTTGACTTGCACTTTGCTTTGTAATGCCCGGAATTCATTGAGTTCCTGTAAAACAGCCAAACGGTCATTCAGTTCAAATGGTTTTGCATCCGCCACTGTGCTGGCACAATCGAGATCAGGTACCCACATTCTTGTCCCAAACAGGATTTCATAAGGGGTCCGGCCTCCCAAGTATTTTCCTGGCATATTATTGAGTGCCCTCTGGACCCCGTATAGGTGGTTGACCCAACTACCACCCACACCTAATACCCTAGCTGTTAAGGATTGCTTTAGGTCCCTGTTTTTCCTCTCCACCACCGAATTTCCCTCGGGATGGTAGAGGGAGGAGTACCGCAAGGCCACGCCCATACTTTCCATGGCTTCCTTGTAAGCCCGAGAGCTAAACGCTGGGCCTCGGTTGGAATGTAACGTGCCAATTGCGTATGTCCCGATGAAGACTTGCATATCCTTTATAACAGTTCGAGCATCAGCCGAGCGCTGGGGCCAAACCCACAGGAATCTAGAGCATGAATCCACTGCCACCAAGATGTACTTGTAAGCCCCGTCTGAATTTACGGGGCCGCAGTGGTCCAAATAGACACATGCGAGAGGTCTGTCTGAAATCAGTAATGGTGTTTGTGGTGGCCTGTGAAAGGTGGAACCCTTCAACTGCTGGCAAATATCGCACTTCAGGACATAGTCCTTCGTTAGTTTTGTCACCCCGACCACCAGTAACGCTGCTTCAATAATGAAATTGTTGCAGTGACTCCTGCGTTTGCAGAGCCCAGACCCTCGTGTGCAGCTAGAATTAAACCTAACCTGCGATCTTTGTTTGGTATTACTCTATCCCCCACTCCTGGAATTTGAGCATACAGTGTGTTTTGCGCATCTAACTTGTAGGAGTACTTGAGTGGAAAGCCTTTTGGCAGTATGGCAGAGCCGTTCTTTGTGGCATTGATAGCTACTAGTATATCCCCGTCTATTCTCGTGTGAATGAGTGATTGCAGCAACGGCAGCAGTTCGCACTGTCGCCTTGGTGGCTTCATCAGCCAGTGAATTCCCTTCAACATTTATGCCAACACGCTGATGACTCAAGGTGTGAATAACTTGAGCCCGTGGCAGGCATGCTTTCAGCTTTGCAACTTGTTCCCATAACAATTTATGTTTTATGGTGCCACCCTTGGCATCTTTAAATCCATTCTGGCCCCCGTAGTGAAGATATTCATTGTAAGATTGCACACAGTAAAATGAATCTCTCACAATCAGTATGGGAAATTCCCGATCCGCATACTGTAGTGCTAGTATCAGGGCTTTCAGTTCTGCCAGCTGTGCTGTACAATCTCCCAGAGATTACGTAGTCGTATTGCCGGGGTGGAACTTACCATCTCGCACACAACCTTTCACCATAGCACATGCAGCGCTATATTGCTGTTTACTTCCAATGGCAGGTTGAGCAGAACCGTCAGTGTAAATGATGTATTCATACTGATCTAGAGGCAAGATTTAATTCGGGAGAGGGTATTCTTGTTCGTACTGCAGAAATGCTTGTGTTCTCAATGTAGGATCGTATCTATATTCTACATCTGTTGCAGTGAGAGAATTAGCCCATTGTATCCAAAGTGGATGCAATGCCTTTGCATTTGGAATGCTGGCTTTGGTTACCGCTTCTAAAGTCGGTATCGGGCTTACAACAATGATGCGTATCCCCTGTTCTAGTGCTCTTTCTCTCCCTACAGCAGTCTGTACTGCCGTCAGCATTTTTTCTGTAGCTGCAAATCGATTCTCAGCATTCGTGTACAAATGATATTTGTATGCGATTGGAAGTGTCTCACCTTCATTGAACGTGATGTAGGTATACTCTGATAACCCGGGGATAACCCGTATTACCAGGTTGCGGACGTTTACTCGTGTCTGCAAGTGTTTTGTAGCTATCATTTCAGCTTGAACTGAACGTAGAGTGACTGTATGTTTTTGAGTCCACTTGTTAGCTGTGAAATCTGGTCTCATTAGGTGATAGAAAGGTTTGACTCTTTCTGCGTAGTCTTGAATGTATGTTCTGCCGAAATTTAGAAATCCTGAAATGGATGGTAAAACCTTCAGTGTCTTTGGAGGCTGGATTAGCACACATTTTTCAAAAACATTTGCGGCCAGGCTTTTCCCTTCACTTGACAGCTCATATCCCAAAAATAGGACGCTGAGATGGGCATTTTTCGATTTTTTGAAGTTAAATTTGTAGCCCAAATTGGCAAAACCAACAATTATGTTGTTCACCCTGCACAAGTGTTCAAGTAATTCATTGTCCGTCAGATAAATATCATCTACGTAGGACACTGCCTCCTCATCGCAAGTTTGTAATAGCTCTGACACTCTTGCCGAGAACAGCCCGGGGCTGTTCTTATAGCCTTGGGTCAGACGACAAAACTGACGCTGAGTGCTGAGGGCAGAAAATCCTGTCAAATATCTGCTTTCAGGAGCTATATTTTGGCAGAAGAATCCATTCGAGATATCTAGTGTTGTTTTGTATTTCTTCCGTACAACGTTATTCCTTAATGAGGCACTATGTGCGTTCTGAACTGCAAATGTTTTTGTGCATGTGTTCAAATGTCTGTAATCTAAAACCAAACGATATTTGTTGTCAGGTTTCATGACGGGAAACAAAGGGTTGTTCTTTGGCGAGGTGCAAGTTTCAATCAGACCTTGGTATTCAAGTTGGTCTAAGATTTCTTTGACCTGTTTCTTCGCTTCATTTTTAATAGGGTACTGTCTCTGTGGAGTTGGAATAGTTTTTAATGGGATCTCGTGGTGTTTGGACTCCACGTCCCACCCTACATGGTTGGAGTATAATGCCGGAGCTAGCGCTTGCGCCCACTCCTGTGCGTGTGAGTGTTTTAAGGAAACAGGAACGAGGTCGGAAAAGGCAGGCAAAATGACGCTTTCACCTTTTGGGCAATCTATTACAAATTTAGGCGGCCAATCTTTTTCTGCTAACAGGATGTCATATCCAAATGTCAAATTTTCCCAAAAGAGACCTTCAATTTTTCTTGAGATGTCCCCCTCTATTTGGAGATTAATTTCGTGTAGACGGTGTGGGACACTCACTCTTGTATCAGGTGTTTCCACCGTGATGTATTCATTCAATACTGCTGTCACCAGAAATTCCTTCAGGTTCTGGCAAGCTATTGTTACTTCTGCCACGCTGTCTAGCATCGTCAGAGCCCATTCCCCGTTCAGAAACGGAGTCCTCAGTAACCTGGGCATGTCTGATTATTAATCCAGCTACTTTCTTCTTTTTGAATTGAGCCTTTGCTTTAGGTTGCTCTTCCTGTTTGATAATGAAATCTGAATTGCGATGTGTTTCCCTTTTTCCCTTTGGTCGATCTTCAGTCTTTTGTTCTGACCGTACTTCCCTTTCCGAGTTTTTTGATGAACCCTGAAAGGAACGAAAGGAACGTGTATCAGTATCCTGATACCTGTCAGGTTTCCTAATGTTATCATGATTCCTAAGGTTATACCTCTTTTCAGAGGACTCCCGTTGGGGAGACCCACCCCTTGATCGTGAAGTGTTTCTTTCATTGTTATTTTTGGAATGATTTTGATTGTTTTCCCATTTCATTTTGGAAGAAATGGGTGCCTGTTTTGAGCTATCCTTATCAGAATTACTCACCACTTGTGGTTTCCCTGGTTTGGCTCCCAAACTATCTCTACTTAGTGAAGCATAGGTTTCCTCGATAATTTTCGGTAATGCACACTCCTGATTTGTAGGAGCTGTTTCCCTTAAGCGTTGGCGTATAGCCACCGCTGCTGCTTTCCCCTTGATGTTGCTCAGCATAATTGCCAAGACTTGGTCAAAATTACCCATCAGTTTCATCCCCAAGTCCAGGGCAGGTCCTGCCCCGTACTCATTTTGTATCTGTTTCAATACTTCAGGAATAACTGATATGGTCGGGGTACTGTGTATTCCAATGTATACTGCAGCAAAGATTGTTCCCCATGTGGTACAATCCTCAAGTGAGGAAACCATTCCCATTGGCAAGCAAATTGTTAACATTCTGTGTTTTTCCTGCGGACCTGTATGGGGAAATACTGCTTCTAACTGTGCTATTTTTTGAGCGATCCAGAACGGTACTTGATCCCTCTTTGATGGGAACGCACCCATTATTGCTTTCAGTGTCTGTGTACTAATTGTTGGTGTGTGTTGGGTCTGGACTGTTCCAGGTGGAGCAAATCTCGCAGGTTGTAATGTGGGTGTTCGCATGACGAACTGGACAATGTGTCTATATAGCCTCACTACTTCTTTGTAAAGTGCACGCACTTCCCCTACTTGGAGTGTGTCTATCTCAGGATGTGGAGTGTAAGTCGCTAAGACTGGCCATGTCGCTCCTCCTATGCTGAGCGGACCGAGTCTTACAACCGAAGTTGTGTGATTTAGGGTGCCTTTAAACCAGTTCTTATGTTGCTGGTAAGTTAACGGGACTTCAATGTCCTCGTATGGGATGTATTCTTCCGGTGGATCCATTTCAATGTATTCGTGGAATAAATGTGTCTGTGGATCTGCAGGTGGGAATTTCACCCAGGAATAGAATACCTCTGATCCGAACACCTCGGGGCCGATTCACAGAACTAATCTGAGACAAAATCCTAAACTTACTACTTTTGGTATTCACAGAAGGCATTTAGTAGTAGTAAAGTTAGGATTTTGTCTTAAGTTAGGATTTTGTCTAAATCCTAACTTAAGACAAAATCCTAATTTAAGACAAAATCCTAATTTAAGACAAAATCCTAACTTTACTACTACTAAATGCCTTCTGTGAATACCAAAAGTAGTAAGTTTAGGATTTTGTCTCAGATTAGTTCTGTGAATCGCCCCCCTCGTGTGCCTCAATCACGAAAGTAACATGGCCACCTGTTACAGGTACGCCATGTTCTAACAATCTCAGAGTTATTGTCTGTCGGCAGTTCTCTGTGATATTTAGGGGCATATTCTCAAGGACTTATCGCCGATTTATCGGCACTTTAGCGCCGCAAAAGTGGCAATAGATTTATCGCCCAATTCTCAAGCTGGTGCAAACTGCCTATATCGCCAGTTTCCCAGCTATAGCTTCCGCAAAAAACATCACCACGGATGAGAGCGACAACTAACACTAATGATATGCAGAGTAGGCGTTCCCGTGCAAAAACACACGAAAACACCACTTTGCGATATTCTCAACGACCAGCCAGATCTGCGATGAGATCCAAAAACAGGCGATAAGGCGCGTTAGCAGCAGGGATTTAACACCTGCCTTTTACTGGTGTAAAGCAGGACGACAACCTGCAGTATGAAAGGGAGCCCAGCCCAGAGCCACATCTGAAGGCCAACACATGTCATGGAGCTACTGATCATGCAGCTCGGAGACCCAAGAGGTCCACAACACCCACCGCCACCACCCCCAGGCCCTCCCCCTGCCCCCCCGGACTACCACCGAGGCAGCGCAGAACAAGACAGCTGACCTTCCAAAAACGGCATGACCCCTCAGCCACACAATTGCAGAATGTGGGGAGAGGTGGGAACCAAGTATGTGTGAAGGAGGCAAGTCACCCATGAATAAGAATGTACACAATGCCAATTGTGGCGGTGATGTGCTGGACAGACTTCAGTATGCAGAGCACAGACATGTCCATGTGGACATATACTGCTGGTGTTTGTAGTGTTGTGGACAGTGGACGCAACCATGTTACCTCAGGCAGTGGGGAAGACCTTGGTCATGTAGCTGTGTCCCCCCCCCTGTAAGCGGAAGCGGAGTGGGCTTGTCCGGCGTACGACAGTCCAGCGTAGGAGTGTGAATAAATAGGCTGGGGATCTGAGCGTGGTTCACTTCCGGGATGGCCAACGCGTCTGCCAGGGCGGCGCCCCTCACCCTGCCATGAGTCTGCCGCCGTGACCTCCAGCCTCCTCAGCCGATCGCTGGCTTCCGCGACACAGGCCCCCAGCGTCACAGCACCGCGGAGTTTTGTGTGTGCTGACTACTGCCTTCGGCCTACACTGCGGTCAGCAGGTCCCCCAATTCAAATTGAGTCTTGATTTATTTATGGCACAGTCCAGTAGGCAACAGACATTGCTTCCAGTGCGGCCCGCCCGGACGACACATCATTGCAGGCTGAGCACCCGCTGAGCACTTTAGGTGCCACTAACTCTGTGCAGCTCAAGTCAATGCCACGTGGCTGTCGGCCCTTGCTGACCGCTGCCTCCGGCCTACACTGCGGTCAGCAGGGCTCACACATATCAAATCCAATCCTGACCTGCAAGGACACGCCATCATCGCTGGCTGCACACCCGCCACCACCGCCAGGACCACCTCCAACCAACAACTGCCAGAGTCGGAGGAGTCTTACAGCCAGCCTATCAAAGTTGCTCACACCTGTCTTGGATGCCATCATCAGCTTGATACCCTGCTCAGCTCTTCAGGTGCCACTAACTCAGTGCACCACAACTCATGGACCCTTCATGATTGAGTTTTGTGCTGTGGACAGCAGACGCAACAATGTCACCTCAGGCAGTGGGGAAGACCTGGGAAGATGATGATGAAGATGAGGCAGGTGTACCACACCCCACTGCAGCTGCAGCAGGAATATCCCGAAGGGACCAAATCATTAACAATTTCTTCACATGAGCACGCTCAGCTCTGGTGCCCCTACCTCAGTGCAGCTCAAGTCATCGCCATGTGGTGGTAGGCCCGTGCTGGCCGCAGTGCATCCGGTGCCACTAACTCAGTGCACCACAAGTCATGGACCCTTTATGATTGAATCTTGTGTGTGTGATTTCAGATCTGGTGCCCCTGCCTCAGTGCACTGCAAGTCATGGACCCTTTATGATTGAATCTTGTGTGTGTGATTTCAGATCTGGTGCCCCTACCTCAGTGCACTGCAGGTCATGGACCCTTTATGATTGAATCTGTGTGTGTGATCCGATGATCACTGTTCCAGTTTTTGCCAGCACCAACCACTCCCTGAGGGCTGGCTTACACTCACCCCACACCCATCCAGCACAGGTGTCACTGGACATGTGAGCCTGGTAATAAAAAGGGGCCAGGCGCACGTGCCCGTAGCCAGTTCCACTATCTATCTAAGTGTGTCCGTGTGGTCATTATGTATGCATGATGGCCCCGGGCCCTACCACATTACATTGTGCTGTGGACAGCGGATGCAACCAAGTCACCTCAGGCAGTGGGTAAGACCTTGGACACGTAGCTTTGTCCCCCCCCTGTAAGCATAAGCAGAGTGGGCTGGGCCGGCGTACGCCAGTCCAGCGTAGGGGTGTGAAGAATTTGCCCGGGGCTCTGGGCGTGGTTCAGTTCTGGCATGGACAAGGAAGTAACTAATGCGTGTGTCTCTGTTGTAGTGTCGGCGCCACCCAGCCCGCAATCGACAATGTTGCAATGTAGCATGCACCCGGAGGGCGGGCTCGCACGAACGGAGAAATGAAGGAGCGCAAGACCGCTCGGGGTCTTGGCTCATACATGCCAAGTGTTGTGTGTATCTGTATTGCCGCAGCATGAGCCAAATGCCTAGCCTTAATCGCAGCGCGAGTTCAGCCAGGCATGAACTCCACATCTGTGTCCGCCCTCTCCTTACCATAGGCCTACACTCACGTGGCCGCCCACCTTAAACGGCCAACATCACAGTGTCATTGTCAGGCTTGTGGACATGCGCAGACAGGCATGACAATGGTGTGCCGTAGGAGTGCAAGTGATGCAACCGCGCAGCGCACACAAGTAAATAGGCTCGGGGGAGGGAGGAGCAGCTGTGAGGCAACGTAACACACAGTGATGCCGCTCATTTGCCACATGCAAGACATGTCAAACATGAATCCCAAAGTCGCACACATCCCACCCCACCCCCAACAAGCCACATCACATTTCCTGAATGCAAGCAGATGACAAACTAACATTAGGGATGAAAGCTCCTTTGTCTGAACTATCAGGGGGAAGCACATCTGCACCTCCGACCTCGGAATTGCATGTGCTTGGCACCCCCTGACAGATACTATAGCAGCTGATGACGACTCCCACACTACGCACAGCCCGACGAAAGACCAACGTATACACACCCCACACACAGAAGTCCTTGCTCGAAGTTATCTTGCATGGAATGGCCTTCACACTTACTCCCACACCATCCCAGGTGTACAACCGTTGCACACTAAAACAACTCATTGATCCGAGCTGTGGCATTTCATCCACAGAACTGGCGCAGGTCAGAACAGTGCCGCTTCAACCAGAGCCACTAACGCAATGGCAGAACATCCCGGACACATGCACAACTCCTGTCAAGTGGAACTGTACTGTGCACGTATGCTGCATTTACTGGGGGCACTGCCATTGGCAGTGCTGCGGATCAGTTACCGGCTAAGCTTCCGCCTTGCCAACGCCACCTGCGTTCAGCCTGTGTTGCATTGTCGATCGTGCATATTCGAGTGGTCCATGGATGTCTGCCTATCCAACAGGATGGTAGCTGAACTGGATTTTGACATGTGTGTGCGCCCCTGTTGGCCCACGACCAGGAGTGTCACCGTGATACTCGTTTATGGGATGCCTTGATACTTGGCATACATGCTGGCAGCTGGACCTGGGAGATTGCACAACTCCTCGTGTGCAGTGACCACATTGAACCGCTCCCCTATTGGGCTGTAGTGCTAAGTGGTGAAAGGGGGTGGACGCAGCACATCTGTCCGGATCTGCTAATGGATCGCCTCGTCGTCCTGTTTGATGAAGTCGACAACGACCTCATGTTGGAATTGATAGCCTACGAAGCTGCAATCGCTTTCATGGACGAGTAACTACGTACCTGCAGCCACAACAGATTGGAACCCATTGCACATGTCCCAACACCTTGTTGCATCTTGGAGATCTGGTCACATATCCCACGACAACAGTGGACATGGCTGCATTCGCCTGGACTCCGAATACATGAGCGGACAACAACGCGGGTTAACACACACCTATGAAAGGTGAGGCACTCCCCCGGAGTGGACAGCGGCGCTTGGCAACGTTCCTCATTCTGACATACTGCTGCATTGGTCTGCATGTTGTGGCACTTATCTTGCCCGTACTGACACGCATACGCTAATAAAGTCTACGCACCTTCACTTGTATTCAACTGTGATGAGTGTTGATTTGAATGACAATGTGTGTCTCACTGCCTATCTGGGTCACGGCCATACATGCGCATTGACAGCATTACCCAGGGAGTAACTTTTTTGTGGAATCACTGTCCCTACATTCATCCATACTATCATACTTGATTGATCATAGCCATGACACATCTGTGTGAATTAGAATGTTTTATTCGCATTCAGTGGAGTGTTGAAGCTGGACCAGTACAGGGCCATGCAAACCCCACTTTACGTTGTTGCCCCGTGGAGGGCCAGCCAGAGTCCTTTAGGGATTGACAAGTTCATCGGAAGAGGAAGACTTCAGTCCGCAGAGTGATTGCTGTGTCACTGGTAACCAAACCAAATATGGCAGTCCATGTCGAGGTCCAAGGTGAGTGTCGCTGAGTGCATCGGGGGACAGTGGAAGGTGTTATTCCAGGGCATGATGCAGAGGGCAGAACCAAGATGAAACAGGCCATATGGCGGAGATGAATGCTACCACTTCATTCTTACCACAAAGCCAGATTCATCATCATCTTCGTCCTCTGGTGTGTCAGGTGCCTCACATGTGGGTGGTGGTGTTTAGTCTGCATCACTGTGTGGCACTGACACATCAGGGGCCGGAGGTGGAATGTCTGCCGCACTGTGTGGCACTGACAATTCAGGGGGCAGAGATGTGGATGGAGTAGTAGCAGCAGCATTCATCCGCGCCAGGCCTTGTGGCGGCAATGCCATGATGAGGATCTGCAGGGCATGGAAGATCCCAGCTACATCTCGCTGGTGTGCAGCCGTGGCAAACATTCTTTCTGCCTGCATCCGCTCCAAGCTCTCCATCATTCTCCTAATGTGTCCCAACTCCCGGCTGACATCGCTGAAGCCACTCTGACTAGACAGTTGTTCTTGGCTCAGAGTCATGACTCCAGCGATGTCAGCCATGGATTGTTGGAGAGCATGGAGCGGACAGTGGGTGTCCGTTAGGGACTGTAAGTGGTCCCTGATGGGACTTAGACACCCACGTATGGCATCTAGTTTGGCTGCCATGAGGTTGAACCCCACCCGCAGCTGATCAGCCATCTTCTCCTGGCACCCTAACACACGGCGTTGGACTGCCATGTGTTGGTCGTGGGGGTCCTGGGAGACAGCCGTGGTGGTGGGTGCTTCCTGCTGTGTGGTCTGTGCAGGGGTGGGATCTCCTTGATGCAGCTGGGCTGCCCTGCTCCTGGGGGTGGGGTGCTGAAGCTGTCCATGAGCTGTTGGAGGGCGTCGATGTTGGGGAGGTCCTCTTCATCATCAGTGCTGAGTTGTTGGGTCTGCTCTGCAGGAGGTGTTGATTCTCCCTCTGCAATGGGAAGGGGAGATGCAGATTGACATTGTGTTCACATGTATGTTCACGCATTGTACAAGTTTACTAACAGACTGCATGACAATGTACATTGTGACTGTTTGTGAGGAGATGCCTATTTGATGCGGGACAGTTGACATTTCTACACCATCAGGGATGTGAGGTTGTACTTGTACATTCTCATCTCACAGTTTCCTGCTATGCCAAATGCGAATGGCCATTTTCTACACACAAGCGGCAGCAGTTGTGTCCTCTGTTCTGTTGTGAAAGGGTTGCAGTTTGTACCACATTGTTGTCAATGTTGAGGTGCTCTGATTTTTATGTGTGTGTGCTGCATTGTGGGTGGGTTGCCCCTTCAGCTCTGATTTGGCTGGCCCTTATCCCTTTCAGGCGGTGTGCCTTTCACTTCTGTGCTTATACAGTGCTGAGATGTTTCAGACTTGGGTAAATTGGGCTCTTGGTCGGAGTTGTGACTCTTGGGCATGGTTTGTCCGCAGATGTGCCATACTTAATTGTGCATGTGTGCCATTGTGCCCATCTCCCCCCGTCCCCCCAGTCCCTGGTCGTTACTCACCCTGTTGCTGTTGGCTCAGGTCATGTTGTGCAGTGTCCGGTCCCCCAACTCCTGCCACCCTCTCCCCAATGATGACTCGGGACACCATTTCCTCCATCTCATCCAGCTCCTGGTGTGTCGCTGGACTCCCACCTCCAGTCTGCATTGCTGCTTTCAGGTTGGCTGCGAGTTTCAGCTTGGTTTTGTGCTTCACATCAGTCCAGCGCTTCTTGCAGTCGTCCACTTCCCTTCTCTTCACTCCGACTGCATTCACCTTGGCCAAGATGTACTGCCATATTGTATTTTTAGTTGCCAATGACATAGTGGAGGTGATGAACAGTTGGTGGTGGTGTTCTATCACCTCCGTAATGAGGATCTGGTTTTCCTGCGTACTGAGACACGGGTTCCTCTTCTTCTTCTCCTTGCCTTTCCCTGACCCCGAGGTCCCAGGCTGGTCCTCCGTGGGGCTTGTGGGGTTCTGGTTGTCCTCTGTACTTGCTCCGGCTACCTCCATGGTGCTTCGCAGTTGTTTGTGTTTTGTTTGTGTTTTTTGTTGCCGCTTTTCTAGTGATTTTTCCTGCCTGACTTGTGGGACTTGCAGGCCTGGCGCTGCTTATCGCTGACTTTTTTATCGCAGTTGGGCCCATCGCAACTTTTTTCACGTTCGGGTTTAGATTTTTATCGCCGTCCCGGTTATTTTATCACGACCATTTAACGCGTTATCGGGAAACTATCGCATGTTACCGCCGTGTTGAGAATACGACGTTAACACGGAGTTATTTTCCCGCGATAGGCGGCGATATGGAAAATTGCGTTGACCTATTTTGGTGATGATTATCGCACGTTCTTGAGAATATCCCCCTCAGAGCGTTAGCAAATTCGTCTCCTTCCGCGCTTCCACTGCTAGTCGCAGATTCAGTCATTTTGAAAGGAGGCGAAAGTAAAGGTTTAAGAGGTAGGGTTTAGCACAATATGGGAACCTTTAATCCGTACAAGCTTGTCTAAACCTTCAGCCAATACACAGGGTGCACCTGCTCAGCTGAGGCGGATATTCCTTCCCACTTCAGACGTCTCTGAAAAGTGTGAGTAGGGCTGTCTGAGAAAGCACGACTGAACTACTCAGATTTTACTGGTAATATATGAACCAAACCAACGTTGTCTGCGCCATGTCGTGTAGTTCCTAGGACCCCCCAGGACCTGCGCGTTTTGGATGACCTAAACTGAGCGCTTGGTGAGCAGACAGACTCTGGACACCCCCACAGGATGAGTCAGCCGTTAGACCAGCTAGCTCTACAGTGCCACTACCACCCCCCTGTATTCTACAGCGGTATAGGTAGTTTCTGGAAACCACTGAACATGACAACCCTGATTCCTCAGGTATCGTGGAAAACAATATGGTATCTTTCGCTCAGTTACTAGTGCTTACTTTTCTCAGAATACACTTAGAATGACGATTGGAATGGTTTCAATAATTATTTATTGATCAAGCGTCAGTCTAGTATGAAACATATTTGCTGCGACAATCAAAAGACAGGAGCAGACAAATGTGATCGCTAGCACCAATATCGTAAATAGTAGATACATATCTACCATAGTGCTAATAAGATGAGTAAAAGCTGATGATATAAAACAATAGCATTGGTGTACTCCTATGATGCGTAGCCTACCTAAATGTACCTAGCCTAGATATGTAGGAGAAGCATGTGTATGTAAGTGCTAGGATATATCCTAATGGAGCCAAGAATCCCCCGGGGAAGTGCTAACCCCTCACCTGATGGTTCTGAATGAAGGACCCCGTCTCTGCGTCGAGGATAGCACCCCTCAAGGGATGTCAGGTCTCTGCCTGTCGAAGGATCAGCCTGCAGAGCCTCGATCCAGCCTGGAAGGAATTCTCCTCTATTTTGTAAGGGAGAGTGAGGGTCTTTTATACTAAAGTGGTCACTCCAGGGTTTCTTCTAGAATCGATATGTTTTGAAAACATTCGCTAATCCTTTGCTAATCCTTTTCTAAACAAAAATGATCATTCACAGCTGGCTGTTGGCCATGGATGAAAAAAAAGTGGTGACCCTTATACAGAATAAATCTGCCGTGCCTGGGGACATGTTTATGTACGTCAGGTATAGGGATTAAGATAGGGTACCGAGAGCCTGGTGTCGAATAGACAGAAGTAAGCTACTAGGTAAAAGGTCACCTGTCACGACCATTATGTCGTGTGGATGGGACAAAATGTATGTAATTGGTATTTACATGATGGGACTATCCTAAAGGACATGACAATGCTTTTCGGAAATATTTCTTTCGGATCTCCTTTGTGGTGGCCTAATGATCTTGAAAATTTGCCCACACCTGTAAAAAAGCTGAAAAAACTAGGTGTTCTCATAGACAACAAGCTGACCTATAAAGAGCAAGTTTATTCTGTCGTCTCTTCCTCTTTTTACATTCTGAGAATAATAAAAAAAAAACACACACCTGATTCCCTTTGACTCCTTAAAGATCATGGTTACTGCCTTAGTTCTGGCAAGACTAGACTATTGCAATGGTCTTTTCCAAAACTTACAAAAGAGATAAATGAACAAACTTCCTACAATGCAGAACACTGCAGCACAGATGCTTTTTAACATTCCCTGATTTGAATTGGCATCCCAGGCCATAAGTAAACTACATTGGCTGCCTATTGAGTGGTACATTGACTTTAAGGCTCTCTGCTTAGCATATAAGGCACTGCATGAAATTGGCTCGACTACCTGAAGAGTAACCATAAGTGGTACTCTCCAATCAGATCTCTACATTCTAGCCACTCCAAGAATCTGATGATCCCTCCCCCCAAGTGTATGTCCTGTGGAAGCAGGAGCTTCATTAGATGTACTGCCCTTAAATGGAACAGTCTCCCTCAATCTCTGAAAACGTTTAGGAAGTCTCTAAAAACCTGGCTTTTCTCCAACTAAGACATCTTTTTTTCCATTGATCACAGACAGTGCCAAGATACCTCCGGGTATACGTTGCACCTTACAAATTCGCTCAATATCAATATCAGACCCCCCACTAACTACCCTCAAATTCCCCCAGACTGCACACCCTATCTGATTGTTTTGAGGGATGTCCCTGAACTTTCCTCCCAATACTATTGAAAATCTTAAGACCTTGAAGAATAAAACAGTTTACTGGTTAAAATCTAATGGGAGGTGGCCCCAGGAAATCTTATCCGTTAGAAGAGCGCCCTGGATTGGCATTTACCGCAAAGATTGTGTGGGGGCCTGTGTGCTGGTGAATTTCAAGTCTCCTCCTGTGGTTGAATTGCTTTTGGGGCACCTAAGCCAGCTGGCAATTCCTGTTGGTCGCATTATGGCTCTGCCTTTGGGGTAGTTTTATAGATCCACTACTCTCACTATTCACACAAAGGCTGGGTACAGGCCTGATAGTAGACCAAGCATCTGTGGCAAAACACCTTTTGTAATTACCACAAAACGTTTTTTGAACAATTGTCATTCCTGGATTGTCAAGACTGACAGTGTTCTAGACTGACGGATGATGCTCCTCATCCCGTTCCAACTAAGAGAGATTATCAGGGAGTCTCTGTTACAGTTCCAACAACGGCTGCCAGTTTAGCTTCCTCAAATGTAATTTCCAGCCAGACCTCAATTCTGGTTGCCCCTAACAGTACGGAATCTGCTGTTTCTTGAACCTCTTCAACAAAGGGAAACCCACAGGATGTACTAGTCTTCACGGCAACAGCCCCAATGTATCCGGCTCCCATGAAGCATTTGCACACTTTCTCCCCAGACCTGCCTTTACTTGTGGCAAAATCACCTCTGTCCTCTTTGTCTAGCTCTTCTTTTAAAGCCTGGAACATATTTTCTTGGATTGTTGCTGGCCTCAACTCCAAGTTGGCAGACCCGGAATGGGGGACATTTATTGACTCTTATGACATTTGTATTCTGCAGGAAACCTGGTGTGTTGAGCCAGTATACAGGTCCAGGTTTACTACTTTTTTTTGTCCAGCTACTTCTGGTTGTAGGGGTCCGTCAGCATGCAGTCTAATTATGTGGATCAAAAATTCATTAGCCCTCACTATTACGAGGCTTGACATCAACTTGCGAGGTGTGTTTGGGGTGTCTCTTGCTGGGAGTGGGTCCTTATGTTATGTTTTTAATATTTCCAATAGGCCGGGAGGGGGCAACATGTCATCCAACACTCTGCATGCCTTAGAACATACTATAGATTCCCTCCCACAGCTTGATAAGGTAATCGCCGCTGGCAATTTTAATCTCACACTCGAACCCTTAGGCTTTGCGCCTTTTGATCTATCGGAAGAAAAAGATGCTACTTGGGGTGTCAGTTAGATCTGGCCCCTGTAAAGAGATGCTCCTTGGTCGCTAACCAGCTGATGAGTTTACCCCTTTACTTTGGCTTGAGGGCCTGTAATGGTAGATCTACCTCGGATCGTAGGGGTGCCCACACTTTCAAGCGCATGTCGTAAAAGAGTTGCATTGATTATATTTTTCTGTCATTGCCATTGTGGCCCTCTCTCACAGACGTGGTGGTCGCCGAGTGCTTTAATAATGATCACAATGCTCTCCATTTGATCCTTAGTAGGCCTGGGTCTGGAAACCATCAGGGCCACAGCTCCAAATCAAAGGTTGAACCACTACTCTTGAATAATAAGCGGGCCCTAAAATGCGAGGCGGTTTGCAGTCACCCTGATAAGCTGGCCCAGATCTATGGCATGATTACTATAAAGGTAATGGGTGACAGCGTATCAAGAACTCCTGACCTGGTCACTTGAAGGCCCGCTATGCAAGGTTGGTCACAGGGCTTCCAGGGTATACACGCGTTGTGCATGGTGCAACAGTCACTGCTTGAGACTAAGACATACCCTTATTCAAAGTCTGAAAGCAGGCAAAAGGAAAGTCATTCCCTGTGCCAAAAAAAGATTACAAGGATGCACTTGCCCGGGCTAAACTGGATTGGGAACGTGAGCTGTGGAAGGACCTGGTTGCAGCCGCTAGGACAGGGTATACCAAGTCATTTTTGGGGATAGTGATGAATGATAACCGCAATGCTGTCACCAGTGTTGATTACAACCTTCAACCCCAGTCCTGGGTGGACCATTTCTCAAACATATATGCAGCCAAGTCCATCTATGGGAATAGAGAAGCTGAAATTGTTACTCCCTGTCCTGGTGGCAGACGTACCCCACTGACCTGTGAGTTTAAGGATGTTGTGGAGGCAATTATGCCTCTTCCCCCATACAAAGCCCCGGGTCCAGATTCTATCTCCAGAGACTTGTTTAGAGCCGAATCTCTGATTTGGGCCTCATATTTCCAGCGACTCTTCCTCTGCATGTTGGAAGGTAGCCCTATCCCAGGGTCTTGGCAAACTGCGTAGATATTACCTATCTACAAAAAGGCAGTAAAGATGATCCGGGGAACTACATGCCCATCAGCCTTATTGACTCCTCCCACAAACTATTTTCCCGTCTTATTCTGGGGCAGCTATCGGACTGGGTCATGGAAGACTCCATTCTTTCTAAGTTCCAGGCGGGCTTTAAAAACAGGTTCAGCACGGTGGACCAAATTCTCCGCTTTTCCTGCCATTACGCTCAACAAAGGCCACTCATATATGGTTTAGCCTTCGATTCCATACCCAGAGGTAAGCTGTGGGAAGTGCTGAAGGAGAAGGGCATCCCCGAAAATTTTTTGTCTGTTCTAATCAGGCTACACGCGCATAACACAGCCAGGGTTAGATATGGCAGTAATGGTGAGATCACTGATTCTTTTAACATTGAATCTGGTGTTTGCCAGGGTTGTGTGCTGGCCCCTACATTGTTCATCCTTTACATTAATGGCCTAGTTTGAGAACTCGACTTCCCAGGCAACAACGCACACAAGTTTGGCCCCCTTAAAACCGCTATGCTGCTTTTTTGCACATAACACGCTACTAATATCTAAAACTCTGCATGGTCTGTATGCAATTATAGATAATTTTCTGAATTTTCCAGCACACAACACCTTGAGCTCAACATCAATAAAACAAAATTTATGGTGCTCAATCCGTATAAATTAGCCCGGGTCCAGATCATGGTGCAGGGCGTTTCATTTGAACAAATGCAGGAGTTTGTGTATTTTGGGGTATTTTTAACTCATAAAATGAGCTGGTCCACACATATAAGGAAAAGCACATCGAAACTCCAACAAGAAGGTGGGGTTGGTGTAAGCTGCGCAAGAAGGCCCATGCATGCTCCTTTGTCCCAGTGGTAGAGATTTACGATCTCAAAGTGAAAAGTTCAGCCATGTATGGGGCAGAACTCTGGGGACAAGCTGGGTCTGACAAACTCTGTAAAATAGAAAACAGGTTTGTGAGGAATGTCCTCAACTTTCCACAGAGCGCCCCTCATCTCCTCCAGACCCTAGACATGGATTTTTACCCTATTAATCACGCTATCATGGCAAGACCCATCATGTACTGGCATAGATTTTGGACTACAGAAGAACTGGATTCCTACAGAACTTCGATCAAGGCACTTTTGAATTCCCTGGAGTATGAGAAGATCACCTGGCTTGCTGATATCAAGTCCATGCTTTACGAAGCAGGTATGCCCCTCTTTGGGCTTCACCAGGCACAGCTAAGTCTCTTTCTCGCTCCTTGATTAAATATCATTTAAAGGAGCATTTGTGGCTGAGGGAACTCAAAAGCGTCAAAGCAGGGAGTACGACTGATTTGTTTTTGGATATAAAGATTAAACCTGCTTATGAATTGTTTTTCGACACTCTCCCTTGCTGTACCCCATTACAACTCTATTTAAAATGGAGGTATGGGATTCTCCCGGTGAAAAGTTTATGTGTGAAGTGGGGCAAGAAGCACTGTAGCTCAAGTATGTGCCCCTCCTGTAACCTTGTGAAAGAAACCCTCCACCACTTTGCTTTTTTTTCGCCCCGCTTATGCCAAACCACATAAGCAATGGCTTAAACCTTTGTTTAAACTGTTGGGCTTCCGGCAGTCTGCACCTGCACTTCGCATTCTGCATTCCGGTACCAGTGCATGCTGCCTGGCTTTCCCGTATTTGTGGTGCTCAAAAATGAAGTATTGATTCTTGTGTGTCTATTACTGGTGCATTTTTAATTGTACTTCGGATCTAAATTCCTATTCTTTTTTTACATGTTTTTAACCAAATGCCGTGCTGCTTTGTATTCTACTTTTTATGTGCGAATATACTCTTGTGGCATTCACACTTTGTATGTACGGACTACTATTTTCTGCTTTCAATCTTATTATTGTTTTATCCTGTTTTGATTCTTATACTTTGCAATTTTATGTATTGTGTTTTATGGATTGTATCTCCGAAATAAACAATTTTGATGATGATGATGATGATGGTGTATCTAAAAACGATTAATCAATTTACATAATTACTATTAAAAATTAAAATGATCAATTTATAAATAATTGTTATTTAATTATTAGTTGTTGAACTTCCCACCTTGCACCCCTACAAACATAGCAGTCCACACCTAAACACAAACTGAAAAAATAACTATTCCATAACAAATTGTTAATTAATTATTACTTAGTTAACTTCCTACCCTAGACTCCTACAAACACAGCTTCCTGCCACTAAAATTTAACTCAAATAAATAAGTATAGCACAATTTACATAATTGATAGTCAATTAGATTATTGATTAATAATTAATTGTTTTTAATTATTGCTTAATTAACTTCTCACCCTATACCCCTACAAACCCAGCAGCCCACACCTAAAACATAACAAAAATATATAATTATTGCACAATGTACATAACTATTAATCAATTAAATAATCATTAATACATTAATAATTGATTGATAATTAATTATTACTTAATTAACTTCCCACTCTATGCCCTTAGGAACCCAGCAACCCGCACCTAAACATACAGTGACAGGTCATCCAGTCCCATTCTAGTCTACACACCTAAGCAGTCTTCAGAAGCCAGAATAACAGTTGGTCCACGTAGGGTTGCATGACTGGTGGGCACAATCATTGCAACCAGGCTACTGCATGATGCAGGCTCTGTGTAAAATGTACTTTTCATGTGACAGAAAAGGATCATTAGGTGAAGTATGGTCATGGATGAAACAAAGACATTGGAAGGTCTTTGAGAGGCAGAAGGGAAAATAGGATAGATTGCACAGCATGAAAGGATGTGAGGCTATGTGAAGGGAAGAATGCATGAAGGGTGATCAGGGTATGGAGAATGAGGGCAAAATGACACATGACAATGAAATGTAATTGCAGGAGATTGCTGTGGGCATGTCACCTGTTCTGATGAACAAATACTGTATGGGAGTGTGCCTGGAGTCAAGGATATCCATGGATCTGCATCTAAATGTCAGTTGTTTGAAGCTCATTGTAACATCATAAATATGCATGTATGGATTTCTTGATGCATAATGGGTGGCAGGTTTCTGTAAATATGCTCGCATTTCACTCCTGTAAGGATTGTGGACACTGATGAGGACATTTAACCTGGTGCTGCATCCTCATAGATCCCAATGAAATGGTGTAAATGTTGGCTTTATATGGTTTTGCTTTTGAAGGTTCAAGCACTTTCTGGTCACCTTATTTTACACTCTCTGCAGACTGCTGATGCGTTTCTTTGACAGCCCGAAGCTGATGATGTTGCAGTAGTCAAGACACACCAGTACCAAGGTTCTCATTACCTCCAGTCAATGGTCACTGTGGAGCATTCAAATAACTTTCTGCAGGAGGTTGATCTGTAGGATGGAATCATTGACTGAGTACAGCATTAGGTTGTCAAGTGAATGAGAATTCAGAGTTGAAAAGAATTCCCAGGGTCTTTACCGTCAATCAGGTAGACGGAGGTGTTACTAGATTCGGTGGCCAGATAAAAAGTAGTGGATTTATTTACTATTGCTTCTACTACCAGAATCTTGGCTTTGGTGCAATGTATATACAGGGCACTCTCCTTCATCAAATGTAATATGTGGTGCATATTGTAATATTTAAAAATTTTCAGAAGTCTGTTTTTCCAGTTGGAACTGGATTTGAGTGTCATCAGAGAAACTAATCACAGCTTACCTGATACTGATCAAAGGGATATGGGAACACTTTTAAAATTACTTGTAAGAAGATGGAACAATTAATGCTCGCAAGTAAACACTACCAGTTTTTGGAAAAAATATGCCATGGTGTATACATAGGGAAAACAGAAATCTTTGTGAACTACAGATTGGCCAGTAAGTTGGATCTAACTGAGACTTTGCTTGTGCATATTTTCCCAGTCTTCAGTACCTTTGTAGGAGGTGATGGTTTCAGTCTAAAATGATGATCAATGCTCTCAGGAATTGAAGCGTCTAGATCAAAGGAGGGTTTTGGTTTTTTTGTTCTTGTTGCAGAGTTTTGGCCCTGCATGGCTTTGTTTGTGAATTTTTACCTGGTTTGGAGGGGACGTAAGCATTTACATTGACCAAAATGAGGTTCTCTGTGATCATTATTGTTAAGACACATTTGCTTACAGAAGTAAAATTGTTCCCGATGGTCCACAATAATTTCGCATGGGTAATGGCAGCTTTTGATCAACCTTTGAGTGCGTCCTTGGTGGACATTTTCAGAGTAACTGCTTGGGTTCCTCTGTCTGTATTTGCAATTGCAGATTCCAAGCAGATACAGCTATCTATTCAGCATGAGATGGATCCATGAAAATGTATCATGTGTTGTATTGATGATGGAGAAAACAATAAAAAGAAGAAGAAAAAAAAATCACAGTAGGTTGCCTTTCCTCAATGCGGTGTTTTACTGAGAGTACTCGTATGGGGAAGTACAAGTCCTGGAAAATTCCACGTGACATTCCCACTAGCCTAAAAAGCGGCTACTGGTGCAGCTGTAAAGACCTACTACTGAGAATATTGCCAAAACTTCTAAATCTACACCTTTGTGCAGGAGCAAGTATACAAGTGCTGATTTACAATAATTCTTTGTGAAGCAGGCCCATAGAGCTCACCTTAATCTATGAGGCAAGGGCAGAGGAGCTTTTGTTACTTGGTTCCTATCTGTTAGAACTAGCATCATTGGTGTGGTTCCGCCCTAACTTTTTGCCTTCAGATCTCCTGTTTTTGCTGCCTTTGTTTTTGCTGGCCTTAGACCTCTGCACACTTTACCACCACTGCTAACCAGTGCTAAAGTGCTTGTGCTCTTTCCTTAAAACATGGTAACATTGGCTTATACCCAATTAGCATATTTAATTTACTTATAAGTCCCTAGTAAAGTGGTACTAAAAGTGCCCAGGGCCTGTAAATTAAATGCTACTAGTGGACATGCAACACTGGTTGTGCCATCCACGGAAGTAGCCCTTTAACATGCCTCAGGCCTGCCATTGCAGAGCCTCTGTGTGCAGTTTGAACTGCCATTTCAACCTGGCACAATAAACCTTTTGCCAGGCCCAAACATTCCTTTTTAATACATATAAGTCACCCTTAGGGTAGGCCCTGGACAACCAAGAGGGCACGGTGCAGTTCATTTAAAAAGCAGGACATGCCCTCTTAAGTATTACATGTCCCGAAAGTCAAAAACTCTTAAATTAGTTTTTCACTGCTGAAAGGCCTATCTCTCCCATAGGATAACATTGGAGTTGCCTTATTACATTTTATAAGTGTAATTTCCAAATGGGAAGAGATGCCCCCTTAAAGTAGGGTGTCTCTGTAATCGCAATTTAAAATCCTAAATTATGGTGAAGCTGGATTTTAAAATGGCACATTTAGAAAGTTAAATGAAAAAAGAACAAGTGATGGACGGAATGCTGAACAATGTCAAACATTCATTCCCAGTACAGAGATCTGGGCCTAAATCGATTGTGTGTTTTTGCTCACCACGACATTCCAGTTTGGCACCAGCCACATGCAAATCAATCTTGACCCTGCTCCCCATGGGAACAGTCCAGCTCGGAATTCCAGGCCAAGTTCTCCCTGGACCAGAAACAAGCATCCGAGGACCGGTTTCGGGGTATCACCTCTCATCAGTCAGGATAGCTTGACTTCGGTGGCATGGAGATACCCGTCCCACTTAGGGTGACACGTGAAAAAAGAACAAATGATGGATGGAATGCTGAACAAAGTCAAACATTCACCCCCAGTGCAGAGATTTGGACCTGAATACCTTGTTTTTTTGCTCACCACGCCATTCCAGTTTGGACCCAGCAACTGGCAAATCAGTCTTGACCCTGCTCCCCATGGGAACAATCCAGCCCGAATTGCCAGGCCAGGTCCTCCCCGGACAGGAAACAAGCATCCTAGTACCGGTAGCGGGGAACAGTGTCAAGACTGATTTGCATATGGCTGGGTCCAAACCTGGGTGGTGTGGTGACCAAAGAAAGGATGGATTTAGGTCCAGATCTCTAACTGGGTGTGAGTGTTTGACATTTTTCAGCATTCCGTCCATCAATTGTTCTTTTTGCATTTGTCACCCCAAGTGGGACAGGGATGCCTAGATGTGGTGCCCTATGCTCATCATGCCACTAGATTCAAGCTATTCTGGCTTATGAGGGGTGATACCCTGAAACCAGTGCTAAGATGCTTGTTTCCAGTCCATAGTCACCAGAATTAGCTGACTATTAGCAAGCATAAGTACACAAAGAAGCTTACTGTGCATTACTCAATTAAACTAATAAAGGATGTTTGCAAAAGCCTGGTCCTCAAACCTGTCCCAAAGATTTTTTTCAGTACCTGAAATAAGCTCAGGGTGATAAATAGAGAATTAGTATCTCAAAAGACTGTACAATTCTTAGGTTTCTAGTTTTATCTTTAGCTTTTCATCAGTACATATGATTCTTTGGCTCTCTAAGTTCCATATATGCAGTTTGGAGGAGTGGGACAGCTACCAAAAAATGTCTGATCCTGTCTGCTGTATTAAGAGAATGTCAATGCACTCTTTATGCGGCTGACCAGACATCCATCAGTTTTCAGAGAATGTCCTGCATCTACCAAACTCTAATCAAGACCATAAGTGCTCACTGAGGTCTTGAAACATCATTTTGTATGTTTCTTCTCGCCTCGGTCCAGTTACTTATTTTCCCCGAATTTTCTTTTACTGTTTTTTCGGTTACAATATGTGGTGCAGCTGTGGTTTGTGCTGCAGAATTCTGGTGCTCATTTAAAGTCAGTAGATTCCGCGGCCTTATTAAAGTCCTTTGTTAAATTCTCTTAAAATATTATATGGTTGTCTTGTGGTCTATAACTTCAGGAAGCCAGGTAAACACAGATTATGTCTGCAGTTCTATAATAAAAGTAAGACTTTTTTTGTAAATATAACACAAGGGTTGAGGTTTAAATCAAATTGTGGCTAATTTGTCTTGCAAACTAACTCTTTTTAAGCTCCATAAACACAGAACACCAACACAGAATTACATTCAGGGGATTTTCATCTACCTTAATTATGTTAAAAAAAAGACACGCTAGCTAACATTGTTCTCAATTTTATCGGATTTTGTGAAGCTCTAAATCACCTCTTAATGCACGTGAAAAGATTCTCAGGATTTCACAGTTTACGCCATTAGTATGGTCTTTATTCACACCACTGTTTAAGTAAATCACACGCCGATCAGGTTTGCCCTGATACCTAGAGTTGTTACTGTTCACCTGTTTGGTTATGTAGTTAATTTATAATGGCTTGTATTATGAACTCTGCTATTTTCGTATCCCTTACCTGTCTTTGACTATGTTTCAGTTTGTTGTTCTAAGATATTTCACACTTCACACTGTCCAGAGTTGCCTTTTATCATTAGAGTACATTTTTATATGTTTGGTGTACTTTCAATTCTTTGCTTGTTTACTCTTGCCTGTACTAGTACCTGTAGCATCTTCCGCAGCCGATGAGCATGCAAACATGCCACACATGGAGCTCTGTAACAAACGTCTTTATTCTTCAGCATACAATAACACACTGCACTCAATGCATCATAACCTTTATAATTACACCTAAACACCTCCCAGCAGGTTACGTAATTCCTGTTTAGAGTTCGCCTAGAAACACGAGGGTCCTAGTGCTCATAATATCAAAGACACTACATCTCCCCCTTTGTAAAATAAAAAGTACAGCCAACACTAGCATCATATTTCCTCAATGAGTCATCAAGGCGCTCGCATTGGTCTGCCAAATTGGGTTGAGATGCCCCTTGATTATGCACCGATGAAATAGGCTCAGATGTTTGATTTAGGTGCTCAGGCAGGGTCATGTCACTCGTGATCTCAGGAGCTGACGTACACTGAGGTAGGTGTTTAAAGTGTGATGAGTCCCTTGTGATGGATTTTATGGGATGATGCACTGTCACCATGTGTCCTTTGCACGTTACATCCCTCAATATATATAAAAAGTTGACATATTTTGAGTGCAGTAGGGATCATATTAGGTCCTGACGAGTAAGCCGTGGGGACGGCTTACGAAACATGTTGACCCAGTAGGGGACATCTCATTATAGTATACCCCCTACGTATCCCATTTTTTAATATTTCCAGCTAGGGAAGTGAATAAAAATTTGTTTTTTCCACTAGCCAGGGAATTTTTATAACCCACCCCATATTCTTCACAGACCCTACCACTCTCACTCCCACACTACACATAGCCTATTTCACAAAAAAGTGCTCCCACGTATTTCGTAGGTTGTAGCACACCCCGCCCCGTAGAGGGACGGGAAGACCCCTATGATGAAGCATGACACTAAGGGATTTTTTAGTGTGTGAGGGGTATTTTAAAAACACCTAGTGCTTTTCCATGACATTTCATGGATCACCAATACACCTTTTTCTAACCACAAAAAAAACAAAAACAGTCTTCTGATTGTAGGGTAGAATCTTATTGTTTATAAAAATGCTGAACAGAAGGTTGATTCTATCTTAATACCTCTTTACTCCCTCCCCTTTTGTTATTTTCTCTTTTGATGCTTGACATTGAGTCACACAAGAAGCTCCCTGAATTGTTTGCTTTTGAAAGGCAGACCATTATCAGATTTGAAAATAGCAGGGATGCCCCATGAGGTCTTTCAGGATGAGCATGTTTTTATCTGCTTTGGTAGCAGCAACAATCTGTTCGATGGATAGAGCTGCTGCCGTGCTGGACCTCACAATGAAGTTGAGATTCTCTTCAGCCGCTTTGGATGTTGAACTATGGCATTGTAGCTGCACTTGTGAAAAGTAATCTGCGGGAATTTGATCTTTCCCCGACTTGTGTACAATGGCATCGTCGTATTTTTGCAGTCGCATACCGCACCTCTCGGTAAGAGGGGGCATCTTAGCTTTTGGGTTTCCAAAGATAGTGAGCAACGCCTGGTGGTCCATGATGACAGTGAAACGTTTTCCATACAGAAACACATGAAAATGTTCATAGGCCACACTACAGCCAGACCCTCCTTTTCCGGCTGAGAATAGGCATGTTCTGTTTCAGACAAGCTTCTACTGGCATAGGACACAATGTGTCTCTGAGCATTCAGATGGCCATTGTGTTGAGCAAGAATCATCCCTAGTCCCACTGGCCTCACATCTACTGTGATCTCAGTATGTAACTTGAGGCCAAAGTATACTATTTTGGTTTAATTCTCAATCGCATGTTTTATGTCCTTGTTGCTTTGGCCGCATTCAGGCGACTACTGGAATGGGACATTCTGCTTGGCTAAATCTCCCAATGGGGCGCTCACTGTAGCAAAGTCAAGAATGTATCTTGAGCAATAACTGGCCATGCCTAAGAAGGATTGCAGCAAGGTTACATCTTGTGGGGTCAAGTAGATGACAGTGCTTGCACCTTATCCGGGTCAAGAGTCATTCCCCCATCAGATAATATGTGCCCAAAGAATTTGAGTTTGTTTTTTGAAACTCACAATTTGCTACATTTAGAGTGAGACCTGCATCAGCAAGTAATTGACACACTTGCATAAGAACCTTGTCATGCTCCTTTTGTGTTGTGCCAAATACCAGTATGTCATCACTGTAATTGAAAACACATGTAAAAGGTTGAATCACTCGGCGAATGACATCCTGAAATATCTCCGCAGCCGAAGACAATCCAAAACTCAGTCTTTTGTATCTGAACAAACCAACACGAGTCGAAAAAGTGGTAATGTACCTATGGTTCTTTTCCAGCTCTAGTTGATGATATTCTTTTTTTTTTTTTAAAGTGGAATGGTGCACCCAGAAATTTAACAGTCCACAAATCCTCTATTGTGTTTAAAAAAATAGTCTTCCTTTATTTATTTCCATGTGAAAAATTCCCATTAAGCGAACATCCAGCCAACACGTTTCATTCAAACAAGCTTTTGAACTTCGTCAGGGCTCTAGTATCTTAATTTTCTTTAGACTCCTGGTACAAGAATTAATGATAGCAGTCTCCAAATTCATTGGTCAAATCAAGCAAAGTTGTAATTGGATAATCTCCATATTCCTGAGCCAAGTCCAATAACAAATGAGGTGTCCCCCATATGATACCTGAATCCATATCACAATCGATCCTCATGTAATCTTGGGATGACTTCCTTTGTTCAGGTCAAGACGGGAGAAGACTTTGGCTCCGTTCAGTTGCATGATCATGTCCGCTATTTGGGGACCAGGATGTCTTTCCCTTTCGATTGCTTTGTTGGCCTGGCGCTTATCAACACAGATGCGCACTGCACCTCCACTGTCCTCTTTCAGCACCACAACTGTGGGCAAAACCCATGGTGTAGGACCGGTGGAGCGTTCAATGTTGTCATGCTTCAACAGTGTTTCTAGTTCTTTCTCAACTGCTTCTTGTAAGAGAAAAGTGACTCTGAAGTGCCATTGGGCAACAGGACAAATATCCTTATTGATATGAAGCTGCACTTTCATTTTCTTAAGTCTTCCTAGGCCATGAAACAATGACAGGAACTGACTCACAATTTCAGACTGAGCACAGAGGTTGTAGTTGAGAGATATCAGCCCCATCTCAGCAGCAGTGGCTAAGCTAAGTATTCATGCACTCGATGAAGTTTCCTGAAGGACATGAATTGGCGTTTGCACTGACCTCGTTTTATGTTTAATGGTTGCTGTAGATCACCCTTGACTCTGTAACGGTTTAGAAGCAGCCCACATGTATACCTTTGTGTTTGATGGGGCAAGGGGTGGCACAGGAGATAGGCTGTTAAACTTTTCTTTTGGCATGATGTTAATCGATGCACCACTGTCTATCCTGAAGGTTTTGGGGCAACCACCTTTAGTGTAATTTTGGGACAGTGTTCAAATGTATCTTGTCGTTTCGTTTGGTGATTCTTCTTTGACTTTTGATCTTCTTTGCAAGCTGCTAGTCCAATATGGGCATGTTGTTCCTTAGTTGATATCATCAAAGCACATCCGTCTTCTTTGCTAGCGCTTGATAATGATGTTGAAGAGCCTTTGTATGATGAACTTGACGATGATCAACTTTGCTTGGTTTCCACTTGTCGTAACTGATATCGCCATTTGTCCTTGTGGGCATGGCGAGAATGCTTCTGGAAACTTAGGGCGTCCTTCTCTTTCACTTTGCAGAACAATATGAAGTGGTTTTCTTTGCAGCAGCCTTTGCAAATCTGGCCTATGGCTGGACATTTACCTTCACGGGGAAAGCATAGCTTTGACTTTTTTAAAGGTGTCAACTTACTTGTATCTTGTTTTTGCCTAGGCTTGCTTTTCACGGTCTGGGCCGATTTACTGTGGGACGTTCTCGCTTCTATATCAGCAGCTTGTCGTTCTACTCTTTCTTCTTCTTCTCTCGCAGCCGTCAGCATTTTTTTCAAACTGTGCATTTCTCTCAACATGCGCCTCGTAACGTTTCGAAAGGCAGCCATCGATAATTCGGAGGCGCATGGCTTCTTCGTTGGTGAAATCGCAGAATTCGCTGTGCTTAATGAGTGCATCAAGTCTTTCAACAAACTGATCCTTTGTTTCACCAAATTGTTGTCATGCTTGGTTGAAGATATATCTTTCATAGTTGACATTCAGCATTGCCTTGAACTTGGCCTCCAACACTTCTTTTACCTTTTGGTACAATTTTGCATTAGTTTGTGCAACTTTCTTTAACACTTCTTTCACACCCTCACCAGCAATTTGTTTCAGCTATTTTATGATTTTCTTTTCATCTTCTTTTTCTAGTGCATCTATGAAATCATCAAACGTTTTGATCCATGCAGTCCACCTGGCACAGATGTACTATTTCTTTGCTGTGTCAAACGCTGGTGGTGGCTTCAGGAATGTAGCCGCATCATACTTTTCACTCCCTTCTGTCGCCATGGAAAATGCGTACTGTTCAGGCAGCCTTCTTCGCGCACAGTAGGATCAGCAACCTCTCAATGCAACACCCGGTTGCTTGGGTCTGGTAGTCTCGTCTGATTTTGAAGTTATATAGCACTTCATTCATTTGTGCCTTTAAGTAACTTTCTGCTTTTCGTACCTGGTCGTCGCTGCCTTTAGTGTTTACTTCATATTGATGATGGCTCTGTGTTATGGCGCGGCGCAGTATTTCTTCTTTCAGCCTTACCAGCGTGTTCTGGTGGTTTTTGTTAATGTGCTCTTCTGCAGGGCCTTCAACGTCTTCGATGCCCGTGTATGGGCTAGAGTTGGGCTTTGACTCCACGCACGTTACCTTCAGACTGCTTTGCATCCACTTGGGGAGCACGTGGCACGCCTTTTCAAACTCTCAGGGAGAGCAGTCTTGTTTCTTCAGGGCACATATCCCACACTCGTCACCAGTTGTAGTGTCTTCCCCAGCCTGGGAGCATGCAAATAAACATACCAAACACAGAGCTCAGTAACAAACCTCTTAATTCAGCAGTAATAGATCACACACTGCATGCACTGCATCATAACATTTATAACCACTCTTTAACACCTCCCAGCAGGTTATGTAATTCCTGTTTATAGTCCGCCCAGAACCACAACGGTTCTAGCACTCATAGTATCAAAGATGCTACAGTATGACTGCATCAAAATATTTGCTTTATAGCTGGAAGCCAATGTTGAACCCCATTTAAAAAAAGTTGAAGTAAGAATCTTAGTGCTGTTGCTTCCAACAGTCTCCCAGTATTGTGGTTATCATCTTCTCTTGACTCGCTGCACCTTATTAAGTCTGGCTTGAAAGCACAGCTGACTGCCAGAGTTTTGTCACTACTCAAAAATATGCCTGCAGCGGGCTTTAGAATAGTAAACATCTCATGTTATTGAGTATTTGGTGTATCATACGCCTCATAAGTGCTTTTATTGTAATTCATGAGGAACTATTTTACATCTGAAAAGAATAATCCATCATCAGATTTTTTTTGTCACATTCAATCAATCATTTATCTGACGTATGTTTTCTAACCACAAAGCATTCTCGCTGTCACTGCAGAACAAATATTTGTTCTCAATGGGTTAGGCTCAAGTGTGAGACTCACCCTAAAATGTTGGCGTTACAACGTTTTTTCTCCTTGACCTGGGATGTTACTTTAAAATTACTTATCGAGTGAACTAACGCTAGGTTTCTTGGTGTTGAAGAAGTAACATAAGATAAAAAGATATAGGACAAGTGATTATTGATTGAAAAGTCAGGTTTTAATGACTTTTCTGAACTTGGTTAGTCTGGGTTCCAAGTGAGTGGCAACAGAAAGTTTTGCTACCACGAGAACGATATATCGCCTTAAATGACTGTTCAGGGGTGAGTCACTGTAGGAGCTAGTTGGTTGAACCGATGCTTTTTTTTAAGTTCATATACCAGGAATTTAGAGGATAAAATATAGGGTTATGTTTGTATAAGGACTTCTGTACAAATGTTTTAAGAGCTAATATAAACTGAATTGGCAGCCAATAGAGCAACCTTTTATTTTATTTATTTATTTTTAGAGTTTTCTATAGCGCGAACAAGACCCAGAGTAGGGTATCAGAGTGCTTTACAAAACAAAGCAGAGTAAGTATAAAACATTTTGCAAAAACAGAGCAGAGAAAGTAGCAAAACATTTTTAACAAGGTTCGGCAGGTAGCAGAAGCGATAATAGAGATGATTTGTTCGGAGCAGTAGGAACAAGTTCGGGTACGAGTAAGTCATAGAGGCGAGGGTGTCATTAAGGGGAGTGTAGAAAGGCTGGTTCAGTGCCTTGCAAGTCAGTGAAATGGCTGGTGTGATAATAGGGCCCCATACAGTGAGGCATTTGCCTCACTGTAAATGTAAAACTCAACCTTAAAATGCGCTTTATCCAGTCCCATCTATAAATATTAGAACAAAGGCACGCTGCAGCTTTTTGGTCCATGTGTAAATGACAAAGGAGTTTTTCAGGGGCCACTAGGTAAATAGAAGCGATTTACACAACAGTGTGTAGGACAAGCTGTTTTAGCTCTGCTAATAATTTTTCCCCTCGACTGCTTAACACAAAACTTTTCAAAAACTGATTTGCATTTTTCTAAATTTGGTGCACAACAGCTTAGGGCGGTAGAGGGTCAAATTTACTGTTTTATCCCAGAGGATTTGAATGATAACACCCACAAGAGCCCTTTTTTTCTTATAAAGTAAAAAAGGCTGAACGAAAATACAACAAATGTGAAAAGCACGTGGCCTCTTACTGTGCCTTGTCCGGGTCTGATGAATTTTGATTCATCCACTTTTTAGAAAACTCCAGCAATGTAGCTGTCCATTAAGCAGACACAAGTTACCGATATTTCTGTTAAACTGCTTTTGACTATTCAGAAAGGTTTAACTAGCTTCATATACCCTAAATTGTCTTAATATTTGCAAGAAGAACCAAAGATTATTAGCCAAAAATGTCTGAGGGCAACAATTGTGTTTACATTACATCTGATCACAAACATGAAGATTCTTTGGTGGATATTCTCAAGAATGTGCGATAATAATCGCCAACCTAGGTTAACGCAATTTCACATAACGCCGTCTATCGCGGGAAACTAACGCCGTGTTAACGGCATATTCTCAACATGCCGGCAACAGGTGATAGTTCCCCGATAACGCATCAGATGTCCGCGTTAAAATTACCGGGACAACAACAACTGCAAGCTAGCATCACCAGCCGACACCCACAGATCCTTCAGCTGTCACCGCTGCCGGCACACCTGCAGCACCGCCAAGACCACGGACCCAGCGCAACCCGCCCGCAAGAACACAACCAAACCGAAGACCCTGCAATGCATCCTCCTCAACGTCCGATCCCTCCACAAACACGCCACTGAAATCTGGGACCTCCTCGACAGCACCACCCTGGACATAGCGCTCTTCACCGAAACATGGACCAACACCACCTCGGGACCAGACATCGCCATCGCCATTCCCCAAGGATACAAGATCTCCAGGAAGGACCGCCCCACCCGCCCGGGAGGAGGAATCGCCATCGTCCACAAATCCACCCTCCGCCTGAGCACACTCCCCGACGAGCCCACAGACCTGATGGAACACCTTCACTTCAAGATACTGGCCAGCCCTACCACCACCCTCCGAGGAACCCTCATCTACCGACCCCCTGGACCCCGCGGACTTTTCACCAACTCCATCACGGACATCATCTCCCCGCATGCCATCGCGTCCACCAACCACACCCTACTGGGAGACCTCAACTTCCACCTCGACAACCAACTGGACCCCAGCACCACATCCCTCCTGGACAACCTCCACAACATTGGACTCCGCCAGATCGTGACCGAACCCACGCACTCAGCAGGACACACCCTCGACCCCCTCTTCACAACAGGAAACTCCATCACCTTCAGCCACACCACCGAACTCCCATGGACTGACCATCGTTGCGTCCACTTCACCTTCAGAACACCCACCATCCACAGACACCAGCACCTGCTCCCACGAAGAAACTGGACCAGAATCACCAACGACCAGCTAACCTCATCACTCAGCAACTCCACCCCAACCATCGCGGAAAACGACGACCCCAACACTGCAGCCCGAACCCTGCACAGATGGATCTCCGACAGCGGCAACACCATAGCCCCCCTCAAGAAAAACAACAACACCCACGCCAAGAAAGCTAGATGGTTTACCACCGAACTTCGAGAGTCCAGACGCACTTGCCGCCTCCTCGAAAAGGCCTGGAGGAACACCAAATCCACAGAAGCACACAACAACTTCAGAGCCACCACCAACTCATCAGAAAAATGAGGAAAAAAGCGATTGAAGACAGAATCTCCACTCATGCACACAACAGCAAAGAACTCTTCAACATCATCAAGGAGTTCGCCCAACCCACCAGCGAGTCCACCGACATCCCTCCCTCACAAGACCTCTGCGACAAACTCAGCACCTTTTTCCACCACAAAATCAAGAGCATCTACGACAACTTCGACGAAGACAACCAACACACTGAACCCTCACCAACCACCCCCGACACCCTGAAGCCAGCGATCGACAACTGGACAGCCCTCACCACCGAAGACACACTGAAGACAATGAAGTCAATCCACTCCGGGGCCTCCACGGACCCCTGCCCCCACCACATTTTCAACAGAGCCGCCGACACCATGCCACCCATGCTCTGCCACACCATCAACTGCTCCCTGGCAACCGCCTCGTTACCCGACGACTGGAAACACGCCGAGATCAACCCCCTCCTGAAGAAACCCTCGGCGGACCCCACCGACCTCAAAAACTACAGACCCATCTCCCTGCTCCCGTTCCCAGCGAAAGTCACCAAGAAAGCCATCAACAGCCAACTCGCCACATTCATCGAAGAGCACAACATCCCCGACTCCTCCCAATCCGGCTTCAGAAAAAACCACAGTACAGAAACCGCCCTCCTCGGGGCAACAGACGACATCCGCACCCTACTGGACAAAGGAGAAACAGCAGCCCTCATCCTCCTCGACCTCTCAGCGGCGTTCAACACAGTCTCTCACCGCACCCTAATACGCAGACTCCACGACGCAGGGATCCAAGACAAGGCCCTCGACTGGATCCACTCCTTCCTCTCCGGCAGAACGCAGCGGGCAGACTCCCCCCTTTCCTCTGGGACCCTACACCAACCACCTGCGGAGTCCCCCAGGGGTCCTCCCTCAGCCCTACGCTCTTCAACGTCTACATGGCTCCGCTCGCTCCCTTCGTCAGAACCTACAGACTCAACATTGTGTCATACGCAGACGACACCCAACTCATCCTCTCCCTATCCAACGAACCCAACACCGCCAGACACAACTTTCGAGAAGGCATGGAAGCCGTCGCCAAATGGATGAAAAACAGCTGCCTACAACTAAACACCAACAAAACGGAAGTACTCATCATGGGCCCAAACCCCGACGCCTGGAACGACACCTGGTGGCCCCCCGCCCTCGGAAGCCTGCCCACCCCCACGGACCACGCACGCAACCTGGGAATCATCCTGGACTCAGAGCTCAAAATGGACCGACTGATCAACTCCGTCTTGTCCTCCTGCTTCCACATCCTCCGCCTCCTATGTAAGACCTTCAAATGGATCCCCTCGAACACAGAAAGACCGTCACTCACGCCCTGGTCACCAGCAGACTCGACTACGGCAACGCACTCTATGCCAGAATAAACAAAAACCTCACCCGCAAGCTACAGAACATCCAAAACGCCGCTGCAAGACTGGTCCTCAACCTACCAAGACACTGCCACATCTCCCAGCACCTGCGCACACTCCACTGGCTCCCCATCGAAGCTAGAGTCACCTTCAAGATGCTCACCCACGCTCACAAGGCCCTCCACGACACCGGACCAGCATACCTGAACAGCCGACTCAAATTCCACGCACCCCAAAAGACCCTACGATCAGCCCAGCTCTCCTACGCCGTGGTCCCCCGCACCAGAAAGACCAGATCGGGAGGCCGCTCCTTCTCCTTCCTCGCAGCCAGAGCCTGGAACGACCTTCCACTCCACCTCAGACAGACAACATCGCTCCCCATCTTCGCAAGAAACCTCAAAACCTGGCTCTTCGACAGACCCCCTCCTTGATGGACTGGAACCTGCGAACCCCCCCAGCGCCTTGAGACCCCTACGGGTGAGTAGTCGCGCTTAACAAGCATCTTGATTGACCGGGATGCCGATAAAAAAGGAAGCCCGAACGTGAAAAAAGTGGCGATGGGCCCAACAGCGAGAAAAATATCAGCGATAAGCAGCGCCAGGCTTGCTATTCCCACGTCATGCGGGAAAAATCACCATAAAAGCTGCCCAAAAAAACAAAAAGAAATAAAAATAAACCCAAACAACTGAGAAGCACCATGGAGGAAGCTGGAGCAACTACAGAGGCCAACCCGCACCCCACAAACTCCATGTACACATGTGATCTGTACATGGCACATATGTCCAGGGGACACCTTGGTGTGTTCCACGCAAGGTATTCCTGCTGGCTTCTTGGCTGGTGTGCATCTCTCATGTTGCTGAGGTGTTCACTGAGCCCCCATCCCCCTTACGTCCATGTTGCTCATGTTGTGGGACTTGAGTCACAGGGTGCATCTCTGCATCAGGGTGGTTCATATTTGACCCCAAATGACACCCGCAATTTCATATTTGACCCCAAATGACACCCGCAATTTCATATGTGACCCCAAATGACACCCTGTTGTCTTTTTATGAACACCAATGACAGCCTTCATGTCATGTTTTTGTACACATGTGATACGCTGATGAGTGGGATTGCGTACTACATTTGACACCCTGAAATGGCATTTCGAATACGTGACACCCTAAACAGCCTCTCTGTACAGAGGTGACATACCCACCATCTATTTGTTATTTGTGAGATTGTTAGCAGTTAATGTTGCACTTACACTTGTCAGAGTGATGTGCTAATGTAGAGTACTGACATTCACACAGGGAATGTGTGTTGCAATGAATTTATTTGCACATGCTGTTCATGTGGTCATTTTGTCCTGTTCCATGACTGCTAAGGACAGTCACAATGTGACGTGCTCATGCGAAGAAATTGTTAATGATTGTGTTCCTTCGGGCTATTTCTGCTGCAGCTGCAGTGGGGTGTGGTCCACCTGCCCCATCTTCCTCATCATCGTCCGGTGCATCTGGCACTTGGATCCATGGGGCATTGGTGCGTACACATATGTTGTGCAATACACAACATGCAATGATCATCTTGCACACTATTTCTGGGCTGTACAGGAGTCTTCCACCTGTGATGTCCAGGCACCTGAAACGTGACTTTAACACGCCAAATGTGCTCTCAACAATGCCCCTGGTGCGTTTGTGGGCCACATTGTACTGCCTCTGGGCCGGGGTGTTAGGGGTTCGGAGGGGGTCATCATCCTACGGCTGAGTGCATATCCTTGATCACCTGTGAGAGGTAAGTGAGATTAGTGTAAATTGGTGGTTCTGCATGCTGTGTTGGCAGACTTACAAGTTTTGTGGTGTGTGATTTGTGCGACTGTGGGATTCATGTTTGCCATGTATTGCTTCTGGCAAATGTGCGGGATCAATGTGTATTACGTAGCCTCACAGCTGCTCCTCCCTCCCCCCGAGCCTATTTACTTGTGTGCGCTGTGCGGTTGCATCACTTGCACTCCTACGGCACACCATTGGCATGCCTGTCTGTGCATGTCCGCAAGCCTGACAACAACACTGTAATGTTGGTCGTTGAAGGTGGGCGGCCACGTGTGTGTAGGCCTATAGTAAGGATAGGGCGGACACAGATGTAGAGTACAGGCCTGGCTGAACTCGCGCTGTGATTGAGGCTAGGCCTTTGGCTTATGCTGCGGCAATGAAGATACACACACAACAGTTGGCATGTATGAGCCAAGACCCCGAGCGGTCTTGCGCTCCTTTATTTATCCATTCGGGCGAGCCCGCCCTCCGGGTGCATGCTACATTGCAACATTGTCGATTAAGGGCCGGGTGGCGCCGACACTACAACAGAGACACACGCCATAAGTTCCTTTTGTGGCCAGCCCGGAACTGAACCACGCCCAGAGCCCAGAACTGAACCACGCCCAGCGCCCCGGGCCATTTCTTCACACTCCTCACACGCCTACGCGTGCGCCGCCGGGATGTCGTGCGCTTCGGAGTACGTCTCCAGACGTTCCACCCAGGCTTTCCAGCGACCTGCCTGGGACGGGGGGGGTTCCCCGTGACTGTGAAGGGCTCCAGTGGCGTTACCGAGGACATGCTGTTGGCTGCTGGAGGCGGACTTGTGGGGTAGCCCCACGGGACGATGACTTGTGGTGCACAGAGGTAGTGGCACCTGAGGCACTGCGTCCGGCACGGGCCTACCGCCATGTGGCGATGACTTGCGGTGCACTGAGGTAGGCCCACCTGAAGAGCTGAGCGGGTGTGCAGTCTGCAATGATGCAGTGGGCCCGGGGGTCGGGACTGGATTTGATTTGTGTGAGACCTGCTGGACCGCAGTGTAAGCCGAAGGAAGCAGTCAGTACACACAGAAGTCCGCGGTGTCGCTGGGTGCGCTGGGGGCCTGTTGCGCGGAAGCCAGCGATCGGCTGAGGAGGCTGCCAAGCTCGCGGCCCTCGGGCCTGAAGATTGCACCGGCACGTGGTGGGCCCTCTTGGAGACACGCCGGTGTTGGCAGGTGAGCAGTGAGGCCTGGGTGCGCAGGGGCAGGCAATCACCGCTGGGCGCCGGACGGGTCTGGGGACCAGCGGGCTGGGGTGCAGCAGGCGCACAGGATCGCGCAGGCCCCACCGGTCATGGCGGCGGCCTCATGGCAGGGTGCGGGGCACCGCCCTGGCAGACACGCCCCTGCAGGCGATGACGAGATGTGTGCCGGATGGCGTGTGACGTAGCCACCTCGTCGCCGGTGTAGAGTTGTCCATTGAAGGTGGTCGGCCACGTGTGTGCAGGCCTATGGTCAGGATATGGCGGACACAGAGACACATGCAGTAGTTACTTTGCTGGCCATCCCGGAAGTGAACCACGCCCAGAGCCCCGGGCTATTTATTCACACTCCTACGCTGGACTGGCGTACGCCGGCCCAGCCCACTACGCTTACACTTACAGGGGGGGCGACATAGCTACATGTCCACGGTCTTCCCCACTGCCTGAGGTAACATGTGCATCCACTGTCCACAACACTACAAACACCAGCAGTGTATGTCCACATGGACATGTCTGTGCTCTGCATACTCAAGACTGTCCAGCACATCACCGCCACACTTGGCATTGTGTACATTCTTATTCATGGGTCACTTGCCTCCTTAGCACATTCTTGGTTCCCACCTCTCACCACATTCTGCAATCGTGTGGCAGAGGGGCTATGCCTTTGTGCATGGTTTGTATACATGTCTGGCCCCTGTTAACACAGTTACTTGTGTTGTCGTGTCTGGTAGGTGGGCATGTTGGCATGTTGGCATGTTGTATGTGATTTTGTTACGTGTGCATTCCCACAGTTGTGAGTTGTATGATTGTGGAGTTGAGGTGTGTGGTGTGTTCCGTTGGTACTTACCAACGAGCAGTCCATTTCCATAGGTGCCATCCTGAAAGCGCTGGTTGATGATGGACTGTCGGAAGATGTAGGAATCATGCACACTGCCGGGGAAGTTGGCGACGACATTGGTGAACAGTCCCCGGTGGTCCACTATTGCCTGCACATTGATGGAATGCGTGTGCTTTCTGTTGCGGTAAATGTGTGCAGTGTCGGCAGGGGGCACAAGTAGGACATCTGTGCAGTCAATTGCCCCCAACACGTGCGGGAAGCCAGCTATGGCGTAGAAGCCTTGCTTGGTCTCCAGCTGTTCCTGCGCAGTGTGGGGGAAGTGAAGGTGCTGGATTATCAAGCTGATGATGGCATCCAAGACAGGTGTGAGGAACTTTGATAGGGCTGGCTGTGAGACTCCTCCGACTCTGGTAGTTGTTGGTTGGAAGGTACCAGAGGCCAACAAGTGCAGCCAGCAGCTTTGTCTGCGGAGGGATGTTGGTTGTCCGCTGTGTTGGTACCCTCAGCCTGTTGGCAATGTGGGTCAGGATGCAGAGGATGGTTGTCCTTTTGAGCCTGTAGTGGGCAGTGACATCCTCTGGCGTTAAGTCTCTGAGGCTGGTGCGTTTTCGGAAGGTCCGCTGTCTTGTTCTGCGCTGCCTCGGTGGTAGTCCGGGGGGGGTGGTCCTGGGGGTGGTGGCGGTGGGTGTTTTGGCCCTCTTGGGTCTCCAAACTGCATGATTAGTAGCTCCATGGCATCTGTTGGTCTTCAGATGTGGCTCTGGGCTGGGCTCCCTTTCTACTGCAGGTTTTCGTCCTACTTAAGACCAGAAGAAAGCAGGTCTTAAGTCCCTGCTGCTAATGTGCCTTATCGCCTGTTTTTGGACCGATCGCCGATCTAGCTGGTCATTGAGAATATCGCGAAGTGGTGTTATCGTGAGTTTTTGGACGGGACCGCCTACTCTGCATATGATTAGCGTTAGTTGTCGCTGTCAGCCTTGGCGATGTTTTTAGCGGCAGCTATCGCAGGTAAACTGACAATGTCAGCTGTTAGCGCAGGCTTGAGAATGGGGCGATAAATCTATCGCCACTTTCGTGGCGGAAAAGTGCCGCAAAATTGCCGATGTGTCCTTGAGAATATGCCCCTTTGAATCAAAAGAGGGATCGAAGGAAAATTGTCCTAAGAAAAGATGCTGAGATATTCTATTTTGGGGTAAAACAAATCTCCATGAAAAAGCTTCTGGGTGTTCACGGACATCGGGAAAGGGATAACAAAAATAAGATTAGCAAGGCAGAAGAACAGCAAGCTGATCAGGCTAAAGTGTGAGTCTTTGGGCCCGCCCACCCACCTTTTTCCTAACGCACCCCACTGCTAGCGGGAAGTGTGGTAAGGCGCAGTGAAGTGCTTCATTTCGAACCCCTCGCCCATCACACGGCCAAGGGTGACTTAAATAGCCTAGGTCTAGTCCAAGAGCAGTGGTGCAAGTGAAGGAAAGCCTTTCCACCCTTGCTGATGGAAGGGGCTAAAGGTTCCCAACCTCTTCTCATCTCTCTGACCCTACAGAAGATACATGGAGGCATTATGTGAGCACCGTACCCCAAGGATTTCTATGCCCACGAAGAGATGGCTCGGGAGCAACATTTGGAATTGTTACCCAGACTTGCCTAACTGTCAGGAGGGATGCGTGAGCCACCTGACATTACCCACTAGCTGGGAAAGGACATGATATGTCAGTCCCTTGTCTTTTAACTCCCCAGCCACTCAGAAAAGGCATTGTGATTTCCGCATCGCCCATGCCTAAAAGCTGGGAGGGATCTGACAGCCTTCCTGGACATCAGTGGCGTAATAAAGTTTGAGGCCCCCCCCTGCAAAGTGCATGGAGGGGGCCACCTCCTACCACACTCAGGAGCTCTCAGGGCAAGGTACTGTGCTGAGGGGGCCCCCTGGAGCTCAGGCCCCCACACCGCGATGCCTTTGTTACGCCACTGCTGGACATGCCCAAGGACCAGGTGGACATATGATATGTTGGCCTCGGTCAGCCTTGCCCAAGGTCCAGGGAAGGCGAGACTAATATTCTTCTACCAGCCCAACCAAGACTGAAACGTGGAAGCTGACAGCTTTAATAGTCTATGGACATTATGGGGCAGATTTATAAAAATGCAGCAAGACAACTCAGTGCACTATGGTGCGTGACAAGGAGAGAGCAGAAATGCACCATATCTACTAAGATATGATGCATTCCTGCTCTCTCCCTACTCTGGCGCACTGATTGCTGCCTAGAGTCAGTGGGTGCCTGAGCTACAGGCAGGTTTGTTGTTCTGCAGGAAGATAAACCTCCCTGCACAAAAACAATCTTTTGAGATACTTTCCTCTTTGTATGTGTCCTGCAGAATGCAGCAGACGTAGAAAGAGGAATAATGAAGAGAAATAAATAAATTTCTTCTCATTATGTCTCTATTCGGAAGGAATAACATTTTGACACAATTCAGGGATTACTAACAATAGTACATCAGGGATCATGTCAAAATCCATGGATGGATGCATGGGAACGCCCATGTTCCACCCATGTAATGCGTTCCCAATGCAGAGTAATGCAAGGCAGCGATATGCGCTGCATTGCGTTACTCTGGAATTGCTAAGCCATGCAGAGCCACGCAAGGTGGCTTTGCGTGGCTTAGTAAATCCCACTAAAGGGCTTGCGTTGCCTTTCATCCCCTTGTGTGATGCAAGGCAACGCAAGCTCTTTGTAAATCAGGACCTAGACGAGGACGTATCTGGGGTGCACTGTTAAAGAATACATGCTGATGGTCATCTAAGAAAGACTTTAATTATTAGAAACTCCAGCCCAAAAATGAGATAGTTGAAAGTGGAATCCATTAGAGGGATTCAAGTTCCTTCCCAATCACCAAGAAGTCAGGCTTTTCCTATTCCAAACCTTGCCAGTTCATGTGAAGAACGAATATCAAAAACACAATGGTAGTTACTTAATACTTTTATACTGTCAAATGCTGTTTAAATATTCAGATGCTTGGGAACAGGAGCCTCCTCTATGCTCAGAAGGCTGGCACCTCCTTAATACTTAGGCTGCATAACCAATCAAACTCAGTGTATAGATGAAATATCTTGCAGGATGCCAAATATGGAAATCATTCCATGAAAATATTTTTTCATACTATATTTATTTTAGAGATTTTAAGAGGGCAAAATGAAACTTAAACAGTGTCAGAGAGCTATCCAGGGAATGAAAAAAAACATAGCAGATAAATTGAGATAAAAGGTGACCTGGAGCACAAGGGGAAAAACAATATGCAAATATAGGTTGATCAAATGAACAGAACAATGAAAATTAAAGAGAAATCCTAGAGTGCTGAGAGTGTAAATAAATGGTGCTCATAGAAGAATTCAGAGTCACAGCAAGTGAAGAAGAAAGCAGTGATCAAAGGATGCAAAAATGAACACAATTATGGACTCTTCACAACTGCCCAGACTATAGTTCCCGCTCATACTGGGATTCGCAGAATTGCTGTAGTTGGGTCCTTGGTCTTCATACTAGTACCTTGCTTCTAAATGCTAAAGCATAAGAGGTACAGACGACACAGGATGGAAAATGTGAGCCCTGAACACTTGGGCACACTGTGAGGTGTTGTAGGCAAGGGTTCTGTGGGCATTAGGGAAAGTAGGCAGGAGGCACTGAGAGGAAAATGGGAAATAATGATTTAACGAGAGACAGGCCTCTCTTGAAAGTGTGAAAGAGTCACTCTTAGAGTTACAGAAAAGGAGTTACAGAATTTAGGGTCAAACCAGAGAATGATTGATTTGATTTGGCAATTTATAAAGTGCAAAGAACTTACCGAAGGCGTCAAGGAGGTACGCGTCAAGGAGCTAATGCGGTTAGTCTACTGTGGAAAGAGAAGAACTGCATGGATTGCTACTGAGAGCGTTGCTTGTTGAAAGCTGGAGTCCCCTGGCACAGCAAGTCAATACTCAAGTGAACGCATTATTCCAAGACATGATTCGCATTGTTCCTGTTGGGATGGAAAGACTAGGATTTTGTGTACAAGGTATGCTATTTTGTAAATACAATTGGCTTCAATATGAAGCTGTTTTAGTGACCTGTGGATTGAAATCAATCAATCACTCAATCAGGGATTTATAGAGCGCAGTACTCACCCGTGAGGGTCTCAAGGCGCTGGGGGGGGGGGGGAGTACGTGCAACTCCGTGGTCATCCGAAGAGCCAGGTCTTGAGATCTTTTCTGAATAGGTGCAGCGTAGGGCTTCGTCTGATGCGGAGGGGGAGTTCGTTCCAGGTCTTGCGCGGTGATGTAGGAGAAGGATTTGCCACCCGCTCTGGCCCTGCGGATGCGGGGAACCGTGGCTAGGGCTAGGTCGGCGGAGCGGAGGTTTCTCTTGGGGGCGTGGAAGGAGATTGTATCATTAAGGGATTGGGCTTTGGTGTTATTGAGGGCTTTGTAGGCATGTGTGAGGAGTTTGAAGGTTATTCTTTTTTCGACTGGGAGCCAGTGGAGGTCGTGGAGGTGATGGGTGATGTGGTCATGACGTGGGATGCTAAGGACGAGTCTGGCTGCGGCGTTCTGGACGGTCTGGAGTTTGCAGAGGAGTGTTTTGTTGATTCCAGCGTGGAGCGCATTTCCATAGTCCAGTCTGCTGGTGATGAGTGCATGGGTGATGGTCTTCCTGGAGTCAGGGGGATTCATTTGAAGGTCTTGTGGAGTATGCAGAAGGTGTTGAAGCATGTGGAGGACACGGCGTTGATCTGGCGGTGCAGAGTGAGTGAGGAGTTGAGTATGATGCTGAGGTTGCAGCCGTGGTCCGTAGGGGTGGGAGGGTTTCCGAGGGCGGGGGCCACCAGGTGTTGTCCCATGCAAAGGGGATGGACCCGAGGATGAGGACTTCTGTTTTCTACGAGTTGAGCTTCAGGCAGCTGCTGCTCATCCAGGATGCAACGTCCTTCATTCCTTCTTGGAAACTGTGCCTGGTGATATCAAGTTCCTTGGTGAGGGAGAGGATGAGCTAGGTGTTGTTGGCATATGAGACTATGTTGAGTCCATGTTTTCTGACGATGGTAGTGAGGGGGGCCTTGTAGCCGTTGAAGAGCGTGGGGCTGAGGGAGGATCCTTGGGGTACTCCACATCTGATCTCTGTGGGTTCGGAGAGGAAGGGCGCGAGTCTTATTCTTTCTGTTCTGCCTGAGAGAAAAGATCAAATCCAGCCTAAGCCAGTTCCCTGGATGCGGCGTTGTGTAGTCTGGCGGCTAGTGTGCGGTGGGAGACGGTGTTGAAGGCTGCTGAGAGGTCTAGTAGGAAGAGGGCTGCAGTGTGGCCTTGATCAAGGAGGGTGCGGATGTCATCAGTGGCAGCTGTGAGGGCGGTCTCGGTGCTGTGGTTGCTGCAGAATCCGGATTGAGAGGAGTCGAGGATGTTGTTGGTTTCTATGAAGTGTGTAAGCTGGGTGTTGACGACTTTCTCCATAACTTTGGCGGCCAAGGGGAGAAGAAAGATGGGCCTTTAGTTCTTGAGGTCTGTCATGTCTGCGGAGGGCTTCTTGAGGAGGGATTTGACTTTGGTGCATTTCCAGTCGTCGGGGAACATGGCTGTTTCGAGGGAGCAGTTGATTGTTTGTCGTAGTTTGGGTGTGATAGCAGTGGCGGCCCTGTGGAAGATGTGCGGTGGTCAGAAGTTAATGGGTCAGTGGGTGCTCCGGAGTGGATGCTTTGCATAGCCTTTGCGGTGTCTTCTGTGGTGACCGGGGTCCAGGTGAGGAGGGTCGGCTGGGTGGCATCGCTGGTGGGGGGTGTTGGGTCGGTGCCATGGTCTTGGTCATCAAAGTTGTCATAGAGCGTCCTGATCTTGTAGTGGAAGAAGGAGCTGAATTTGTTGCAGAGGTCTTGGGAGGGAGGGATGTCGGTAGTTTCGCTGTAGGGTGTGGTGAATTCTTGTATGATGGCGAAGAGTTCCTTGGAGTTATGGGAGTTGGAGAGGATTCTGTCCTGAATGAAGTTCCTCTTAGCTGATTTGATGAGTTGGTGGTGAGCATTAGTGGCGGCCTTGTAGGCGGAGCGTGCTTACGGAGTTTTGCTGTCCCTCCATGTTTTCTCTAGTCGTTGGCAAGAGCGCTTGGATTCTCGGAGGTCCGTGGTGAACCAGGAGGCTTTCGCGTTGTGTCGTCTGGCGGAGTTCTGGAGGGGGGCGAGAGTGTTGGCACAGTTGGCGATCCATTGGTGAAGATCGTTTGCTGCTGTGATGGCGTCTGTCGTGGTAGGGGGAGGAGTGCAACTGAGGGCAGAGGTGAGGTGTTCTACAGTGATTTTACTCCAGTTTCTGCATGGGGGGCATGGCGAGAGCTTGTGTGTGGTGGGTTTCGAGAAAGAGAAATGGACGCAGTGGTGGGCCGTCCAGAGCGGTTCCCTGATGTGACTGAAGCGGATGTTGTTTCCTCCGGTGAAGATGGGGTCGAGAGTGTGTCCTGCCGTGTGGGTGGGGGTAGAGACGAGTGCTTCAGTCCAATGTTGGCAAGTTTTACTAGGAGGTCGGTGGTGTTGGGGTTGCTGGGGTTGTCTAAGTGGAAGTTCAGGTCTCCGGGCAGTACGTAGTCTGTGGAGGCTAGGGCATGAGGAGCGATGTACTCTGCGATGGTGTTGGTGAACGGGGAGCGGGATCAAATGATTTGATTAAAACATTGTGCACCAGAGATACAGTGAGATGCTGCATACTAACTAGCTTTGTTGGGAGCTAGACAGGAGGTCTTGGTTGGGCACATGAGCAGAGATTTGCTATAGTCCAATCTAAGTAGGACCAGTCTTGGATAATGATTATAAAGTCAACTACTGCTAGGGAGTTTCTGATGTCTTTCTACAATCTTAGCTGAAATGGAGTATTTTGGACACAGTGTTCACATTTGATTGAAAGAGTCATCTTTGACCTGTTGAGATACCTTCTTGTGTGAGGGTGTCACTAGTCCTGGCACTCTTGTAAACCAACGCACACAAAAAAGGCATTATTGCATGCTGTAGACTGCCTTCCATGGCAAAGCAGGTGGTAGTTGGCCTCAAGCCAATTATATTGAAAATGACTAAGTGGGACATGATTCACTAGTAGAAAATGGCTTGACGCTATATGTCTTTTGTTTGGTTTATTTACTGCAGGACCATCTCCATTTGTATACTTAATGACACATGCTAGCATTGTTCTATGTAACTCTGGCACAGTGGAGCAATAGGTCCAGCTTGACATCTTCCATTTCGGCTAAATGGTATCCACAACTTCTAGGCACCCTTTTACTTCCATCAAAGAAAGTGTGAGAAAGTCAAGCAACAACCGTTTGAGCCGCTTCCCTTTTCATAAATGGGAATGGGTAATAGGGTGGTTTTGATTATACTTTGATCCTTAATGAACAAAGCCTTCATAGTGTTTATTATGGTGGTTGCACGATTGAATTCTTTGAAGACGCACTTCCTGGGCGTGAAAGACAATTGATGACATCCCAGTGTCAGGGAGAATTTGCTGATGCAGCAGGAATGCTGCAGCATCAGCAACTCACTAGGCAAGGCAGGGCTTAGTGTCCTTCTCCCTGATGTCTCATTGTGAACCTGTGCTATCTTGTGCATCGGTGGAAAAACAAGGGGAGAGCGAGGGATAGAACAGGGGGTACGTCCTGGTCCCCAAAAGGATACTAGACTTAAACAATGTGGACGGACCCACTATGTGTATGTATTACAATGTATTGCAATCACTATGTGTGGTAAGAACTTGGACCCATTAGGTGTTCTTAAAAGACCCCTCCCACACCAACCTAGTTGGTGTCATGCTTCATCATTGGGGTCCCAACCGGGCGGCCGAGTGCCCCCCGTTGTGCTACAACGCCTGATTACAGCGGAGCTGGTGTTGTGCAGATGTGTGATGTGAAGTGAAATTAGTTAAGTTAAAAATACCTCTGAGAATCCTTGCCTTTAGACTTTAATGTTGGCGGCTCAGGATATGGTTCAAAGGAATAAATGCGGTGCAACTATCTGGAGATTATTACCGTTAGTTGGCTATGTGATGCGGTCTACATGTTTCAGCCCGTTTAAAAAGTGCAAGGGCTTTCTTCAGGACCAGGTGAGTGGGAATAGTGAGTGGCAAAAGTGGAAAATGCCACGTGAAACCTGTGAGGTACCTACACACGCGCTAAAGTGTGTGGTATAAGTGTCGGCGTACTCACTGACACTTGAAAAATAACCTGTTAAGGGAGAAAAAAGGACAAGACAAGACATATAGTTTGCAGATAATCTGCCCAATACCCTAAAATAGTGTAACTATGACCGCTTAACTACATGCATGTTCCTACCTATTCTACCTGTAAATTATGCCTTTTAACAGCGCACTATGTCACGCACTCGCATGCTATTTTTACAAGTATAATAATCCTGTTTGCATAGTGTGACTTGGACCACTCGGTACAGTTCCCAAGTGGCCCCCACTCACAACACTGTGCCACAGCAAGCACAGCCTACGGGCTCCACAGGGCGCGATTATTACCCATAATAGGCCACCAGGCCTAGACACTCATTATATTGTAGCCAGTTGACCGCTCGCAACCACGCTGTAACCACCTGCGCGCTCGCACTTTTCATGGCTACATAGGAAGCCAGTGCCCATTTGTTAACAGGTACAGCATGCTACGAGTCAATGCATGTCTCTGCAATCATGTGCCGCACTCCAGTACATCAATCACAGTGGTAGTCACCAAGACAATGACTACAGCACGTTTTAAGATTGCATTTTATGTTGCTACAAACTATATGTCTTGTCTTGTCCTTTTCTCTCCCTTAACAGGTTATTTTTCAAGTGTCAGTGAGTACGCCGACACTTATACCACACACCTTAGCGCGTGTGTAGGTACCTCACAGGTTTCACGTGGCATTTTCCACCTTTGCCACTCACTATTCCCACTCACCTGGTCCTGAAGACAGCCCTTGCACTTTTTAAACGGGCTGAAACATGTAGACCGCATCACATAGCCAACTAACGGTAATAATCTCCAGATAGTTGCACCGCATTTATTCCTTTTAACCATATCCTGAGCCGCCAACATTAAAGCATAAAGGCAAGGAGTCTCAGAGGTATTTTTAACTTAACTAATTTCACTTCAAATCCCACATCTGCACAACACTAGCTCCGCTGTAATCAGGCGTTGTAGCACAACCGGGGGGCACTCGGCCGCCCGGTTGGGACCCCAATGATGAAGCATGACACCAACTAGGTTGGTGTGTGAGGGTCTTTTAAGAACACCTAATGGGTCCAAGTTCTTACCACACATAGTGATTGCAATACATTGTAATACATACACCTAGTGGGTCCGTCCACATTGTTTAAGTCTATCTTGTGCATCATCATTGTCATGATCTCCTTCATTCACTGGAGATTGGGAACCTGACCCAGATGTCACCCAACATGCATTTTATTTTGGTGGGTTTGACATAGGTATCCATGTTTGCCTCTCAGGTAGGTGAAATGATCTCAGGTACCAAGATATTTGGTTATCTTTGCGCAGCACACTTCAGCATGGCAAATGGCGCACACTCTTTCAGCGTCCAATTCAACAACCACAGGTATATCTTCACCTCACCATCATAACTTACTGCACTGGGAAAAAGGCATTCCTGAAATGTCCTTTTGGCACGCCTGTCTTTATAATCAGGATCGGGGCCCAGATCCTGCCACCATTACCTGAAAGGAGGCTTGGGGAAGTTGAAGTAATTGGTCTTCCTTTTTTAAAGAGATACTGGGGGTGATGATTTTATGGAAGCAACCTCCTCTTCCTCCTCTGCTGTCTCTGTTTTTTCTTCTTCTTGTCCTATTTCTGATATTGTTTGCTGGTAGCCTCTTGTTTCACCCATGTTTGCCTCCAGTATGGCAGTGAGTCAAAGAAGAGTTACTTTTTCTGATGGACCAATGATGTTGGTGGTCTAATGGATCCAGCAGCACTTCCGATTTCCTGCTGCCCTGAAGAATTCAGTGCATCAGGTAGTCCATGTTATGAGCTTTGGCCAAAAAATGTAGAATCCTTGATCCGAAACCGTGCAATATTGGTGGCAGTCCTTTAGAGGGTACTGGTTAATTTATTTGCAGCTTCAGAGTATTTAGGTGCCTTGTTCTTAAATTGAGCAATTGAGCTAATACAGGGGTCCATACTCAGGAAATTCATGATCAATGAATGAGGCGAGATTGGTCTTGATCTACATGCAGGCGAGAAGAAATATAAAGGCAGTCTGTCAAACGTATGCATCGTGGTCATGCAATACATAACATAGGAAATTGGATGTAGACATGAAATTACACTTCATATTACATAAGTGTTCAGTTGGTTGTGCTTTTTGTTACCGGCAATCGTGAGCTGTCAGTCATGCTTTGTCTTCCCTCCCTCCTAAAGCCTTGGAACAGCCTGCCCATGCACATCAGAGTCCCCTTTTCAGTTCTTGATTTTTACCAGAAACTGAAGACTTGGCTCTTCACCTAGGCATCTCCTACCTCTCAGTGTCATGATACCCTCCTGGGTGAATTGCACAACTTACAAAACGCTTAACACCACAACATAACATAAGATATTCACATGTTTTTTTCAATAATAAAAACTGTCTGTGTTTTGTGTCTGTCAGTCAGTCTTTACCAGTCCCAGTGGGAAAAACGAAGGAAAGGAAATTAGTGGTAATTTCTTTGGGCCTTCCAAGGTCCATACAACAGTGCCCATTGGAACAGTCCAGTCCAAACTACCAGGCCAGGTCCCCCCTGGACCAGAACACAAGCAACCCAGGACCAGTATTGCCTTGTTTGGAGCTTTTGAGTAAGATGTAACTTAGTTCCATGCTAGCAGAGGGCACCCGATTAAAGAGCCACATGAGGGTGAAACCAGTCTTAGGTTACTTGTGATCCGGTTAAGGGAGCGCCTGGCCTGGACATTTGGGCTGGTCTGTTCGTTTTGGAGCAGATTCAAGACTGATTTGCATATGTCTGGGTTCAAACTTAGGTGGTTTGGTGAGCAAAACAATGATTTGTTGGAATGCTACCCAAAGAATTGCCAGTGGTTAGACTTACTGCAAACATTCATCCCATCTCTTTTTGTGTGTTTGATCGTAGATTATAGTCTGAGGTCATCTTGTGTGGTTATGAAATGTAGATAATTTGATAGTCAAAAAGTTAATTAGTTTATTTCACCAGCTGATCTCCAAATATTTTCCTGAAACTGACTGGTGATATATATCCCTACTTGTACACATTCATGTCTGTGCAATCCCTTCAGTTTACCAGTTAGAAGAGAGCGTTGTATGCAAATCTGTGTTGGATTTGATTTTGCGTTTATAAAGTGCAACAAATACCCAGAGGTGTCTCTGCACTGAGGAAGGGAAGACAGAGGGGAAGAGATTACGGGGCATATTAGCAAGGGCACTATCGCCGCTTTAGCGGCACTTTTTGCCGCTAAAGCGGCGATATTCATATCGCCCTATCAGCAAACTGTCTCTAACAGCAGTTAGCGACAGTTTGCGGGCATTAGCGCCCGTTTTTTACCGCTTTGCATGTCAGCGATATTTATCGCTAATGACATGCAAAGTGGGCGTTCCCGACGAACAAACCTGGGAAACACCCGCTAACAGGCCTATCGCCTATTAGCAAGGTGGCCATGGCCCCAGTTAGCGACGTGAAAAGTCGCGCTAACCGGGGTCATCGCCATTTATTTAACACCTGCAATCAGCAGGTGTTAGCCATACCTAACATGGGGGGGTGGATTATGCTGATACGACCACAGGGTCGTATCAGCAAGGTGTTCTCCCTTCTCCATGCAACATCGCTGGTTTTTCAGCGATGTTGGCTCATTTCCCCGCTATCGCTGGAATATTCATCGCCATAGCGCTAATCGTTGCTAATACAGCGTTAGCGTGGCGATATATTCCAGCGATAGCCGGCGATAAAAAAAATCACGCTAAGCAGGGTTAGCGATGATTATCGCCTCTTCTTGCTAATATGCCCCTACATTTTAGTAAAAAGCCAGGTCTTAAGAAGCTTGCGGAAACTCCAAAAAGAGGGAGCTGATTTAATTGCCAAAGGAAGCTTGTTCCAGTTCTGAGCTGTGCAGACCAGAACACTCCTGCCACCCCAAGAGGAGAGCCTATAGGGAGGCACCACCAAATTCTTCGCAGAACGAGATCTAAGGGTCCTGTTGGGCAGATACCTGGGGATTTTTTCCTTCAGGAAGCCTGGCCCTTGACCCTGAAGTGCTTTATAGGTTATACAAAGCGCTTCAAAGAGAATTCTTTGCCGAACAGGCAACCAATGCAGTCTAACCAGAGCAGGTGCGGCCGACTGGAATCTTGGAATTTTCATCAGCAGTCTAGCTGCTTACTTTTGTACATTTTGTAGTTTTATTCTGCTGAGCCCTAGCAAGATTAACATAGAGGTCTTTGCAATAGTTAATCCTGGAGATTACAAGGCAAAGGATTACGGTGGACAGTAAATAGGAAAGAAGAAACTGTGCTATCTTCCTGATCATGCGCAGCATGAAGAAGGAGGTAGAGATTACTTTGTTAACCTGTTCCTTGTAGGTAAGGCTAACATCAACCAGTATACCTAGATTTTTCACCCTGTTCTCAGGTACCAGGAGAGAACCCAATTCTTCCGATTGTTGGGCTCCACTTTTAGGACTCGATACAATCTGTTGACCCCACCATAAGCTCCACAACGACAACTCCCACCTCCTTCTAGCCCATTGATATAGTTTTTCCTCGTCTGATGTCCATGAGGCTATTTCTACTAGTCCTGCCAACAAGGCACAAGGCCAGATGGCTTTCCCATCGATCTTTACAAGGTTAATTGAGACCAATGGTCACCTTACCTACCAAATACATCAACGCTGTGTGTGTTTCTGGGTTTCCATATTCCTGGCACTGTGCCGTCATTGTTCCTATTTATAAGAAAAGCAATTGTGCCAGTCCTAATGTTACTGGCCAATTTCATTATTGGATTTGGTTGTGAAGGGTGGAAGGTGGTGCTTAGCCATCTGATTACATGGATGGACGAAAACCATATCCTCTCTAGGGTGCAGTATGGATCTCGAGAGGGCCTTGGTACGATGGAGCAGTGTCTTAATTTACATCTACTGATTAATAAATACACTGTCTACTTGGCCTTCATGGACCTCTCCTGTGCCTTTGATTGCGTTGTGAGATTCTTACTCTGGGATATCTTGGAGGGTTTGGGAGTCTACAAAGGCATTGTTACTTTTTTACGTGCCCTTGACTGTGACTTGGAAGCCTTTGTTAGATATGGCATTAATGGCGGATGCACAGACCACTTTAGTATATCTTGGGGAGTGAGAGAGGGTTGCGTGCTCGCCCCGTACTTTTTTATTGCATATCAAAGGGCTAGAAGCTGCCTTGATTAAGCAGGGTAGAGACATGCCAAGGATCAAGGACAGGGAGGTTTCTGTCTTACTGTATGCCGATGATGCCATCCTTCTGGCAAGAAACTCCAGTGGGCTTAAAATTCTGCTGTACGCTTTTGTGGATTTTATGGCCAAATTAGACCATGAAACCAATTCAACATAGACTTTTGTCATGGCCTGTGGTTCTAAGAACCTCAAGTGCTGCAGTTTGTCCCTCCACGGAAATCCATAATTAGAACGCACAAAAAATGTTTTACCTAGGTGTCACATTTGATTCTAAAGGCAGCTGGGGTTCGTGCCCGTCTAAAACGGCACTGAGGTTTTCCACTGCTGTTGGATTTTTATTCAATATGGCTTCCTCTATCACTAGCAAACTGATAGGCTCCTTGTTAGAAATTTAATGTAGGAAGTGTTTACCTGTTTTAATGTATGGTTATGGGGTGTGGGGCTACAAGGATGTGGGAGGCTGCGCCCTGCTATTGGAGGAAAACAGGGTTTGCAAAACCCTCTTGGGCTTACCCGCCAGTTGTCCCACTTTTGCTGTTCACGAGGAGTTGGGACCTGCTTAGGTGGAGGATTCGATCAACCTTGCCCTATCCCTATAATGGTGCTTGATCTCATGCAACCAGCAGGCGGCTCCTAATAGGGAAAGTTTTGAGGATTGCCTGTCTTGTGATCTTGGGCTTTGAATTCCATGGAGTTGCTAATAAACTGGGCAGGCCATAATTGTTTTCAAATTCCCGAAGTCTAACCTCCAAAGACGAAACCTGGTTAAAAGTGACATTTTTTGCCATTAGGAGGGAAATGAGGGAAGCCGCAGAACTAGCCAAGGGCACAAATTCTGAGCACCTTGTGATCTGGACGGCTATTGGAGCAGAACCATACCTGGTTACGGTTACCAATAGCCGGGACCAGATCCTCCTTGCTAAATTTAGATTTGGCATTATTCAATGTTATTTATGTTTTCTCTTGGGGCTGTTTGATTGGTCATCTATTTTGATTTGTCCATATGATGAGTCCTCTACCCAAAGAACAATTGCATTTTTTTTTTGTAAAATGTATGCAGTATACACCAAACGATTTTTCATTCCTATCTTGAGAAGTCTTGGCTTTGTTACCTGCAGGCCCACTTTGTTATTTCTCCAGCAACTTAGCTCACCCCTTGTGTGTTCCCGTGTTAGTTCTTTTTTTAAATCTGCTCTTTGCCACAGGAAAAAACTGCTATTTTAATGTCATTGACCTGCTAGTATATATTATTTGACGATTCATGATTTTCATATTTAATGTTTGCGTTATTCATTGATTTATGTTTTTCTACACTTACCTTTGTATGCCTTGTTTGCTTTAATGATTGTTTTTAAATGATTGAATAAAGCTATTACTGTGACTAATACAGTGAATGTGACTGGATACAGTCAGTTGTAGCTGCCCGGATGACCTTAAGAAAAAAAATGAGAATGTGCTTTGAGTTCCCCCTTCAGCCATTGGGTTTCATGTGGTTTGCATGGTTTTGCCATTGTTTGGATAGGCTGTTCATTAAGGTCATGACATTTCGTGCATGGTTACATTACCCCATTTGTATTCCAATAGGTTTTGGTGACTGGGCATAAGCAGTCCTTTTGTAAGACCAGAGCTGGTGTGTGCTCTTTTAATGTATTCACTTTGCTGACGCCATAGTAGTTTAATTGCAGGTTTATGGGATTTTGTTTAGGAAGTGCTTGCTGTTTGGATGCCTTAGCTTGTCATAAAAATAGAGTTCTTTTCACTTATAGCTCTTGAATTTTATTTGTTTTACTTTGCTGTAACAATAACATATTGTTTTTTGTCACAAATAAAGACAGGGGTGCACTTAGACTTGTTAAAGATCTAATGAAAAGGGTGTCCGTTTCCAAAGCATCTACTATGCAATGTTTTGCTGTGAATGCCTTTTCATTTTAACACAGAAAATGTATCTCTAGCTCTTTTTCATATCGCTCTTCTTAGAGGGTACAGTTAAACTTGTCCATTCAGGAAAGGGGCTGTACTCCCAGATCCCTTACAGCTACAGCCCAAGATGTTGCTTCATTATGAGATTTTCTTTCCAGGACAGCTGAGTGCAACACACCCAAAGATGCCCACTATTACCAAACGTCTCCCTCTCCCCCGAAGAAAAAGCCAGATCTATTGCTTTCCTAATACTTCTTGGCTCTCTCTTCAAATTACCAGCATTAGATGATTTTTAGAGATGTACCTTTTTAATTACATATATTTCCATGAATTATGTCTACTTTTCAACACCTGTTTGCCATTTGGCTCTAAAACAATTATAAATGTAAGGCCTTTACAAAAAAACATTAATATATCCAATTATAAGAGAAACTCGAACTTGAACAGGAGAGAAAACAGATCTGCAAACGGAAACAGAGGAGCACTTAATGTACATTTTCACTGTGTATGACAAAAAAGAATAATGGATGGAACGCCTTGTAATTGAAGAAAGATATTTTTTCAACTCGAGCCCAATTATCACTTAGCTCTTTGGGTTTTGTGGATTTTGGCAGGCATAGCACCAGAAACGGAAGATGTAATTCCTCAAATATTTGAAATGTCTCCAACTTAAAAAATGATATGTTACCACACACCAATTCAGCAAATAGGCTGCTTTACAAATGAGAATGTGAAGGTTACAGAATAGTTATTATGATGCCCTAAAACTGCAGAAATAGCAGGCATCAGGAGGGAATAGGGCCAGACTCTTCGTTGTTAATGGCAATTCTACTTTTATGTTGACATTTTTTGTATTCAATTTCTCAAACTGTACAGAGAGCAGAACAATATGAAGAGCTCCTTATGTGGCACAGTGGTACCTCACCTTGGAAAAGTATCAAAATGGAGGCTATACAAGCAATGACACTGAAATCAGAAGGGCTAATATTACAGACAGATCCCTGACCTTAAGGTAATAGGTGCAATATTCCATCCCATCACTATTGCTCAATACAGATTGCTATTGTGAGAATGCTTGTTGAGCGGGTCAAACCCTACTCAAGCAACAGCCACAGTCCTTGTCATGACGAACTACAAAACGTCACTAAATTAACCTGCACTTTACCCTCTGGTAGCTTTTCACAAAAGCAGTCAGACTTAACTTAGAGGCAATGTGTAAAGAATTAATGCATCACTTAATCAGTAATAAAGTGAAAACACAACAGAAGTAAAATCTCACACCAATTTAGAAAAATAGATTAATTTTTAATACATTATTTGACACCAAAATGATAAAAAATCCAGTCAGTTGAACCGGAGTTATGAATTTTTAAAGTTGAAGGTGGAAAATAGCACCTAAAAGATCAAAGCGCAAACACGCGGACATCTAATCGAGCGAAAACGCAGCAGGATTCGTTGTCGGGGAGCCTCTGGACGAAGTGTCTTGGAGTGTCAGTACTCACTGAGGCTGGGTCCAGGGGTGGGTTCATGATGGTTGGAGGCTTTTCTGTCTCATAGGCTCCGATCAGGTGGCCAGCCAACTAGCCATTGGAGACACTCAGGAAGTCCTGGGTTCAAGCAGAAAAGGAGGTCTCAAGCAGCAGGGCAGTCCTCTGATCCTCTGAAGTACATAGCAAGCAATGGACAGCAGGAAAGTCTTCTGAGCGTCATCCACAGATTCAGAAGTGAACTGAAGAGTGGGTGTGAGGGTCCTAATTTTATACCTGGTGCCAGCTTTGAAGTGGAAGAAACATTAGGGGGCAGATGTACGACCATTTTGCATGCGCAAAATTGGTCGCAAATTGATTTGTGCATGCAAAAATGGCCGTACGCAATGTACGAAATGCACTCGCAAATCACAAATTTGCGCAGCGAATGAATACCAACTCGCAAAAAATGCGACAGCTTTTTGCGTTATGAAAATTGCGACTCACAAGTTGTGACTCGCAAAATACAATGTACGGAGCAGTCGCAAATTGCGAGTATGCGCAATTAGGCCCATTTGCGCATGCAATTTATCACTAACCAGAAACAGGTGGTAACCAGGCCCAACCTATAAAAACAGCCCTAGAATGCATCAGAAACCTTTCCACAATGGCTGCCCTGTACGTGATAGCGAGGAGGATGCGGATACTGGCTGCCCAGCAGAGGAGGAGGAGGCAGGAGAGGGTATTCAGAGTCAGGCTAACATTATTTGAGAAGACAGAGGAGGAGATTTATGACCAGTACAGGCTGAGTAGCACTGTCATACTAGACCTCATTAACACCTTGAAGCCACAACTTGAGAGCAGAACCCTGCGCAGCAATGCAATTCCCACACATGTGCAGGTGCTCCCTCCACCCCTTGGCCTCTAGTAGCTACCAGGATGTCATTGCAGTGGCTGGTGGTGTGTCGTAGAGTGCGCTTTTGCATTTTTTCAATAATTTCCTAGAGGTTATGCTATACCACATCCATCAACACTTATACATGCCCAGGGATGATGAGGAAATTGATTAAAAAAAATCTTGATTTTTACAGATTAGCAAGGTTCCCACAGGTCATAGGGTGCATAGATGGGACCCATGTGCCCATATGTCCCCCATCACGCATAGAATACATCTTCCGTAATAGGAAAAGCACTCATTCCCTCAACATCCAAGTTGTCTGTGACGCCAAAAACATAATCACAGACCTGGCAGCAAAATATCCTGGGAGCACCCATGATGCATACATTTTCAGACACAGTGGCATATACCAGAGGTTAGAAAGAGGTGACTTTGATGATGGATACCTCCTAGGTAATGATCTTTCCGGTCCCCAGAGGAATGCATTTGCACTTGTATGTCTGTATGCATGTCATCTCACCATCATATATCTCGCAACAGGTGACAGTGCGTATGCCCTGCGGTTATGGATCAACACGTCATACCTGTCTCCAAACAATGTCCATGAAAGGCAGTACAACAGGGCACACAGGCGCACCAGGACTGTGATTGAGCGCACATTTGGGATCCTGAAATCGCGCTTCAGGTGCCTACACAAGAGTGGCGGAGCTCTTCAATATGCACCAGAGACAGTCTGTAAAATTGTGGCAACATGTGCCATGCTGCACAACATGGCCTGCAGAAGTGGATTGCCCATGGATGTGTCTGACACAGAATCGGAGCTTGAGGACCCAGGACCACCTGCCCTACAGCAAAGGGATGGTAGCGCTGCAGCAGAGGGGAGAAGGCGCAGGGACCAGATTGGCACCAACTATTTTTAAAGGTACGTACACATTAATTTCCCACTCTCCTATACATAAGACAGAACAAATTGTGACTTTCAATTGATGCTTTATTGTGCAACCATCCACAAACAAACTAAGAACAACCTGTCCATCTGAAAATGTAGGCCTGAACTACAAAGTACCTCCATTGTGGTTACATCACCACAACATAGGAATGATATGTGGCCCAAACATTGTGCAGTGACCCTACACAGATAATTTTTTGCCTCTCCGTCCAACCTGGCCAGAGCTGCCACTTCCTAATCCAAGGTGCCGGCTGCTAATACAGCGCATTACAGGTGTCTCAGTAGCGGAGACGCTACTGCGGCTTGACACCTCACTATCTGTGCCACCCATAACACCTCCACCAACAATCATATTTGTTTGCAGTGTTTCCACTGCTGCAGTGATTTTTTCCAGGCCACAAGCAACATCCCCACTGCAGTGGCCCATCTCCAACTGGAGCCCCAGAGTGCGCTTACTGTGTTGGCTTGTCGCATGGGAAAGCCTACAAATGGCCCTGCTCAGAGTGTCCAATTTGTGGCCCCTGCTGCACTCCATGCGCCTAAGCTGTGCCCTTTCTTCTGCCCATTCTTTGGCTAGGTCAGCAATTGTATTTGTGAGGGCATCCATTTTTGCTTTCAGCCGGCTCTGATTTTCAGTCAGTTTTTCTGTGATGTTGCGGAAGCCCTGTGTCATCCTCCTCAAATTCATATGCCTCTGTGTCTTCTGTTGCAGGCGGTGTATTTCAAAACATCTCCTGTTGCAGGCCCCCAGACATAAGCTGACTGGCTGCTCCACCAGAGGACAGACTTCGCAGATGCCATAGGGACTGCTGTGTTGGTTGTGACATCCGCACCCTGTTGGCCAGAGAGCGTCAGGATGTTGGTGACTGCTGTGAGGCTGGTGTCTCACTGGCTGTAGCCTGTGATGTTGTTGGTGCATCTGTTGCTGGGACTTCTGGACAAGTAGGCCCGCTTGAATCTCCCCCATCCTGCCCTTCCTCCATCTGGGCCAGATGCGGGCTACCAGCAGTGTCATCGTCATTGTGGTCTCCTCCCTGTGGTGTGTCTATGTGCCAAAAGATGGAAGAAGAAAATGAAATATGTGAGTCACTGTCTCAGTGGTGTTGCAATGTTTATCAGTTCAAGTCATTCCTTAACTACACTGTATATGTCACAGACTACACCTCCCATGATGGAACATTTGTGTTGCTTGTTTGGTGGAAATGGATGTTTGGTTCTGGATGATTAGTATGCATGCGCAGAACAGGCTTTAATGGGTATTCTTACATCACAAACACTTTTCTCACTTACCAGGGTTTGGTGCTGGCTATGATGTGTCATGGCTCGCAAAGCCTACAACAGCCGCCCTCTCCAGGGTACTTTCCACCATGGCTCCAGCTGCAGAAGGTTCCGATGCAGTGGATGACCCAACTCCGGTCCGTTGTGCCTCTTGCAGACGTGCTGCCACCCTCTCCTTGGCCCTGGAGCGCAGATCGTACCAGCGCTTCTTTATGTCATCCTGGGACCTGTGTGCCACTCCAAGGGCATTTATGCGCTGCTGCATACGACGCCAGATCTTCCGTTTGTCTGCCTCTGGCACACAGTGTGCGGCACTCCCAAATAGCTCCTCATGGTGGTTGTAGCATTGCTCTGTAATAATATCCAGCTCCGTTTCTGAAAACTTGGGCTTCCGCAGCCCCTCCTTGGCACCCTTCTTGCTGGCCTTGCTGCTCATGCTTTCAGTCATGCTCACACAGCAGTGTTGAACTGTGCTGCTGCACCTGAACATGTGCTTAGGGTTTTGCTCAGGAGTATCCTTGGACACCACTTCCTGTTTTGGGGTCCTTCAGCTCAACCAGGGAGTGTTTTCCATGTTTTTCTTCAAATTCGCAATCTGCGAGTGCAATTTTGGCATGTTTCTGCTGCATTGGCAATTTGCATATGCAAAAGGTTTTTGTTAGTGGAGTTTGCTATTTGCGAGCTTTAGCGACTCACAAATAGACAAGAGCCAAAATTGCAATGCGAGTCATTAGTGACGTGCAATCATGTGTTCTCTTTCGTTCGTAGGTACCATTTTGCGGCTCGCAAATTGCGAGTCGCAATTTTCAGCGGTCTTACATCTGGCCCTTGGAGTTTTCCTTCCACAGAAGTGTCTGGAGCTCCCTGCCTCCACGCCCTGGTCCCAGGATGTCTGGGAGAACAAAAGGCTAGTGTGAAGTTCTTTTTGTGTGGACAGAGGCAGCTGTTTTGAAGTGCAAATGGGGTCGTGCACAGCTCTGTACTCCCCATCCTGCCGGGATGGCACATTTCTCCACCACCCAGTCCCCCTATTGTGTGGATCTGTGGGAGGAATACACAAAGGCTAACTGCCAACTACACCTAGTCATGTTACCCAGGAAACAGGCTCCCAGGACCAAATGGTAAGGACACGAATATGTCAACTTTCTAACATTCCATTTTCAGAATTGTGACTTAAAATCTGACCTTACCATTAATAAGGATTTTAAATTACAATTCCTTAGACACCAAACATGACATTTCTACCTCCTCCCAAACAAACGTTATCACCTATTAAATATAATAAGGTAACCCAATGTTATCTTATGGAAGAGGTATGCCTCATAGTAGTGAAAAACTAATATGGGAGTTTTTCACTCCCAAAACATGTAATACTTAATAGTACATGTCCAACTTTATAAATACAATACACTCTGTCCTATGGGCTGTTTAGGACCTATCCTAGGGGTAATTTACATGTATTAAAAAGAGATTTTAGGCCTGGCAAAAGGTATTTTTTCCCAAGTTGAATAGGCAGTTTAAAACTGCACACAAGCTGCAATGGCAGACCTGAGAGGTGTTGTAAGAGGCTACTTAAGTGTGTGGCACAATAGGTGGTGTAGGCGCACTAGTACCATTTATAGCATTGAATTTACCGGCCCTAGGTATATGACATTCCACTTTACTGGGGACTTATAAGTAAATTAAATATGTCAATTAGGCGTAAGCCAATTTTACTATGTTTTAGGGAGTGAGCACAAGCACCTTAGCACTGGTTAGCAGTGGTAAAGTGCACAGAGTCCTAAGGCCAACAAAAACAAATTTAGCAAAGCAGGAGGGGAGAAAGCAAACCTTTTGGGGGAGGACCAGCCCCAGGCTGACAGGTCTAACAGTTATTGATCAGTTTTATTTTAAAATCTGTTTGTCTTAAATCATTTTTTTCTAATCACCTGAAATCTTTTTCATCCATGGATCCAGACACTATCACCACAAAGTTGATGTTAGAAGCCATTTTAACCCTAGTATTACGAGGCCCAGCATACCGCCATGCTTGATAAGCTAGCAAACATTACTCAAAATCAAAGTCCGACTGTAATATCAGCTAATCTGCCTTTGTATGTAGTCTTCCTGCTACGCAGTCCACTGTGCCAGACATTTTGACACCTTCACTGTACTGCAACAAAAACTATGCGGTAGAAGCAGGAGTAAAACTGTCCAGCGCAGTGGAGCTGAAGAGCATGACACAGGGGAGACAAATCTATAAGCAGTAGGCATATGTGGGCACCTCCATAATCAACAATTTAGAGCTTGAGCACTGGGGTCACCCCTGTAAAAAAAAAAAAAGAAAGACCTTGCAATCTCATGATCACATTTGGGTCATGGTCTGCCCATCAACAATAAAAAAAAATAGATAATGACAAGAGAGACACTCTTTCAAATGAACCAAGGAAGAGCAGCCAAAGAAAAGAAAAGGTATTTGTAATGAAATGGCGAAGAGAAGCAGAGAGAAAGTGAGTGACAGAGGTATCACTGCAGGCCAAGTACTAGAGCGCAGTGCATCACGCTAAGTCCTGTGGTGAAATATCCACAATTCTTTATATTGTTTGGTTAAAATAATTCCATTTAGGAAGCTCTAGCCACCCCGCAACAGAAGGATGAATATCTAGCATTAAAGCAAGAACACATGGCTATCACATTTTATATAAGCATAATGCAAAGTCCAAATCTTTATGCTTTTCAGTAATCTCCAAACAAGAATGATTTAAACCAGAGATCTCCTATTAACAACATTGTGCAGCTTGTTTATCCTAACGTGCCATGAAGGGGCAGGCCACAAGTAACACTGACATGAGAATTTGAGTGAAACTCCATCCAGCTCCCAACTTCTAGTAACAGGATAAAGAGCACATCTGCAAAGAAATGACTCCTGCAACACAACTGAGGTATGTAGTCAATTATAATCTGCCTAGTAAACCCACTAGGGGGCTGATTACGATGGCGGACGGACTTTAGTCCGTCCGCCATCGTATCGGGGAATGGGACCGCTCGCCTACAAGGCGGGGGTCCCACAATAGGCATTACAATGCGACTGCTACCACGGCGGTCACAATGCCTATCTTTTACATTGTGGCAGGTGCTGCTGGGTGCAGCACCCGCTGCAATGTAAAAAAGGGACATGTTACATATCCCTGCACTATGTGGCAGGCACCATGCGGTGCCTGCCAAATGGTGCAGTGATATGTAAGGTGCACCATAGGTGCCCCCCAGGTCCCATGTCTGGGGGCTAGGGGTAAGGGGGGTCTGCTAAGGGCCCCCAAAGTCCCTTTCCGCCAGCCTTCTCATGGCGGGTTAACCACCATGAAAAGGCCCGTGGAAAGGGACATTGTAATCCCACACATGTCATTGTAATATGGCAAGTGAGAAACATCTATCCGATGGCGGGGAGACCCCCACCGACAGCCTGTCGGTGGCTGTCTCCCCGCCATCATAATCGGGCCCTAAAACTTCCTTAGTAAATTAATGGATTATGATAATGCAAAGTGTGGCAATGTCATCTGCTTGCTGTGAGTATCTCGACTTCCAATCAAATCACGAGAATGCGCAGAATCTTAGGTACTGGATCAGGTATACTGTAGTTTGCTGCTTGATAATCAATGATTATCTAATTGATGATAAGAGGGGCTTTCTCAGAATTCTGCCTCCTTTCAGCCACTTCAGCGTTCCATAAACATACGATTTCTCCACTTATTAAGTAGTTAGTAATGTTGTCAAAATTGGGGAATAAGATCGTCTCTGGTTAAGATAGCCACACGACTTTATGAGGCCTGCTCGGGGTATTCCAACAAAATCTCATTGCCAAAATATTGTGGGACACATATATTGTGTCAAAAATATTGTGATGTCAAAAATATCGTGGGATAGAATTTAGAAGGTAAAAATATCTGGTTTTAAGTGTTTTGTAACATTTTTTTTAATATAGTTGTACTTAATATTGTTTATAATTATTTTGTTGAGTTTTAATAGTTTTAATGTTATTAGTTGCTACTATTTTAATGTCAAATGTGTTTGATTATTTTGTCATGCAGTTTTTTTTAATTTGGTAATATATTTTAAGATATTTTTAAGTTATGTCAATTTTTTTAATGGGTCGTTGCATTTGTAGGGGAATATGGTGGGAAGATTTTTGAATATGTATTTTTTTATTGACTAATATATCTTTTTTATAAGATTTAATTTGTTAATAATATAAAATAAATTTTGTAATTACTTAATAGAAAATAAAAAATATTATGGTAATTATATTTATTTCTTAAAGGTAAATTAGAAAACTGATCATGCTATTTCTAAGATTTCTTGCAGGCCTCCTTCTCCTGCTCAATTCTTTCATTTGAAGGCAGAGTATTCTTCTCATTGTGGAAGTTTTCCTTACCTGCTTGTGGTCGAATTTCTCAACCTCCGACACATCAGGCTTGTCAGACATTTTGGCTCATCTGGACAACACCGAGAAACAGCGCACAAGATCCCAAAGCCAGGTATATGTACATTTATATTTTTCTGTTATTAATTTTATTTGTATTTGTGGTAATTGGAACTATACAATGATAGGCTGGGCACACCACCACCCCGCTCTCGCACCGCCAAATTCGACCGCCAGCCGTCCGCCATATTAGGAGTTTCCTTGTTGTCTGGTGGGCTGTTGTTTAGTGTTCCCACGGCAGTGCCTTTGAAAAAGCCACCGCAATGGGAATGCCAAAGCAAGTTTCTGCACGGCATGAACGGTTAAGTCAATGCCATGCAGGAACTGGGAATGCATTCAGACAGGGGGTACACCATATGCCCTCCTGCCTGCATCCCCATGGCCTGAGGCACCTGAGGTTTAGTTACCTCACCACCAGTAGTTTCATGGTGTGAACACCTCCATGAGACCGCTGGCAGTGAGGAAACTCATAATATGCTTGGTGGAGCCGCAGCGGCCCTGCCAAGCATGTTGCGGCCTCACACCGCCTCACCACCGCCAGGGATGGCAGATCCCTGGCAGTTGCAGTGGTGCCATGGAGGTCCAACTGCTGTAGTTGTAATACAGCAGTCTGACCCTTGGTGCGGTGGTCCCCAACCACCACCGCACCTCCACCATGGGTTGAGTGGTCCGATGGACCGCTGTACTCGCAATCAGGCCCTAAATCATTTTTTTTATTGTTTTAATTGTTATAACTGTTTAATTTAATTTTACATTTAGATTTAAAATTCTTTTTTCATTTTTAATTATTTACTCAAATAATATAATATTAACTTTATATATATATATATATATATATATATATATATATATACATATATATAGCTATATATCAATATATAGATAGATAGATAGTTATATATACTTTTTATTGAAAATATATTTAATGATTTTAGGTTTCATTATTTTGTATATATTTATTTATTTTGTATTAATTTAGGATACGAAAAATTACAATTGAGCTTTCAGTTAAAAATTGACAACACCATTCCTGTCTTTAATGCAAGTCCTCAATAAAGCATCTCAAAACACATCTCTCTTCTAACTTCATATGGTGACCTACAGTAGGGCTTTCCTTTAGAACCTCATAATGCCAGTACACACATACTGCTTTGTTGGTTCATTTTTAGAACTGTTAACTGTTTTACTCCTACTTCATGTATCTTCAAGCACCCTAATACCTTAGAGTCTAGAATAAAACATTAACGTAGAAAACAAATAACTGATGCAGGTTTACAGAGAGGCCTAGTTAATGTAATTTCCCTTCAACAATCAGAGAACTTTACAAAGGTTTACTTAGACCCGGGCTGTGACTTGCTGATCGGATGTTGATGGCATATGGGTTGCAGCAAAGGGGTGCATTTGCATTAATGCTAATTTCCTCCATTACACATTTATTATCTGGGTAGATATAGTCTTTTTGCATGAACGTTTCATTTTGTAACAACAGCCAGGTCCATCAATAATGGTGTCATCATTGTAAGGATGCAAAACAGTTTGCAAAGACCCTTGGTGGCTCCTGAGACAAACAGTCTCTAAAAAGGGCAATACCTCAATACAATGCCAAGAAATGTGTCAGGCGAAAGTGGCTATTTATTACATATATCATCCTACATGAAATAGTTGACTGCATTCAGTACCTGTTATAATGTCCACAGGCTGCCGGAAAAGGCAACATCTTCTGCCTTGCAGTGGTTACATTCAACACTTGGGAGCTGTCATGTCTTCACTCCTATTGTAGTCTACAGAGGAAAGATAAAGAACAGTGTCATACATGGTTTTTCACCATTTGAGATTAATACCAGCCTGCCCAGCTTCCCCTCTATTTCCTACATGTGAAATAAATGTCAGTCATACTTATCAAATTGCAGCCATTGTACTCCTGCTTTCCAGGATAAATCTGTGATCTAACATTTTTGTAGAAATACGTACAGAACGTTTTCCTCGTCTTTTTGCACAATATGATTGTTAATTTCTCACCCAGATTTTTCCATATAAGAGAAACATTTTTCTCTTATGTGGGATCTGAGCTTGATGCCACCTGATTGAGGGAATATCCTGCAGCACTGCAAGAGATTCCCTCAATCAGGGGATATTGATCTCATTTTTGATAATACATTTTGTTTTTTCAATTTTTGCAATTATTCCATCGAGTGGACATGTCCATGTGATTACATATGTGAAGAAGCATAATAAGGATGAAAGGGACAGCTAATTAGATCTGGCCTACCTAATTTATCTGAAAGCCACTAAGAGAAATTTAGGTTACAAGATATTTCACCAGACAGCTGCGCTAGAGGCAGCAGCTACTAGTTTCATCAGGTATATGTGAGAGCACTTTCAAAGAATCAGAAACACCTTTCTGTGTCTCTATCCCTGTAAAGAAAGATCTTCAGTTCTGTTGACTCAAGCCTTCTCTGAGGAAATTCTATTAGAAATCCAAGAGCCGGTGTACAATTCTAAACACACTTCTGTGAAGTAAGGTTTCAGTACTTCCTATTGTATTTGGAAATGATTTGTGGCACTATAGTAATACCCATTATGGAAATGAATTACATCTGATTCTGACTACTGTACCTTTGTGAATTATTGTCTTGTTTGCCATCAGTTTTCCCCCTCTAGTATTTACCTTTATTCACATAAATTGTTTATATATTTGAGAGAAAGTCTGCATCGCAAGGACTCTTACAAAACTATTTATGGGCTGTAGTCTTAAATAACCTGTGGCATCCTACGCTGTCACATCTGGAACAATCACTGATCGCATATCAGCTGTATGGTTTTGCACTGCAAGTGGAGTGTGAGGTTAGTGAGTTAAATGTTTCGTGCAGAGATATGCTGGGATCTCAAGATTTATTTTATTTAGTTTACTTATAAGGTGCAAACATTCACCATCAGGTATAAGCGTTAAAACATCCAGGCAGACAAACTAAGAGCAAAACTGGAACAGAAAACCAAGAAGACAATAAGAGTTTTTGAAGCCTTCCTAAATTTTAGTAAGGAACTTGAGTGAGATCTTAGTGAAATTGGCAAAGAGTTCCAATGTTTCTCAGCTACTACAGAGAAAAGTCTGCACTCTAAGGTATAACTTCTAACTTTGGGAACAACCACTTGAAAACCATGGGCAGAGCAAAGGTTACACGTGGTTTATAGAGAACAAAATGTTGGGCGAAGGTTTTGGACTGAAATGGGAATTATGCACTCAGCAGAGTGCTTTAAGCAGAATACGATTTTCGACCGGAAGCAAATGCTAGGTAAATAAGGCTACTGAGACAGAGTCTGTCAGGTCTTATTTAATACTCAGACTTGTCTGGGAACTGAACCCTATTTATTAAAAGTGGCCGGGTGCTGGGATAGATCACTCCTTAGCCACTGCCAGACCGGGATCATTCGTTCCCAAATCTGCTTTCTATTGGGCCAATATAATTATTCTGAAATATGTGTTTGTTCCTGTGATGGGCTCTTCATCCAGTCACTCTTGGACTTTGTCACTTTGTATTTTTTTGTAAATGTTATTGCTATACTTTTTTTTACAAAACACTACCTACCCAAACACCCATTAATCCCAACAACCTAAAAATCACAACATGTTTTAAAAATTATAATATATACAAACAATAATTCAACATATATTTTATATTTTATAATAAAAATAAAAGCACAATATAAAACACATAAAACAATATTATATGCCACGGTATTGTAGAACCATTTTATGATGTGCAATATTGGGCGACAAATTATTTGTGCAAATTAATAATTTTGATGTTGCATATAGACATAACCAATGAGCTAATGATGTTGCACTTGAAACAACGTGATTATGTTGTGCAGAAGGGTGATTAATAATGTAGTATGGTTATGCCATATTTTTGAGCAAGACACCTTTTTAAAAACAATTGATGCAGTTTTTGGTGTTCTGTTCATCTTGCTCCTTCTTATTCCTCACTGCCAATCAGAGACCCGCTGCAAATCTTCTCTCTACACAGTTTCCCCTGAGCACAGTGTACAATGACGCTATGTTCTCTATGTATCATTTTGAAGGACTTCCACTGCAACTTCAGATGTACATCTGCAGAGTGACAATATTGTATGAGCGTTTCTTTATCAAATGTTTCACATTGTGTTCTACATCTCCAGAGTGCAGTTGCTGAGGAGGCAAACAAAAAATGTCTTTCACCTCAAGAATTTGGTTAGTACTAAGGATTTTAATTATAACCACAATCATGTCATGCTGAATTTGAAGTTTTGCTAATTGTTTATGCATAAAATGTGTACGAAAACCCCTGGTTGTGAAGGTTCGGAGGAGACTTCTCTTTTTCTTTCACTCTGTCCAATTTACTTGAGACTTTGGGGTTGATTATGAGTTTGGTGGTGTGGGAGCAGTACGCCACGACGGCAGCCCACTCCCGCACCACCAAACCCGTGGTCGCACCGCCTGCCAGATTTCGAGGTTCCTTGTGTCTGGTGGGCTGTTTTTGGCAGTCCCACGGCAGTGCCTCTGAAAATTGGCACATCAACGGGAACACCAAAAACAGTTCCTGCATGGCATGGACTGTAAAGTCCATGCCATGCAGGAACTGGGGTACATGCACACAGGGGGTCACATGTTGTGTCCCCCTGCATGCATCTCCATGCACATGGGCAACAAGGGGCCCTGTAGGGTCCCTTTTCCTTCAGGATCGCCAGCCTTTTCATGAAGGAAAGACCTCCATGAAACTCGTAATATGACCGGCGGTGCCGCAACGGCACCACCAGCATATTACTTAGCCCCTGATCGCCGTGCCACCCCCAGGGAACGGCATCTCCCTGGTGGCTGCTATTGTTCAATGGTGGTCCAACCGCCGAAGCTGTAATTGGGCAGTCGGACCGCCGTTGCGGCGGTGGCTGGACCACCACCGCCATGCCCCCGCGATTCTGGGGGCCCTTGGACCGCCAGACTCGTAATGTGGCCCTTTGTCTTCAACTCTAGAATACTGTCAGTACTCTTTATGAGTCTGACACTTAGAATCTGGCGAGATTTAACTGCCTAAATAGGGATTATTGCACTGATTTCTGATCTCATATTCTGTAGCTGAGCCTTCATGGCAATTAATGCATTTTCTTGTATCTTTTATAGCAAGATTTCTGTAGTAAACCTTTTAAACGTATTCTAGTTTCATAACACAGTTATTGGGTTGTCCCAGTCAGCATTTGATCTCTACTTTGCTAATTTGGTGAGTTTTAATGTTGTGGAGGGTAGTGTCTCTAGATGCTAGATCAACAGGAACCGCAGAGCCGTCTGGAATATTGGGGTTCAGTAAATATTTGGGGTTCAGCTCCCACAGTAACTTAATAAACAACCATTTAAACATAATTATTGTTAAAAAAAACTGTATATTTACACAGAATATTTAAAATCTCAATATTTTCGACTCCAGATATTTTAACCTCTTTATTTCTGTCAAACAATATTCTGTAGTCGATATTCAGCAGCCATAACTCCCTGATCACGACCCAATAGATTTCCCTTGGTCCTTATGTAATACAGGTAGGCTAATTTACCGGCTTATGACCTACCTAAGTATCTCAAACTTATCTGGAGAGGCACATACCCTTGTCCACCGCTTTCACAGTTCAGCAAAAGCTGCAGGAGTTCTGAAATTCTGACTCAGAAACTAATTTGACCCAAATGTTTGTAACATGATAGGGGAAGAAAGTTCTAGAATGGTGGTTGATGGTAGGGTTGTACCTCACATGACATTGAGCCAAACCTTATTAGTTTCAGCCTGCACTTGGACAATGATCCTTGTAAGGGTTTTGATCATGCAATTAAGGCTTATGAACACAATCTGCTTGAACCAGGGGGATTCCTGTACAGGGCTTTCTTAGGGCAGAGAAGGTCACTGTCAATAGATCGGGCTGTTATGGGGCTGGAGAGAAAAGTGATTTTAGCAATGATTGTCAGTGTTAATGCTGTGGTGATAGCAAAGTGCTTGCAAAGACAGAGAAATGGCTGGTGGCTATGCCATTTATCCAGAAGGCACTGGAAGCTTGGATGCTAGGTGCAGCACATAGCGAGGGGTATATCCTGAGGCCATCCCACGCTGGGCTAAGCTGAAAACTATGTTGTTCAACTACGTGCTGAACCCAGCGTCCCTACTTTCAGTGCCCTTTTAGTGCAGGGCATAGTCTAAACAGTTTTTGTGGACTGCTACTTATTTTTCATCATCCGTCCTCTATCTACCAGAGCAACAGAGAGACAGGCAGATTGAGGGGAATGAATGAGGAAAAAGAAAATCAGGAAAACAGTGACGAAGTAAGAATGCAGGGATGAAAAAAAGAGTAAGATTGGGGCAGGAATTGAAGGGTGGTGGAAAGAAGCATAAGAAGGAATCAAGATTAGGAAACCATGATATTCGGCAACCTTGTTATTTGGCAGTGCTGGGGGTGAGCTGCCAACTACTTCGGCCTACTACCCTTACTTAGACACCGCCAAACTCGTAATCGGACCCTAAAAGAAATCGAACGAACATATAAAAGCATTTCCACTGCAAGCAAACCTATCTGTAAAACAAGAACAGCGCATGTATTGATATGTAGTGATACCAGTGAGTTAATTGATGAGGTAATATTTAATATACAGAGACATTAAAGGCTGCTGCATTTACAATAGTAATACATAGCCTTGTAGACATGTAGGGCCTGATTCATAAAGGACCTCTGCATTGCAGTTTCTCATTTTGGAGGTCCCACCATGAGTTCGGGCCCCCCGCCATGACTGGGGGGCCTCTGACAGGAGTTCGGAGGCCCTTTGTGAATCGAGCCCTAACTGTATTGGGAAAGCTGCAGCAGTGCTTTCAATATACAGATAGCCCTGTGATGAATGCATTTATAAACACTGCTGTATTTCTACTCCCAGCGTAAAAACACATTGTGAGAAGAATAATTTTCAGCTTAGGTGATGCCACCATATCCGATGTGATATGTGATGTCATCAGTGATGTCATTGGTGATGTTATTTGTGATGTTAGTTGTGACATTCTGTAGGGGGTCATGGGCAATGTATGGAGCGAATTATGACTGAGTGGCTCACCATGACTGGCAAACCTTACTGTTTTTTGGGTTTCAGATAGAAACCCTAATTCCCCTTCAACTGATGGTTTGTAAGCAATCTTTATTTTTGTAATGTTGGAAACTGGTTGGTCTTAGCTCAAAACTCTGTTCCCTTAAAAAAAGCGGTCATGAATTTTATTTGGTATGCCATTATATACTTGAAAACGTGTCATGAATTTGCAAGTGAACCTGTCCTCAATGCTCCCTGAAGTGGAATCAGGGTTCGACCTAGCTAGCAATGATAGCAGAGCACAGCTTTCAGCCAAGCCCTCATTCCCCCAGAGCCTTCTGGTCATGACATTCAGCCGTACCAAGCAGCCTCTGAGTGCAGACTCTGCCCTTTCGTTATGCCCCAGAGCCTGCAGTTCACAGCATTAGTCAATGGCCTAAGAGATTTGAGTGGCCATTGCAAATGCGGTGTACCCAGTCTACCCATCCGCTGATCCCTCTAGGCATAGTCCCTTGCTGTGCTCCCAGTCTGCCTGCCCCAGCTCCTCCTGGGCTTACATTTTGGCTATATTTAGTTATCTATGATTGTAGGGCATAGGCAAATATGCCAAGCACCCTAACCTTACAGCCTGCAAAGCACTGCTTATGGCTGTGTCCTGGAGATGCGGTGTAAAGGGTGTGGCCTAATGTCAGACTCTGCAACAAGTTGCCCTGTCCATAGATCAAATAGTGTACAGGGTGTGGCCATCACACATGCTCTGTACCCAGGCGTCTGTTCCCAAAGTCTGCTAGGCACATCCTATGGCAGGTGTTGGACTCACGACCTGGCCTTTCATCATTTCCTGCACCCATCCCTTGGTCTCCAGAACCCACTTGGCACAGGTTTTGTCCATACCCAGTGAACTCTGTGCCTAAAGTGCAGGCTTTGGTGATGTCACTGATGATGTTGACGGTGATGTGATTAGTGGTGCCACCATTGATGTCAATGTGTTGTATTGCAGTTGCAGGTATATATATATATAGTTTCACATCTCCATCAAGTTATTGAAGATCATTAGCAGATATATCGCACACCAAAGCTGGGGACATGTTATATTGTAGTGTTGAGATATGTGAGAAGTGTAGCAAATCCACCTTTTCTGCATGGTCACCCCAGATGTTTCTCCTTCTCCTGGACCCAATTGTGCTGGTGATGGAGCAAGGTAAATGAAATAATTTTGAAACCCCCTTAAATAAGAATAATAAAGTAACGGTACTAATTGTTTGATGAAATAACCAACAAAACGCACACTTAATAAACATTTACATAAATGGTAACTGCCATTTTTGTGCAAAATTTAATTTATTTACCATTGTGAAGTATTATAATATTAATATAGTGATTTGCGTACTAATCAGAGTAAAATCGCATGATTTGTGCTGTGTAGTAAAATTGTATTGTGGCAAAGAATGCGGATGGTAAGTAAAAAGGCTTCTGCTAGGTAACACCTAACACGGGTTCTTAGAATGACGGGTGGTAAACAGAAAGGCTTATTTTCTTTGTTTTAATTATGATTGTGTTTGTTTTTATGATAGTTTGCTCGGGCCTATTAGGCCAGGCTGCGAAAATGGCTGCAGGCATAGATGAGGTCATATCAGAAACCAAAGATGGCCTCTAAGCGAAAGAAATAATGAAGCTGAACCACGTGGGTACGGCCTGTACATGGAGTGAGAAATGTCAAGGTTACTTTGACCTATTATGAAGAGAGTGCCAAGAAAAGACTCAGCTCGAAACCGTGAGAAAGAGGAGAGGAAAGTGTTGAGAGACAATGGACTGACCAAATTGCGACCATCTTCTATTTGTCAGCATGGACGTCGAAAGCCTATATACCTGCATACAGATGAAAAGTGGACATGAAGCTTTAAGATTTTTTCTGTACAAGCGGAGTGCCAGTCACCTTGATCATACTTTGATGTTGATCAGGATGGCTGAGATAGTATTAACTAACAATGCCTTTTTGCACAATGGGGCGTGGTACCTCCAAAAACAAGGTACAGCTATGGGCTCGAGGTTTGCTCCATCTTATGCAAACCTTTTTATGGGTTTGTATGAGGTGGAGCAGACCTGGGGCAAGAGATCCACTAACTGGATAGATAAGATCATTTTTTATGGTCGGTTTATTGATGACATTCTGATGATTTGGAATGGAGGAGAACAGGATTTGAGAGATTATCATGCTCATCTCAATAACAACAGATTCAATGTGAAACTAACAATGAAATTTGATAAGAAAGAAATTGAATTTCTGGACCTTAGACTGTATGTTAAGGAAGGGAGGATACATAGTGATATCTATAAAAAGCCAACATCATGCAATAGTGTTTTGCACGCTTCAAGTGCCCACCCTCAGTCGACCATAAATGCCATTCCATTTGGTGAAATGGTAAGGGCCTGGAGAAATTGCAGTGAAGATGAACACTTCACTCGCAATTTGAAAGAGATTAAACTGAATTTTGAGAAACGTGGATATGGCAGTCAGTGTCTAGAGACGGCTGAGAGGAGGGTAAAAGGCCTTAATAGACAACAAACTTTGAATGGTAATGGTAAACAACTCAAAAGGAAGAATGATACGATTAGAATGAAAGAAGAAGCATCATTTATTACGCAATACAATCTATATAGCAATCATATTTTTAATATATTGCGGAAGAATTGGCATATCTTGAGTTCAGATATTGGATTATCTAAGACAGTATCTAAAAACCTAGGGTCATATACCGTAGAGGTAATACAATTAACAAAGATTATGTCCTAGTTATGTAAGACCAGAGGGCTCAGAACATCAAGGGGTCACCTGGTTGTCAAGTAAACCTAATGGTTTTTATACTTGTACAAAGTGCTCTGTTTGTCGCTTTGGCAGGAATAGGGTTACTGAGTTCAAATATAACACAGAGAAGATTCATTCCATTTCAGCTTTCATGAACTGTAATACAACGTATACAGTCTATGTAATTGAATGTGCCTGCAATAGGATTTATATAGGTAGCAGCATAAGATGCTTAAAAGTAAGAATACAAGAACATGTGCGGGCGATTAAGAACTGTGATGATAAATATCCCGTTGCTATTCATATCAAAGAGGCACACCCAGATAAGAGTGAGATTTGGTTCCATGCAATTGAGCATATTGGTAAAATAGAGAGAGGAGGCAATAGAGAACTGCTTCTTCGTCAGGCGGAAGCAAGATGGATATGTCGCTTGAGATCAGTGCAGCAGGGACTTAACAGCTATTCGGAACTTCATTATTTTTTGTAATAGGGACTTATCGCCAATTTGGAATTCTTATTATTTTGCAATTTAAATTATTGTGAAATGTTTATAATTTGTTGTGTGATGTCTGTACCTAGGTGACCAGTAGAGACGTTGGATCAGTAAGGGATAAGTTTTGAAAATGACTGGTGATTTATAGATGCTGTCACCATTTAGTCATTACTTACTGGCAATGATCGTATAGATTGTAAACATAAAAATAGTGCAAGAAGCACACCTTAAATACTGGATGAAGGACTGACAATAAAGACGGTTGCATAGTTGGTTGCATATGTAGATATACCATGTGAATCCGATGACAGAAACTGTTTGGGGGCTTAATAGCATAAGAAAATGCCTCCTAAAAGATGGCCACCAAATTGGCCATCAGATTTAGTGTTTTGCGCATGCCTAGGGTATCGGCTATAGAAGCCTACCGTATTGAATAACTGTGGTTTGTTCAATACTGTTCGGAGGATAGATAATAGGAGGTTTTTATTAAGTATGGCGGACTATTGGGCTAAACAGTTTAACATTCTAAGCCTGCCAGAGGAAAGAGGCTGTTGCTATAATTAATAATAAACATATATTCCTTAAAGATGGCCACCGAGTTGACCATCAGAATTAGCGTGTGCGCATGCGCGAAAACTTGGAATACAAGTTCGTTTGAGGAAGGACCCCGATTTATTTGTGAATGCAAAGGGGACGTAGAATGAAATAAATCTTTTACTAACTAAGTATAATTGGTGGGACACATGGCTTTACATACCACATTTCTTGTGTTACGTCCGCGGCTTATAGGGCTTAACATAGTAACACACCTCTCAAAGATGGCCACTGAATTGACCTTTGGGAATAGCGGAATGCGCATGCGTTGCAAATCAACTTTTAAATTTAAACGCGTGCATTGAGGGATCCCGGTTTGACATCATTCGGTGAGATCGCTCGGTGAGAACGGATAGAGGCGGAACGACTGGCCTCAGGCAAGTGAGTGAGATTTAGTGACGTGCAGCACCTAGTGGTACATTTGCCATTATATGGCGTTTAGATCCTTTTTGTTTGTATTTGCCACTAGTATCACCACTATCGGCTTATTTATACTAATGTTGGGCTTGGAGCCCATTTGTTGATACTGATATCTGCATTACTACGGTCAATTTACAAGTTTAAAGATGGAGACTGCAGTACATTATCATTATTTATGCATTTGTATTCATGTGGGGTGTGGGTCTCCATCATGGATACTGTTATTGGTATCAGGCAATTGAATGAGTGAGATTTAGTGACTTGTAGCACCTAGTGGTACATTTGCCATAATATGGCATTTAGATCTTTTTATTCGTATCTGCCACTAGTACTATTACTATCGGCCTATCTATACTAATGTTGGGCTTGGGTCCAATCTGTTGATATTGCCATCTGCATTACTACTGTTATTTTATAAGTTTAAATTGGAGACCGCAGTATGTTATCACTATTTACGCATTTGTATTCATGTGGGGTTTGGGTCTCCGTCATGGATACTGTTATTGATATCACCATGATTAGTTTATAATCTCAGTGATGGCGGTTGTGGCATATTATTACTGCTGTCGCTACCTTTGTATTTGCATTAATGTTTAGTTTGGGTTCTTGTTGCTGATATTGCAACCAGCACTAGCATCAGCTTACCAGTACTAAGATGGCGACCACAGGGGAGTTGAAATAACTTGGGAATGGGTATATATATCTCCCATTAGTAAGTGGAGTCAACTACGATTTGCAACTTATAGATGACACTAATATTATAGTTATTAGTGATTGTAGTGTATTTGGAGATATGAACCAGTATCGGTGTTGAAATACAATTACATAGAGGCCACACCGAAGTAGCCTATACAAATTAGATAGAGATTTTATTTGATAAATTCTCCAGGTAAATTCATAAATTCATAATGCACATAGTTATTTGGGTGGTTTATGAGAGTCACTATGTTTTTAAGACGATACCTGTCATTATAGGTTTGGGAGCCAACAAAGGCACATTTATTTGAAAGAGAAGGAAGTTAACTGACCTGGACACATTGGACCTGGTATATACCCTTTAAGATAACAGGTATGCGGGGTAGAAATATGAGCTCATATTAACCATAATATGTATCATAAAAAGAGGATTTATGAACTTTCCTTTCATTATTTTAGAATGAAAAAGTGACTATACTGAACAATTGATAACAAAATATCATCTAATTGAGGTAAATTAGCATCTATAATATTGCCCCTCAAATTATAATGACTTTTGATGAAATTTGTGCCGTCTTTGTTCTTTCTCCTTTATTTAGTGTTTTCCCATTTCATAATGTTGCCTTTCGGTTATTAATAACTCTAGATGAAATCTGCCTCTTTGTAACTTTAATCTTTCAGTATCAGCAGTCTCTCCATTTGTGATTGTGTGAGTTTTATTAAAAGTATCATGACATATGTAGGGATCAAGTGTTTGGTCTATTTAAACATGCAATATATGTTGATGAAGAATTGAACTGAATAATTAGCATGGCTTTCTTGGATATAATTAGGATGATTTATATTAAAAAAATCATCTTCAGTGATGAGTTCTAATGGGCAATAAGTTGTTTGTAAATAGTACACTGTATATAGAATATTGCACAAGGAGCTAGCTAAGTGTGTATGTTTTTATGAGGTGATGTATTGTATTATATTGGGGTTTTTAAAAATGTACATATTTTATCTATGTTTTCGTAGCCCTGAAGAAGTCCTAAGAAGGGACGAAACGCGTTGGCTACATCTGGCTACATTTTGAGTGAAGAAAAGAAAAATAGAAATAAAAGATTATCTTAAAACAAGTGATATATGTCTCCTGAAAAACATTTTTTTTTTGGGGAATCTATCCGACTGTATTAATGATCTTATAATTTGACTGATGCTTGGAAATAAGTGTGTGCTGATTATCTGTATACCATTGTTGCAACAATATATACAATCAATTTGGACTGCTTTTACCCAAAGAACATGGGAAACCATGAACTCTTAACCATCCCCGAAACCAGTTTGAACAAGGAAGGCGATGAGACAATCTTCGCCACCCCTCAAATGGACCAATTAGCGTGATTCCTGCCCCCAAACATTGTAACTTTTTGTGTAGTAAGCCAGAAGTAGGGTATAAGAAGGACTGCTCTTATATGGGAGGAGTCGATGCTGCTATTATTGCAAATGCCGATGCTGATGTTAATGCGGATGCTGCCATTGACTTCGAACCTGACTGGGGAAGGAACAAGACCGTTGCGGGAAATCTGTATGGGAGGTCCCGTCGAGGAGGCCATCTAGAGGGACAGTCAGTCAGTTTGGGAGTCCATTCTGTGATTTATGGTTTATCTTCTTTGGTGAACCATTCCTATCTGCATCTAAATAGGTAATGCATAATTTCGATTTCTTTAAAGAATTTCCTATAGAAAATGTTAAAGGATGTATTTAGATGATTAATAAACTAAGAATCTCACTCGTGCAAATTTGAATTTAGATAAAAATTTATTTCCAATTAATTTTGAGCCTATGGTTCTTTAGTTCATTAATAAATTTGACATTTACTAGGGTTTTAAATGATTGAGCTGATTTCGATCACCATCAACTTGTTCTACTAGTTGGTCCATCGACCAAAGAGCGGAATACTTGATGTTTTTAGAACCGACAGGATTAAAACTGAATGTATATGATGTTTAAGGTAATAATCTGTCAAAATTAATAAGGTATTCCGTTCCTCCAGCAACTCGTTTTTCTCCTTAGCGAATGTGGGTGTGATCCAGGGAACGACTGAGATGTATGATATGCAGTGTTATGGGCCCCACCGTCATATGGTATAGTAGATGTGAATGATTTCACCTGGATGTCATGTCCGAAGGAGAAGAATTTATATTAGCCGCGCTGGATCAGATTTCTTGGTAGCAGAGTTATGGTTTCTATAGATTAGTTTGGTAATTATTGGTTATTGATTATTGATTATTCATGTCTAACACTTCGTGTTGAATTGTATTAGGTTATATGTAAGTCGAAATTTTGAAGCTTCTGGGAAGTAGGAAGTGGACACGTGTGGCAAGAGAAGTCACATGGAATTGTGCATTGTCTGATTTTTCAAATTAGTGATAACACAGGATTGTGTTATGATAGGGACATTTCATGTATAAACGTGTATGTGCGAAATAGCAACCGGTTTTCTTGTGAAACTCTGGCCTTAATTCTCAGGAGCAGTGTAGTCTCCACATGTGTTTTATCCCCAGAGAAACGGGTTTACCCCTTGCTTGAAAGAAGGGTAAGGTAGAGGGAAGTGCTACACTTATCGAACGAAACAGTATTCTTGCAAGATAGAGCAAGCTATCTCTTTTGTTTAGCGAAAACAGACAATGGAAATGTGTTTTACGTTGTAACTAATAAAATTCAGTCAAGAAAAAGCTGCCGATAATTTTTGTAAATGAGGGGTCAGGAGTAGAACTGACGTTGACTAAGACCGCGCTGGTATTGGCCAGTGATGGGTAAACGAAGAGCTTTCCGATTGGTGTGTTGGTGTGAAGACGCGCTGGTATTGGCCAGTTGAGAGTGACGTATAGTTTTCCGATTGGTGCGTTGGTGTGAGATGCGCTGGTATTGGTCCGAATAGCACACAGTAAACAGAATAGAGTTGTGAGTTTGTCGAAAAGAAAGAATCGTGAAATATGGCTTATTATGAGTATTGTAGAGAGAAACCGTCATGGATGGCGAAAATTAAAAACGTTTTCAAGAAGGACAAGAAGGTAGTGACTAGGGAAGGACAAGTAATTCCTCCGCCGAAAACGCCAGCTTCTCATATCATGTTAAAATATGGTTATCAATCTTGTATTTGGTTACAGAATTGGACAAAATATACTCAGAATGATGGAGTATTGGCTTTTCCAGAAAATGGTTCATTAAGCACAGCTGTACTTCGGAATTTGAGAGAGAAAATGATGAAACTTGAGCCAAGACCTAGACCGATACAGTTTGAAGCGTTAGGTGAATGGGAAGATGAGATGTATGAAAGAGAAAGACACAGAGGTGCAAAGAATTATAGTTTAGTTCATGGAAGAGTATGGGGAGTGAATCATGAAGACAGAATGAGACGATGGAGATATGCTAATATGACAGATGGTTTGTTTCCAGCTATAACAGTTGAAGAAGTTACAGGGAAAAAGTGTACAGAGAAAAAGAAACATGTAGTAGCAGAAAGGTATGGGTATGGAGGTAGCGAAACAGAGGATGAATTGCTGGAAGATATTTTAAACAGAAAACCACCTCCATATCAACAGAATTCTGAGGTGGTGACACCAAATGCACCACCAATGGAAACTGGGAGGAATCAAAGCCCTGAACGAAGTTATGAAATAAATAGGTTAAATGAAAAATCAGAGACTCCACAGAATGAGAAGTCTGACAGTGGTAATACAGCTGAGTTAGCAAGAACCACAAGAGAATTGACTGAGAAAATAAGAGAATTAACTATGAACATGGAAGCCGTGACTGTGCCAGTGACAATAGGACCAGTAATACCGGTATTTGAAAACCAAAGAATAGATGAGCATTCCTTGACCATCCCAATGAACTCAAATATGCAAAGAATGAGAGAAGGGATAATTACAGAAACTAGAGAGACAAGAGATTTGGTTAGCTCATATAGATCGAGTCCACCTACTAATTTGACAGTAAGTGAGAGTGAGATAAGAAGGATTCCTATGGGAACTGAGTCAGCAACTGAGACCCCAGAGAGAAGTAAAAATTGGATAGAAATAAATAGTACCCCTGTAGGTCCGACTCCAGAAGAATTAAATGAGTGGATGAGGAATTTGCAGAAGAAAGATGCGGAACCACAACCGTTGGATGTAATCAGACTAAAGATAGACATGGAGGAGTTGATTTTAGGGACTATTGGTACAGAAAAATTGAAATCATATCAGGACGAAGAGATTATGTTTTTGTGTAAGAGTATTACTTGGAGAGCTAGAAATTTGCATGAAAAGTTGGAAGAGACAGCAAATGAACTAGGAGTAGAATTTGGAAAAATCAGAAGTTTGCAGAAACCGTATAGAGTAGATTTTTGTGAAAAGGATATAGAAAATCTGAACACATCAGGACGATTAACACAGATAAAAGAACTGATTGTGTTATTGAGAAAATGGGGAGATGTGGACAGATGGAGGAGCAGGTGGATGAAAAGAAAGAGGGAATGACCGATAAAGCATCTTTGGCTTTTACGGTGAAAGAAAAGGAACCAATAGTGGTGGAATGTCCAATGAGAGAAACTCCAGGAGGAAGCTATGTACATGTCCCATGGTCTAGACAAGATATATTGTCATTTACAAATGATTTTCCGAAATTGAGAGAGAAACCTGTAGAATGGTATAGACAAGTGGAAAGATTTGTAAAGGTTTCGAAGGTGTTGTGGGTAGATCTGGATGGATTGTTTGACATTGTAGTACCAGCAGGTTAATGGACAGAATGTAAGATTACCATTGATTGGCCAACAGAAGAATATCCTAGAGACGCAAAAACTGGAGGCCAGGTCCAGAAGTGATGAGAAAGTATGACCAGGTTATCATGTTCTTGAAAAATAAAATTCCACCAAAAGAAACAGATTGGGTAAAGATTGATAGAACAACACAGGAGAGTAAGGAATCTGTACATGCCTACTATGAAAGGCTACTTTTGGTTTTCAAACAATATAGCGGTTATGAGACTTTGAGTGAAAAGGACATGAGTCATTTTGTGTATAGATTTGTCTATGGATTGAAACCAGAGATAAGTGAAATGATTAAGCAGCACATGTTGTGCTGGCAAAATAGCACTGTGGATGAAGTACTAAGGTATGCTAAATACTGTAGTGATGACATTGAATGTAGACAACGTAAACTAAAAGAAAAAGCGATGTGGGTACAAGTAAAGGTTGCAGAAAAACAAGAAGCTCAAATGAATAATCAGACTGGTGATGCAGGACAGATTAAATCCAAACCAAATATAGGTAAGGGAAAAGGTCAAATGAGTATAGAAGAGGCTAAAAAGAAATGGCCATGCCATAATTGCGGAAAGTTAGGGCATTGGAGAAACGAGTGTAAATTTCCTCCAAAAGATAATATGGAAAATCAATCATTAAATCCGCAGGTGCAGAATGAGGTGAGTTACCAACAGCTGCACCAACCGCAGGTAGTTACTCAACAGAGTCAGGTGCCACAACCACCTCTTCCCAAGAGTGTAAACCCCCAGAGATACAGTGCAGAGACAGGATTCTACGGATGAGAGCAGGTAACAAAATTGCCGCGCGCAGCTGCAATATCGCAGTATTGGTTACGGCAGGATGGAAATGAATTGGATGAAAGTTTATGACGGTGCCTAGGAGAGGAGGAAGAGTGCGTGCTTGGCGCAACTCTAGAGGTAAATCAGTCAGGTCCATTTGTGGATGGAGAAGTGAATGGTGTAAATGTTACATTCCTTGTGGACACTGGAGCTACCCGTTCTACTGTTAGATCAGTAGAAATTCCAACCCTTCCTCTCTCAGGTGAATATATCCAAGTTGTGGGTGTTTCAAACCATCAAATTAAAGTGCCTCTTACCAAACCAGTAGAGGTGAAAGTTGGACCATTTAGAGAAATGCATCGGTTTGTGTTGTGTTATTGCAGTCCTGTAAACTTGCTAGGACGCGATCTGCTTTGTAAAATGAATTGCACCATCTATTGTACCCCGGATGGTATTGCATTTCAGACACCAGATGAAGATGTTCTGTATAAAATGACAATGGCAGAACTAGAACCAGGAGTAAATGACATGTTTCCTGTGTTTGACGTAGAGAAAATCCCAATTGAATTGAAAGAAACAGTCAGATCTGATGTATGGGGTTTCACAGGCGAAGACATTGGGTTAATGAGAGGAGTAGACCCTGTAAAAATCACTGTAAGAGAAGGAACAAATTACCCAAATACTCCACAGTACAAATTAACGCCAGAAATTATTGAAGGAATAACACCCGTAGTTAATAAAATGATTGAACAGGGAATTTTGAAAGAAATAATGAGTAGCCCATGTAATTCACCTATAATGGGATTGAAAAAGCTGAATGGGACATATAGGATAGTTCAAGATTTGAGGAAAATAAATAAAATTGTTATTCCTTGTTGTCCAATTGTGCCAAACCCCGCCATAATACTGTATCAGATTCCAAATGATGCAGAATGGTACACAGTTATTGATTTGTGCCATGCATTTTTCTCTATCCCGTTACATCCAGATAGCCAGCCATTATTTGCGTTCCGGTTCAGAGAGCGTATTTTGGCATGGTGCCGAATTCCTCAAGGGCATACGGAAAGCCCCTCAATCTTTAATCAGATCCTAAAGAAATCATTGGAAGATTTAAGAATGCCTGAAAAATCTGTGATGGTCCAGTATATTGATGACCTGTTAGTGGCATCAAAGACCAAGGAAGCATGTGTTACCGACACAATTGCTTTATTGAATCACTTGGCAGAAGGAGGGCACAAAGTGTCTCTGTCAAAACTGCAATTTTGTCAACAGGAAGTACAATACCTAGGTCATAAGATTGAAAAGGGGATGCGAAAGGTAACAACAGAAAGAATAACAATTATCCAAGGAATGAGAGCACCAATGACACAGAGAGAGGTGAGAATGTTCCTTGGAATGGTTGGGTTTTGCCGACAGTGGATAAGTGGATTTTCATTAATTGCAAAACCTTTACAGCGATTGACAAAAAGAGATGTTAAAGATCCGTTTGAGTTGAATGAGGAAGAAATGAAAGCTTTCTAAGAACTAAAAACTAAGTTGTGTGAAGCACCGGCATTGGGAATGCCTGATTATGAAAAGGAATTTGAGCTGTATTGTAGTGAGAGAGATGGATGTGCACTTTCAGTGTTAGTGCAAAGGCATGGAAAAATGAAAAGACCCATTGCTTATTTTTCAGCTGTTTTAGACCCGGTAGCAAAGGCGTTGCCTGGTTGTCTGAAAGCAGTAGCTGCTACTTGTGTGAGTCTGGAACAGAGTGAAGGCATTGTGATGGGATATCCATTAAGAGTCTATGTTCCACAAGCTGTTGAAATTCTTCTGACCAGAACCAAAACCCAATTCATGACACATAGTCGGCTGACTAGGTATGAAAAGGTGATTTTGAGTGCAGACAATGTAACCATTGATAGATGCACAAGTGTGAATCCTTCAACATCACTGCCAGACGAAGAAAATGTAGGAGTTAAGGATGAAGTCGATCATCAATGTCTGGACGTGCTTGAATTCTGCACAAAGCCTCGACCAGATATTAAGGATGAGCCTTTGAAAGAATCAGATTATGTGATGTTTGTGGATGGATCGTGTCTGAGGACGAATGAAGGAGTTTTGAGTACGGCATACGCTGTGTGTACAGTAGCTGCCATAATGGAAGCATCTTGTTTGAGAGGGATACGTTCAGCTCAAGTAGCTGAGCTGATTGCTCTAATTCAGGCATGCAAACTGGGAAAGAATGTCCGAATTACGGTGATCACGGATAGCCAATATGGCTTTGGAGTGGTCCACGATTTTGGACAGATCTGGTCTCAGAGAGGTTTCTTGACGTCTGCAGGAACTCCAATTAGGAACGGTGAGTTTGTGAAGAAATTGCTTGAGGCGATACAGCTGCCTAAACAGATTGCAGTGGTGAAGTGTGCTGCACACAAAAATGGGACAGACTATATTGCTGTGGGAAATAAGTATGCGGATGAAATAGCCCAATAATGTGCCAGAAATATGGTCTCGTTAAACAGGAGGAGAGAAAAAGAAAATGTTTCATGTCCATTATTATTTACTAACATTGTCGAAACATGGGATGAGGTAAGACAATTACAGGAAGAAGCAAATGAAGAGGAGAAAGATGGTTGGATAAAAGCAGGTTGCAGAAAAAGAGAGGAAGATGACGTTTGGGTTTATAGAGATGAAAGACCAGTTATGCCTGATAGCATGATTTCTAACATGGCACGGATGTACCATGGACAAGCCCATATTGGTAGGGATGCTATGATTAGACTTTTCAGAGAAACTTGGTACAACCCAAAATTCAGAGCTATAGCTTAGAGTCTTTCTCAAAGATGTCTTACATGCCAAGAGATAAATCCAGGAAGAAAAACAGTAGTGAGTCTAGGAACAATAGGACGGGAAGGAGGTCCTTTTACTAGAATGCAACTAGATTTTATTGAAATGCCCCCAAGCAATAGATTGAAGTATGTTCTTGTGGTCGTTTGTTTGTTTTCTCGTTGGGTGGAAGCCTATCCGACAAGAAGGAATGATGGAGTTACTGTAGCTAAGCTCCTGCTGAGAGAATTTATTCCAAGATATGGTTTTCCAGTAACAATTGAAACAGATAGAGGAACACATTTCCAAAATGAACTGATCCAATTGATATGTGAAGCTCTTGACATACAACAGAAATTGCACTGTGCTTACAGACCAGAGGCTTCTGGAGTGGTAGATCAAGTAAATGGAACAATAAAGAATAGGTTAGGGAAAATGTGTCAAGCCACAGGACTCAAATGGCCTGATGCCCTATCATTGGTGCTAATGACTATCAGAAGCATACCTGATAGAAAAACAGGTCTGAGTCCTCATGGAATAATCATGGGATGAGCAATGAGACAAGCACATGTACCTGTCAACAAACTGCTGACTATAACTGATGATCTCATAGTGGACTATTGCAAAGGATTGGCTGATGTGGTACATTCTGTGTTTCATCAGGTTGGACCTGATGCGACCACTCTTGAAAGAAAACCAGCTCATGATTTGAATCCAGGAGACTGGGTCTGCATAAAAGTCCACAATCAATCAATCAATCAATCATGTCACTTATAAAGCGCACTACATACCCGCGAGGGTCTCAAGGCGCTGGGGGAAGAGGGGGGTGGTGCTGCTACTGATCGAAGAGCCAGGTCTTGAGGAGTCTTCTGAAGGCCAGTAGGTCTTGGGTCTGTCGGAGGTTGGTGGGGAGGGTGTTCCAGGTCTTGGCGGCGAGGTGGGAGAAGGATCTGCCGCCGGCGGTCGTTTTCCGGATGCGGGGGACTGTGGCGAGGGCGAGGCTGGTCGAGCGGAGCTGGCGGGTGGGGGTGTAGAAGCTGAGTCGTCTGTTGAGGTAGGCTGGTCCGGAGTTGTGGAGTGCTTTGTGTGCGTGGGTGAGGAGCTTGAAGGTTATCCTCTTGTTGACAGGGAGCCAGTGCAGGTCTCTCAGGTGGGGTGTGATGTGGCTGCGTCGGGGGATGTCGAGGATAAGACGTGCAGAGGCGTTCTGGATGCGTTGCAGCCGTCTCAGGAGCTTAGCCGTCGTTCCTGCGTAGAGGGCGTTTCCGTAGTCCAGCCTGCTGGTGACGAGGGCCTGGGTGACTGTTTTTCTTGTTTCGGTGGGGATCCACTTGAAGATCCTGCGGAGCATTCGGAGGATGTTGAAGCAGGATGAGGAAACGGCGTTGACCTGCTTAGTCATGGAGAGGGTGGGGTCGAGGATGACCCCTAGGTTGCGTACGTGGTCGGTGGGTGGCGGGGCTGTTCCCAGTGATGTTGGCCACCAGGAGTCGTCCCAGGCTGAAGGGTTGGAACCAAGGATGAGGACCTCCGTCTTGTCCGAGTTCAGCTTCAGGCGGCTGGTCCTCATCCATTCGGCGACGGCCTTCATTCCTTCGTGGAGGTGGGCTTTGGCGGTGTGAGGGTCTTTGGTGAGGGAGAGGATCAGCTGGGTGTCGTCGGCGTAGGGAGATGATGTTGAGGTTGTGCTGTCGGGCGACGTGGGCGAGGGGTGCCATGTAGATGTTGAACAGCGTTGGGCTGAGGGAGGAGCCTTGGGGTACGCCGCAGATGATCTTGGTGGCCTTGGATCGGAAGGGGGCGAGGCGGACGCTTTGTGTTCTGCCGGAAAGGAAGGATGTGGTCCAGTCCAGGGCCTTCTCTTGGATCCCGGCGTCGTGAAGGCGTGTTCGTAGTGTGTGGTGGCAGACCGTGTCGAAGGCGGCTGATAGGTCCAGGAGGATGAGGGCTGCTGTTTCTCCGTTGTCTAGCAGGGTCCTGATGTCATCGGTGGCGGCGATGAGGGCGGTTTCGGTGCTGTGGTTGCTGCGGAAGCCGGACTGGGAAGGGTCCAGGATGTTGTTCTCCTCGAGGTAGCGGGTCAGTTGTTTGTTGACGATTTTCTCTAGGCTTGGGCATGCCTAAGCCTAGTCCAGCCTGCCGGAAGAAGAAACTGTTTGGTTCCTCGCTGGGATAAGCCACGTCAAGTGATCCTGGTGACAACAACTGCTGTCAAATGTGCAGGAGTGAAAAACTGGGTGCATGCCAGTCACACTATCAGAGTTCCAGATCCTGAAGCTCGACCTGTAAGTCGACATCTGGAGATATCTGATACCAGCTCAGCATCCGAAGCAGAACCTGAGATAAGCAGAATTCCAGATCCTGAAGCGCGACCTGAAAGTCGACATCTGGAAGAACAAGGTATAAGTTTTACAACTGAAGAAGAACTTGAACCAATTGAAGATCCAGATTTTGAAGATCGACCTGTAAGTCGACATCTGGAAATATCAGATACCAGTTCAGCATCTGAAACAGACCAACCTGAATTTAATGAAAGACAAAAAAGAAAATTACACACTGACATTATAAACGAAGAAGCTGAACCAAGAGACAGTGATAGTGAACAACCAAGTACAAGTTATGGAAAAATTCCTCCAGAAATAGTCGAACTAACTGAGGGAGATTTAGATAGAGAGATAGAGGAAGAAGCGGAAGAAACCCGAGGAGTAATAGGGACAGACCAACAAATAGAAGAAAAACAGGGAAATTTAGATTTAGACAGAAAGACCAATAAAAATTCGGAAGACAATCGAGGAGGGATAGAATCAAACGTCCCAACAGGAGAGATACAAGAAGGTTCAGATTCAGAGAATGAAACAGAGATCATAAAGTTCAAAGTTAGAGGAAGTGAAGTAAGATCTGAAACGGAATCAGAAGAAAGTGAAGAAGAAAGAAAGCAGAGACTAGGACCAAGAAAGAGGACTTGGAGAACTGAACGAGAGGAAAAGGAAAGTGAACCAAAAAGGCCAAGAAAAGGAGACAATTGGCCCCACGAAGTCAAAAGACTGAGATACAAGATAATAAATTTGAACAGAGATGATGCTGAACAAGTAAATGAGATAAGTTAAAAGGGACAAGGAAAACAATTGCAGAAAGCAAAAAGAGTGAAGAGACCTAATTTGAAATATAAATCACCTGAGTGGCTATACATCGCATTGACTGACATCAAAGAAGAGGATAATACTCACGAGAGCCCAGATGAAAGCTGTAAACAAATGGGCGAGGGTGAAGTACAACAAACCTGAGAACGAGAAAAGAAGGAAACTCGGACTGGACACAAAAATCTGAACGAGACAAGAAAAAGTTCTGAAAAGAGCTGAAGAAAGCACTAAACGAGACAAAGTAAGAGGGTAGAGTGGCTAAGACGTCATTCTGAGGTGTGGTGACACATTTTCTGTACAGATATATATATATATATAGCTAGATAATAGTACAATATGGTAGACAGTGATAACAGAAGATCTAGAGGTGAATTTTTATGTAGATGGTGTAGGATGTGTTTCTTTTGTACAGGTTTGCTAATGTTTATTTGGCTTATTTTAGCGATAATAATTCCATTAAGGTTGATTGTAGAAGAGACATCTGTATTAGGGAATAACACGAAAAAGGATAAAGAAGCTAACACACAAAACACTGCAGCATTAGTAAATAGTAGTGATTTACATAAGGATAAGTCTATAACTGACTTCTCCAAGAATGTCTTCACGAAATTATTGTATGAATACGTGGAGACAATGGATGTGAGGGATTGTTATGTTTGTATGCAATTACCTGCGTCTGTCACAGAAGGTGTGACCTATCATCACCTTCCCTTGACGTATGGGATAACATGTAGCGTGTTGGCTAGTTTATTTTATAAAACAGGTAGATTAGAATATTATTACACTGACATAAACACTGTTTTTGTAAAAGTTCCCATAATTCCTGAACTAAACAAGGTGAAAGAAGCAAAAATGTTTGGTGAATTTTCCTAGAAAATAAAGATTTAACATTAGAGTGTGTAGTTAGACACAATCTTACCTGTGAATTAAAGAAAGAGGAAAAAGTCTTCTTGGAGATGGTAGAAAACAGAAGAGTTAAGTTTCAAAGAAAGGTGATAGAAGAAAAGACAAAACCACCACTTTGGGCATTTGGAGAGAAAAATCATGACAAAGGAGAGACAAATGCAGCTATGACTTTGGATTGGCCCCAACAGGGAAAGTTGTGTATTAGTAGAAATAAGACTAAGGGGTCAATTCCGATGTCGGCCGGAAGCGCACCTAACAGTATTCGTCCGGAAGAAATACGAGCCGAACGCGTGTTTTCCGACCGACTCGAACACTCTACCGAACGAACAAGTACGATGCGTATAACAGCCCAGATTCCGACCGAGCCGTACTTACCCATTCCAGCTCCTGTTCCCCGCCCGAGCTGGATCCGTAAACGCCGAATCGAGTCGCACGGAACCAAATACACAGCACCTTCCGGCCGGACTAGTACGATGCGCCTTCCGTATGCGCCGAACCAATCGCTACGTCCGGCACGTTTGAGCATCCGGGAGAGCTGCACATAAGCTCCGATTCGCGCCACAAGACGATCCACGGCGATGAGACGAACAAGCCAGCGACGAGTACGAGTCGAAGACACGAGAAACCCGAACGAGACGAACCAACCATGAATCCCATCGCGCAGGTCCTACCAATACTCTACATCTATTACCGGAACCGGTACGGACGCGTACGGCGCAGACGGTAAGTCAAACACCCACTACACAAACAAACGACACGTACCCGACATATGTCACACACACATAGGGATGCACAAATGACGTACACAAGCAACAGCAGAACCATAGGGTTGGGATGGCCAACACCAATGCCATACACACCCATAGGGGGATGGATGCCTACCACTAACACCACCCCCACTCATGGGGGGATGGATGCCTGACACTACTGCCATCCCCACTCATGGGGGGATGGATGGCTGCCACTACTACCATCCCCACTCATGGGGGGCTGGATGCCTGTCACTACTGCCATCCCCACTCATGGGGGGCTGGATGCCTACCACTACTACCATCCCCACTCATGGGGGGCTGGATGCCTACCACTACTACCATCCCCACTCATGGGGGGCTGGATGCCTACCACTACTACCATCCCCACTCATGGGGGCCTGGATGCCTACCACTAACACCACCCCCACTCATGGGGGGCTGGATGGCTGCCACTACTACCATCCCCACTCATGGGGGCTGGATGCCTGTCACTACTGCCATCCCCACTTATGGGGGGCTGGATGCCTACCACTACTACCATCCCCACTCATGGGGGGCTGGATGCCTACCACTACTACCATCCCCACTCATGGGGGCCTGGATGCCTACCACTAACACCACCCCCACTCATGGGGGGCTGGATGCCTGTCACTACTGCCATCCCCACCCATAGGGGGATGGATGCCTACCACTACTACCATCCCCACTCATGGGGGGCTGGATGCCTACCACTACTACCATCCCCACTCATGGGGGGCTGGATGCCTACCACTACTACCATCCCCACTCATGGGGGGCTGGATGCCTGTCACTACTGCCATCCCCACCCATAGGGGGATGGATGCCTACCACTACTACCATCCCCACTCATGGGGGGCTGGATGCCTACCACTACTGCCATACCCACTCATGGGGGGCTGGATGCCTACCACTACTACCATCCCCACTCATGGGGGTCTGGATGCCTACCACTACTACCATCCCCACTCATGGGGGGCTGGATTCCTACCACTACTACCATCCCCACTCATGGGGGGCTGGATGCCTGTCACTACTACCATCCCCACTCATGGGGGGCTGGATGCCTACCACTACTGCCATCCCCACCCATAGGGGGATGGATGCCTACCACCAACAACACCCTACAACTACCCCTACTCATGGGTGGCTAGATGCCTGCCACCACCACCACCCCCACTCATGGGGGGCTGGATGGCTGCCACTACTACCATCCCCACTCATGGGGGGCTGGATGCCTACCACTACTACCATCCCCACTCATGGGAGGCTGGATGCCTACCACTACTACCATACCCACTCATGGGGGGCTGGATGCCTACCACTACTACCATCCCCACTCATGGGGGGCTGGATGCCTGCCACTACTGCCATCCCCACCCATAGGAGGATGGATGCCTACCACTAACACCACCCCCACTCATGGGGGGATGGGTGGCTGCCACTACTACCATCCCTACTCATGGGGGGCTGGATGCCTGCCACTACTGCCATCCCCACTCATGGGGGGATGGATGGCTGCCACTACTACCATCCCCACTCATGGGGGGCTGGATGCCTGTCACTACTGCCATCCCCACTCATGGGGGGCTGGATGCCTACCACTACTACCATCCCCACTCATGGGGGGCTGGATGCCTACCACTACTACCATCCCCACTCATGGGGGGCTGGATGCCTGCCACTACTACCATCCCCACTCATGCGGGCCTGGGTGCCTACCACTAACACCACCCCCACTCATGGGGGCTGGATGGCTGCCACTACTACCATCCCCACTCATGGGGGCTGGATGCCTGCCACTACTGCCATCCCCACTCATGGGGGATGGATGGCTGCCACTACTACCATCCCCACTCATGGGGGCTGGATGCCTGTCACTACTGCCATCCCCACTCATGGGGGCTGGATGCCTACCACTACTACCATCCCCACTCATGGGGGCTGGATGCCTACCACTACTACCATCCCCACTCATGGGGGCTGGATGCCTACCACTACTACCATCCCCACTCATGGGGGCCTGGATGCCTACCACTAACACCACCCCCACTCATGGGGGCTGGATGGCTGCCACTACTACCATCCCCACTCATGGGGGCTGGATGCCTGTCACTACTGCCATCCCCACTTATGGGGGCTGGATGCCTACCACTACTACCATCCCCACTCATGGGGGCTGGATGCCTACCACTACTACCATCCCCACTCATGGGGGCCTGGATGCCTACCACTAACACCACCCCCACTCATTGGGGGCTGGATGGCTGCCACTATTACCATCCCCACTCATGGGGGGCTGGATGCCTGTCACTACTGCCATCCCCACTCATGGGGGGCTGGATGCCTACCACTACTACCATCCCCACTCATGGGGGCCTGGATGCCTACCACTAACACCACCCCCACTCATGGGGGGCTGGATGGCTGCCACTACTACCATTCCCACTCATGGGGGCTAGATGCCTGTCACTACTGCCATCCCCACCGATAGGGGGATGGATGCCTACCACTAACACCACCCCCACTCATGGGGGATGGATGACTACCACTACCACCACCCCTACTCATAGGACGGGTAATGCATGACACAACTAGCATACTCCCACATAAGGACTGTCTGTAAATTACATCCCACCCCCAACACCATGACAAGCGTGTGTGGTCTGTGTCAAATGCATACAACACTGAACATGACATTGAACATACAATGTGACCCCCTAACACATGTGTCACACATAATTGTGTGTGTGGCCTACACAATGCAAGCAGACCATAACCACTGTGGCAATGTGGCCCAAAGCCCCATCACCACAGTGGCCAAAAGGTAAGTGTGTGCACCATAGCTGAAGCACATTTTGAACAGTGTGGCAATGGGGCCCTAAGCACCATCACCACAGTGCCCAAAAGGTAAGTGTGTGCACCATAGCTGAAGCACATTTTGAACAGTGTGGCAATGGGGCCCTAAGCACCATCACCACAGTGCCCAAAAGGTAAGTGTGTGCACCATAGCTGAAGCACATTTTGAATAGTGTGGCAATGGGGCCCAAAGCCCCATCACCACAGTGCCCAAAAGGTAAGTGTAGTCCTGGTAAAAGCTGCTAAACCAAAAATGCAGGGATAATTCCTGGCCACACAACACCAAACACTACAGTGGCATTGTAGTGCTTGTGTCCCATAGCAACATAGATTGTGTGAGGCAAGCAGTGCTGTGCCAATGACACATCGTTCTAGCCATGTGCACACAAACATCAGCCAGGGGGGCCCACATTGTCTACATTCACAAATAACACAATGACAGAAGTGAGCATCATAATGCAGAGCCACATATCTGCAGCAATGGACACACAAATGTAGACATCCTGTGGAGACTGTAGATGTCATGTGAACAAATACCATACCATGGCAGCAATGGGACATACTAACCATGATCAATGTGCTGACTGATGACCTAGCAGTCCCAGGGCCAGCAGGGGAAAGCCAACAAACAACATACAGCCAATGGCAAACTAAAGATATGCCAATGCAGTGGTGCAAATGCACAAACACAAACAGGCAGACTCACACTGCATATCATACACAACAGGTGAGGGGGGTTGTGTGACTGTGTCCCCAGGCAAACACACAACACATGAGGAGGCCAGATTCACTAATACACAGATGTCAACACAGTCACATACAAAACTAACTCAGGGATTGGATTCCCCTATGTGGGCAAACAGGCATTGTGAGATGAGAGGGGGCCCAAATTACACATGTCACACAAGCTTGTAGGAACAGCAACAAACACAGCAAGAGACAGAACCACCACAGCACTCCCCCAGGGACCCCACATTGTGGTGACACTAGCCTGCATGACAATCACACTGTGATGGCAAAGGTAGATGTCATCCACACTGTGAACCACAGCCATGTGTCCTGAGCAACAAACTACCATCACACCTATACAAGCACAAAGCACTCAGCATGGCCTGCCAGCCAAGGACAATATGGAGGTAGTGCCCCAGCCGTGCAACAACTCACATTTTCACACACTCAACGCCACACACCTTGAACTTCACCAATGTGCAGCAGTAAAGCTCACATGGACTGCTGACATTGCACATGCACCCATGAAAATCCCAGGGGTGGTGGTGGGAAATAAGGTGCAGAAACCCATCACACATGGCCAGTCAACAATACTTGTGAATGTCTGACACACTGCACAGTACATGGGCATGACGTGAAATCCACCCCAAACAATGGGATCCTGGCCATAGTCACACACCAATGAAGAAGCCAAGCTGACCCACAAAGGACACACATAGACAACTTCCAACATTGCAGCTCTGACCCTGAGGAGTGGCAGCAGTCACACACACAACGTGTCACAATCACTGAAAGCATACACAAACAGAAAATGACATTACTCGTGTAACCAACAAGTGCCAAGAGCAATCTTGACTGTGTCCCATCTGCGTTTGCCCACATCCCCAGCCCTGACAACAAAGACAACTAGGGATGAAAACCTCATTAACATTAGTTTGCCATGCACCCACATCCCGGAGAAACCAGGTCCAAGATGCTGGATGAACACAGAACAACTCAGCAAGCATCACAAACAGGAACATCCGTAGGGACACAGCCTGTGTAGGAAAAGGAGAAGGGTACACGCACAGACATGCCTACACAACACACAACACGGGCACAGCCTATATCACGGAATCACGCACTACCATGAGGGCACTCCACTCCTGTGGAAGGTCAGCTGTGCCAAACCTTGTCTGTGCACGACTCAAACATGTCAGCAGAACACTCGGTCAGTGAGTCAACAACTACAACACACTGAAGGCTCTGCTCATATCAGCCTGGGCACGGGAGTGTCACGTCAGTCATCTGCATACACCCAAGATACGTGTCAAGCAACTTGCACTGTGTACACAGATGAGTCCTCCAAATTTGATGTGCTAAACTGCATGTCCATTGGAGACGGGCACACAGTCAGGGTACTAGGAACATTGGACAGTGGTAAGCCCACCAGATGTGCATCATTGTAGGACAAAGATGGTAATCTACAAAAGCTAAACGTACATCCCTGTGTCAAATGCTGAACATTACACCCTCAGACTGCAGCAAAGGATGCTATAGATCAAGACTAGATTAGGACACATATCCCATGGAGAACGTGGAGCCCATCACAGCAAAACTTCATTTACCTGATCTGAACACTATTACAACAGCAAATGCATGATTCTACACATCTACATCATGGACCTCCAAAGATTAACCACAAGTAAACAAAAAGAGGCTTTATTCAGCAAGTGTGCAACTCAAATCAAAAGTCCAAAATAAACTAAGGCCAATGGCCAGTCCAAATATACAGTCCCAACAGGGTGATGTGTGACAACTCGTCAACAATTGCTTGCCTGCACAGGTACGGACAGGGGACATCCCCCTTGGAGGGGCATACGAGGGGCAGGCCAGGCACTGCAGGGACAGGATCAGGGGATGCCAGAAGGAGGCAGTGAAGGGGAGGTGGGTGCAGGAGTGTCACCGGCAACTGCAGTGGAGGTGTCTGACTCAGGGGGGGCTGGCACCACCGCAGGGCTCAAGTCTGATGGTGTTGGTGCTGCAACCACTGCAGTGGGCTGGTCAGATGCAGTGGACTGGGTCCCCAATGCAGTGCCCGAGTCAGACGGGGTTGGTGTGGACTCCACTGCAGTGCATGACTCCAAGGTAGTGGAAGGGGGCAGAAGAGCTGGGCAGGACAGAGGGGGGGACACGGTCGCCACACCAGTGGCACAAACAGGCAGAGCGTCTGGTTTGGGTGTGGAAGAGCAAGTGGCAGGGGGGGAGGGCCTAAGCAGTCTGGGGATGCGGTATCGGTGTGTGGGGGAACCTGGGGCAGGGTGTGGCGGTGGAACCTGTGGAGTGGTGGCCTGGGGGATGGAGGTGAGAGACTGGGTGGTTGACTTGCTGGGCGGTGGCGGGGTCTTGCTCTTCCGGGACCAGGGGGACTTGCTGGTGGGGGCTCACTCTGCCTGCGGCTGGGGGAGGGTGTCCGGGGGCGAGGGGCACTCCCCTCTGTGTGGGTGGACTTCCTCTTCCCCCGGTATGCTGGATCAGCAGGATTGGACGGGAAGAGGCCGAGGTCACACAGGAAGATCTGCTGTGTAGGTGTGGTAGCAGGCGAGGCAAGGGAAGGGGTCTTGGAGGGAGAGGATTTGGAGGACTGCGGAGTTAATGTGGATGCCTGTGTGTGTGTTCCCCGTCCCCTGTGTCTGTGGTATCAGTCCCCTGAGGATGCTTGTGTGCACGTCTTGCCTTTCTCTTGGGTGTGTCTGTGCTGCTCGTGTCTGTGTGCTTGGGTGACTGTGCAGGTGTGCATGTGCTTTGGACAGGTATGGGGGCAGGAAGTGTGGATGGGGCAGAGGTGGGAGAGGTGAGGGACTGTTGGAGGAGGGACACTGCTGCCGTCAGGGAGGAGTCCATGGACTTATTGCTCCTCTGTAGGGCAGACATACCCGTCGAGATGCCCTCCATGAACGACACCAGCTGTGTCAACAGAGTGGTGTGTGCATGGAGGACACTCAGCATTGCTGTCTGCCCTACATGGAGCTGCCGAAGGAGGTACACAGACTCCTCACTCAGGGCAGCAGGGGACACAGGGGCAGGGGCTGCGGTGCCTGGCACGAAGGAGACACGCTCCCGAGTACGGGAGCCTCCACGGACCTCAGGAATGGGAGCCAATGGGAGGGCGGTGGTGGTGGTGGCGGGGCCAGACAGACTAGCTGGCCTTTGGTGGCTGCTAACACCCGTCTCCACAAGGGAGTCATCCTCCGAGCTGCTGTGGTCCTCAGCTGAGGTGGATGGTGCTGAGGACTCCTCGGTGTGGCTCCCCTCGCCCTCCATGTCACTGGGTCCCTCTGACCACTCCTCCGATGCTGACCCAGTCTGGCTCCGCTGCTCCTCCTGGTCCATGGAGCTGTCCCCTCCTGTGGCCGTGGATGTATCTGCAAACAATTAGGGAAACAGACAAACATCAGTCACCTGCACTGACCGCACACACCACAGTAAGTACAGCACATTACAGAGCAAGCCCTGGCATCCTTAGTTGAACATTGCCTAAAGTCCTCACACAGATTCAGGGAAGCCAATTGTCAGTCTGATGGTCAACCATGGGACTCACACCCCTCCTGCCCTTGCACCCATCTGTCTGGTGCCTGTCTGATGGTAAGACCCCAGTGTGGACACATGCACCACCTACACAGTTGTTGGACATTTCAGGGAACACGGTGAAGTATGTGAACACATCACATCTCTTGCCACTGAGTCAGTGCAGGTGTCCGGATTAAGGGATGGCCAGACTCTAAATAGAAATGCATGTGATGCATACCAGCACCAGACACCATGATGCACCCATGTCCGGATAGTCAATGCCACAATGGGGTGCATGTTGCACATGTCACTCCCCTGCAGGATCACTCTCAGGAAGTTTAATGCCATGACACAGGAATGCGTGCAAAGTCATACATTACTGTCTCAAGTCACATGGCCATGGCAGCCAGCCAACAACAGTCTGCACTGTGTCACAGTCCGAGGGCATGGGGAATGCAAGGTATGTGACTGACAAGTGCACATGTCCATCCCCCAAATACCACATCATCTGTACTACTATTTGTCCACGTCATACCAACTGGACATATGGGGGACATGAAACACAACTCTCTGAACATGAGCACCTCACAGTGTGCTGTGAATGACAATACAGCTGCCTGAAAGTCACAGTCGCAAACACCTGTGTGCACAGTCAAGTGATCAGACACCTATAAGTCACAGAAGTATCGTCTATCATGGTCACATCTCAGATGGCATGCTGAGCCCTAACCGATAAACAAACCAGTAGTCCTGACAACGAAGACACAGCACAATGAGACAGAGGCAGACACCTGAGGGTACATTACACTGATCACAACATGCCAGATGATACACGGGAGTGGGAGTACAGAGTGCATTGCATGACCTGGAGTAGGCATTACCGTCCAGCTCCACCTGTAAGAGGGATGAGTCCCGGACAGTAGGCAGGTGGCTAAGCATGTGTGACACACTGGATACACATACTCCTGAGGCCCAAACATTGTTCCCACCAGCAGCATGGGTGTGTGCCAAATTCCCCAGGGACATGTGGTGAGTCAGAGCAGCAAGCGGACCACATATCAAAGTTACACCCAGATTACATGTCAGAACTTAGGCATTGTGTAAGTAATTGACCCACCCATGAATCACATAACATAGTCACGGGAACAAATGCTGTCCCCCAGCTTGAGCAAAGCTAAATGCAATGACACAGTCCCCAAATGACACAATTTCCTGACTATAAGGGCCACACATATGCGTATCAGAGGAGAAGTGGGCATGTCACAAATGAGGGACATGGGTCCCGGACCACATGACTGATGTACTGTGGAAGTTTAACCAGGCCAGAGGAGGGCACATAGCATGTCAGACAAAGTGCACAGTGCAGTCATGGACTCACCCCCTCCTTGCTGCTGTCTGGCCTTCAGCTGCCCATCCAGGTCAGGGAAGACCACCACCAGGATCCGGAGCATGTGGGGGGTCAGGGTCCGGTGTCCGCCACTCCTGCGAGGAGGCGACAGCTTCAGCTGGACCCTTGCGATCCTCCGGGTCCAGCCCCGAAGGTCCTGCCACCTCTTCTGGCAGTTGCGGATCCTGCGCCTGTAGACCCCCATGGATCTTACTTTCCGGGCGATGGTCAGCCATATTTCCTGCTTCTGGTGGGCCTCAACCTGTGAGGATGACAAAGTGAAAAGGCCATTACTACACATGCAACATATACGTGCATCACACAGTTGGATATGCATGTCTCAATCACAGGGGCATATGATGTACACAGGCAGTGCAACAATGGCTATGAACAGTTTGCCAGCAGTCACTACATGGTATCATTGCATGAGAAGTAAACCTAGTTGGAATGCACTGTTACTGCACTGTACCAGTTCAGTGCATGTAACTACACACTTTGGGGTGTGACAACTACTCAGTGGGCATGCTAGCGGTGGTGTGCACACTGAAAGTCCTGCTAGTCAGACAACATGCACAATTAGTGAGGCAGTGGACAGCACACTCACCTGCTCCCCTGGTTTCCCATACAGCTTGCTGTACTGTGGAAGGAGGCTGTCCAGCAGGGCCTGGTTCTCTTGAAGGCTGAAGGCTGGGGCTCTCTCCACAGTACGTGCCATTGCAGGAGCCAGAGGATGCATAAACAGCAGTAGTGTTGGTGGCAGATGTCGTCCTGGAGCATGTAGTGCAGGCAAGTGAGCTCTCAGGGGAACAGCCGCCATTATATGTGTGCTGCAGAGGCAGATACTGTCCCATGTGTCCAAAGTGATAGGTCCAAGTCGTTTGCATCTTCTGAATCTGACCAATCCATGGACTAGCAGCACTAATACCGCCCACAGCATCCTTCAAATCTTCAACTTCATGACACCCATGATTTTGCAACATTGTTGTGGCTGGCCAACTGAATTCACTGCATCAGACTCGTTGGAGCTTCGAAAACGCGTCCGTTGCCATGCCAGGCCCCAGCCAATGTGTGCACACCGATCGGTCCATTGCTGTACAACGCGTACCCGGGATACAAAGCGTACGCGCTCACATACAATGCAATGGGCCGGCCGGGCACACCGATCGGTCCATTGCTGTACAACGTGTACCCGGGATACAACGCGTACCCGCTCACATACAATGCAATGGGCCGGCCGGGCACACCGATCGGTCCATTGCTCTACAACGCGTACCCGCTCACATACAATGCAATGGGCCGGCCGGACACACCGATCGGTCCATTGCACTACAACGCGTACCCACTCACATACATTGCAATGGGCCGGCCGGGCACACCGATCGGTCCATTGCCGTACAACGCATACCCGGGATACAACGCGTACCCGCTCACATACAATGCAATGGGCCGGCCGGGCACACCGATCGGCCCATTGCTCTACAACGCGTCCCTGGACAGGTCACACGCATATGTCACCATGCTGGTCACTGGTGAACCTATGCCAGCCACATTTACTTTCCATGGACTCAGGGGCACACCTACAACACCACACCCAGTCCACACTGTATCTAAGGCATGTGTGGCAGCATTACCTTATCTGTGTATGGGGGTGAACATGTGGTTTTTGGGGTGGCACTTGGGGGCAGACACACCCAGGCTGTGCACGTGTTCATGGGGACAGGGTCCTTTGTGTGTTGTGCACCTGACCACTGTGGTGTTCAACTTTTCATTTCTGAGCATGTGTCATGGTCACATTTCCAGGTTGTGTATGTGTATGACATGTCACATACCCCCAGGCTCACATGTGGGAATGCATGTACGTCACAGGGTGGCCCATTCCAACACAAGTGATGTCCCTCCACAGTCTGTGTGCATGTTGTGTATCACATGTCTCTGACTCCATGTGCACAATGGGAGACAGTCTCCACATCCACGTGGTTTGTGCATGAACTTTGATGGTGTGTGTGTGTCACAGACGTCCATGTCTGTCCTGCAGAGGCTACAGGGGCCACTACCTGTGGGTGTCATGTTTGTTTTTCTGATGTGTACATGATACGCCATGTCATGCCAGTGTCCATGTGGCAAGACACGGTCCCTGAGAATCTACCTGTCAATGAGCTGTGATGCCTGTCGAGCATCTGTCCAGACATGTCACTGTTGTATGTGTGTGGAACGTGAGAGCAGTAAATGGGTACTGTGACACAGCCTAATGGTTTCCCATAGCACACCCTGGAACCTGTTGTCAACACTTGTTGAACAGAGATGTTAGATGATGTCCATGTAGGTGCCATATATGTCCAAACGGAACGACACACACATCAAGTACTTGTGTTTGTTAATGATGTATCATGTGGAATTGAGTATGGTGAACGGCACATAGGTGGTGTGACTGACAATCTTGCTTTCTTCACCTATGCACTGCAGGGCTCCTGCTGTCCATCGACCATTCCCAGACCTGGCAACGATGGTGGAACGTCACAGCATCCGACGGTACCGCTTCACCAAGCAGCTGATTGAGGATTTGGCAGTGCGGTTGGACCCACATTTGCAGCCTGGCCGGCCGTATCCTACAGCGCTGACCCCCAAGGTGAAAGTGATGGCAGCCCTACACTTCTTTGCCACCGGTACCTTTCAACACACTGTGGCAACTACTGGTGGGATGTCACAGACTATGTTCAGCCGTGTGCTACGCGATGTATTGGGGGCAATGTTGAGATACCTGAACCAGTACAACTATTTCCCAACACGTCAACGACTCACAATGGCTCCATTGATGGGACACATATGGCTTTGATACCACCACAGGCACATGAGCAGGCATACCGGAACCGTAAACATTACCATTCGATCAATGCTCTGGTGGTATGTCTTGCAGATATGACCATCACACATGTGTGTGCCCGTTTCCCCGGTTCAGCACATGATGCCTACGTGATGAGGAGTAGTCGCATCCCGAGGATGATGTCACAGATGCTGAACCAGCGTGCCTGGCTTGTTGGTGTGTACTGACTTTGTACCATTGTGTGTGTTCTGCTATGTTGTTTTCCGCACACATGTTCAAATCGGCTAATGTGCAATTGTCTGTCTGTAGGTGACTCGGGATACCCCAACATGCCGTGGTTGCTGACACCCCTCAGGAACCCTGTGACACCAACCCAGATGCGCTACAATGAGGCACATGGTCGGACGAGGAGGGTGATCGAGCGGACCTTTGGTCTCCTGAAGAGCCGCTTCCGCTGCCTGGACAAGACAGGAGGGGCCCTCCCATATGCCCCAGCAAAGGTGTGCAAGATTGTCATCGTCTGCTGCATGCTACACAACCTGGCAGTGCGGAAGGAGTTGCCTCTCATCCTGGATGACGATGACCAACGTCCCCCACCTGTGGAAGATCCTGGCCTGGGTCACGATGCCAGTGAAGGTGATGATGATGATGATGGTGATGTCCGCACACAGCTCATCACCAACTTCTTCAGCTGAATGTGAGTCTCCAGAGGGTTGTAATGTCAATGATTTGAGTTTGCATGATATGTGTGTGTGGTGCTCTGGTGCTGTTTGAGTGTGGCCATGTGCTACTTGACTGCATGCGTGCAGCGATGTGTCCTTGCAGGTGGTCTGTACTGCCCAACAGTGTTGACATGCTAACTTGGTTTTGTGTAGTTATCTCGTGACATGTATTAGACATGAGTATTGCCGTTCTGTGCTGTTCTTCAGTGGTTTTGACTGTGTGTCATGTCTGTCCTTCACAGGGTGCTGCCGGAGTTGTCTGATCAACTTGGATCCCCCGAATCCATGATTCAACTTCCAAGGTGGAAGCAGTCGTTTCCCTACAGGTGATGTGCCACACACCCCTGGACTTTCTATCTTCTGCACTTTTTGACTTTGTGGCCACAGCCAGGTTGGATTAGCTTGCGTTTTTAGTGGAAACAACATGTAGCAAATGTGTAATAAACCTGTGCTTCACTTTGGGATGTGCGTTGTCTGTAGTCACACATCTGACTGACATTTGCTTACTGCACCTGTAGTCTAGTTGACACTGACTGTGAATAGGTGGCATGTCTGTGCATTCCACTGTATTTCGTTGCAACATCAGTATAGGTGATGAGTCTGATGGCCCTAGTGTGTATGTGTTGTGTGGCCCTGGTGGTGTGTCTCCCTCATATGTGTCACGTCGCCATGACTGACATGACAGTGTTGGACCTGCTGTAGAAGTTAGCATGCACAGTGTCATTTAGCAGATCACCATCTACATGACAAAAACCACGTTGGAATCACAACAGAGGCAGATATGGTGTATTGGTGACTTTATTTACATACAGGTGTGAGGATGGTGCACAGGATGGTGGGTGCTGTACATAGAAATTGGAATCCAAAGTTGCCATGTGAATTGGAAGTCTTGGTAGCTGAAATGTCCAAAGTAAAGTCCACAGTCATCTGATAAATTTGGTCAACTAGCGCTCCCCATGTCATGTGGGAGAGTTGGGTTGGCTTCGACAGGGCGTGCAGTTTGCACACAGAGGAAAAGTTCCAGAACAGGTGTTGGCTTCCTGGGGATGTAGATGGCCATCGGCCTCTCAGTTTGGCCTCCTCGGACGGCCCCTCTTCTTGGGGGGGACCCTCAGGTGCAGGCTGCGGCGGTGCAGGGGACTCTCTGCCAGAGTCCTCCTCCCTCCCTGTGGCATTTGCAGTTGTTTCAGCAGCAGATGTTGTGGGCACACAGGGAGGTGAGGCCATGTTGGTGCTGATCTGGCGGAGGCATGTCAGTATGTCCCTATGCACCGCTGTCAGTTGTTCCAATGTGTCCCACTTGGACTCCATGCTAGACATGTGTGTCTCGACACGTAACATGTGTGTCTCGACACTGGACATGTGGGAGTCCAAGCGGGCATGATGGGCAGCCTGCTGCTGTTGTATGTCCTTGAGGATCCCCACTACCTGGCTGACCTCTCCGGTGCTAGTCTGGTACGCATCCGCGATGCGTGCCAGTTGTGGGTCATCATGCAGTCCAGACCCCTCTGCAAGGAGTGACCTATGTCTACCACCCCTCCCACCACCCCTGGCGACACGTGCAGGACCTGCAGTGGCACGCACAGGTGACCGTGGGCCCACTTGAGTGTTGTTCCTGGGCTCGTTGTGACCAGCTCCAGTTTGGGCCTGGGTCCCTGCGCTGTTGTCATCTGTGGTCCTTGGTGTGTCCATGTTGGCAGGGGTGGCCTGTGTGTTGGCAGTTGTTGGAGGGGTGGGTGCAGGGGGTGCAGATGTTGGTCCTGCTGGTGCTGCATGATGACTCACAACGGGGGGTCCAGCTTGTTCTTCGCCATCCGAGGAGTGCAGAGGCTGATCCACACCAGGGAGCTCAGTGTTCCCCGGAGCCTGGGACAGGGACTCCTCCTGGTCTGCTGCTGTGTCCCCATCATCACTTGTTTTGGGGAGAGACACAGATTGCATGTTATGTTTCTACTGGCATCAATTGTTCAAACACCTGACAGTTGTGACTGTACCTCTGGATGTGGGCCAGGACATTGCATTCTCCTAAATTGTGACAGTCAGAGAGTGATATTGGTGTAGCACATTGTCCTGCCAACCTGTGGCATGTCAATGTGAATGTTGAGGTGTGTGCATGACCAGCATTGGTGGTATTTGGTTGCCATCCAGGCCTCCTTCTCCCCCCAGCCCAGTTATCCCACCATGAAGTGTGCTTCCATTACAGGGAGTGCAAGTTGTCTTTCAGGATATCAGTCAGTGGTGTCCTGCTGTTGGTTGTTGCACAGCTCCCATCAGGGCCTTGTGCTCCCCCCAGCAGTACCCAGTGTGAGCCATCTTGTGAGTCCTTTTCCACTCCCTGTGATGTGAGCATGGTTCAGGGTGGTGTTGATGGGCCATTTGTGAGGGTGAGCAATATCTGTGCCTACAACTCCCATCATGCTATTGCCTCCACCCCCCCTTCCCAGCATGCCCATCCTTCCTTCCTTATGACTCTGCTTCCCTGTGGGGTGGGGTGCCTGTGCTGACAGGATGGCTGGGAGTGTTGTCCTGGCAGTTGTTTGGCTACAAGTTCCAAGAGTGTCCCTGTGCTTCACACAGCATAACCCAGGGTGGTGGTTCTTTGTGGGATCATCAGTTAGGATGTGAGGCATTGCATTCTCCCAGGTGGGTTATGTGGAGTTAGTGTTGAGGGTGTGTGTGAGGGGAGGTGCTTGTGACTATGGTCAGTGCTGTGAGTCCTCCTTCCCACCCAGCCAGATATCCCACCATGGAACGTGCTTCCTTTGCAGGGAGTGCAAGTTGTCTTTCAGGATGTCAGTCAGTGGTGTCCTGCTGTTGGTTGTTGCACAGTTCCCAGCAGGGCCTTGTGCTCCCCCCAGCAGTTCCCAGTGTCAGCCATCTTGTGAGTCCTTTTCCACTCCCTGTGATGTGAGCATGGTTCAGAGTGGTGTTGATGGGCCAATTGTGAGGGTGACCAATATCTGTGCCTACAACTCCCATCCTGCTATTGCCTCCACCCCCTTCCCAGCATGCCCATACTTCCTTCCTTTTGAGTGGACTTCAGTGTGTGTGAGTGTGAGAGCAATGGCAAGATGGCTGACAGTGTGGTCCTGTTGTTTGTTGGTGCCCAGTTCCCAGCAGGGCCTTGTGCTCCCCCCAGCAGTAGCCAGTGTCAGCCATCTTGTGAGTCCTTTTCCACTCCCTGTGATGTGGGCAAGGTTCAGAGTGGTGTTGATGGGCCAATTGTGAGGCTGACCAATATCTGTGCCTACAACTCCCATCCTGCTATTGCCTCCACCCCCCTTCCCAGCATGCCCATACTTCCTTCCTTTTGAGTGGACTTCAGTGTGTGTGAGTGTGAGAGCAATGGCAAGATGGCTGACAGTGTGGTCCTGTTGTTTGTTGGTGCCCAGTTCCCAGCAGGGCCTTGTGCTCCCCCCAGCAGTAGCCAGTGTCAGCCATCTTGTGAGTCCTTTTCCACTCCCTGTGATGTGGGAAAGGTTCAGAGTGGTGTTGATGGGCCAATTGTGAGGCTGACCAATATCTGTGCCTACAACTCCCATCCTGCTATTGCCTCCACCCCCTTCCCAGCATGCCCATACTTCCTTCCTTTTGAGTGGACTTCAGTGTGTGTGAGTGTGAGAGCAATGGCAAGATGGCTGACAGTGTGGTCCTGTTGTTTGTTGGTGCCCAGTTCCCAGCAGGGCCTTGTGCTCCCCACAGCAGTAGCCAGTGTCAGCCATCTTGTCAGTTGTTTTCCACTCCCTGTGATGTGAGCATGGTTCAGAGTGGTGTTGATGGGCCAATTGTGGGTGTGACCAATATCTGTGACTACCACTCCCATCATGCTATTGGCTACACTAACTTCACCAGCATACACAGAATTCCTTCCTTTCAGTGAGCTTCCCTGTGAGGTGGTGTTCTAGTGGTGGGTAAATATCTGGGAGTGTTTGTTGGTTCTATTTGTGCCACTGCCTTGCTGTATTTGTTGTTAGGTTTGTACATGTCATGACACAGTTACATATCATTATGAGATGGCAGGTATTGTGTTTGTCTGACTAGCATTCACATCTTGGGATGGATATCTTTTGGATGCTGTGTATTTGCTAAGGGTGCATGGTTTGCCTATCCCCTTGACTGTGATGTGTGTGTGTTGTCACACCATATTGTGTATATTAGTTGTGTACTCACCAGGCTCTGGGATGTCTGTTAGTCCGTATACGCTCACTAGTGGTAGGATGGCCCGCACCTTCTCCTCCCAGGGCCTGAGGTATACTGGTTTTGCAGGAGGGCCACTGCCGGTGTGCTGGCTGAGGAGGTAGTCCTTTTGAGTAGGTCCCGGACCCTCCTGCGCACATCATACCACCTGTTCTGGATGTCTTCCTTTGTGCGCAAACATGGTGATTGTGCGTTCACCCTGTCGACAATCCTCGCCCACATCTTGGTTTTCTGCGACATGGGGGTCTGTTGTACCAATGTACCAAACAACTGTGGCTCTACCCTGAGGATCTCATCTACCAGGACTTCCAATTCACAATCTAGGAACTTATGGTTCTTCTTTGGGGGCATGGTGATGGGTGGTGGTGGTGATTGATGTGTGTGTGTGTGCAAGTGGGGGGTGTGAGTGTAGGTTTAGCTGGGTGTGTGTGAGGGTGCTATTTGTAGGTGTGGTAATGGTGTATGGCTTGTGTGATGTATGAGCTGTGAGTGTGTCTGTGGTTGCTGTGTGATGGTGTTCTGTCTGGCAGGTCAGTGGAATTTGCAAAGGATCATGGTAGGGATTTGTGGCCTTTATGTAGGTGGAGTTGGAGGTGTGTCCTTGTTCCATTTTTTTTCCTCCCTGTATTTATTGGCTTAGTGGTTGCTTGTTTGGCCCTTTTTTTCAAATTTTTCCTTGGTGTTTTTGGTGCATGTAGGAGTCGTTCTTGTGTCCGAGTAGGACGCTGCAGTTGTCTGGTGCGATCTTGTCCGACTCGTTCCCGCTGTGTGTCAGCTAGGTTTCATATGCGGCGTACGAGTCAGTCGCGTAGTATTGGGTTGCTTCGGCTGGGTTTTGTATGCGTGTCGGTCGTACGGCTTGTGCTCCGGGCGAGTCGGTCGTGTTTTGCACGCACAGCATCGTACTACGCGGATCGGAGTTCGCGGGTACGTTTCGTTCGGGTTCAATCCGAGTGCGTGTCGGTCGGTTCGTTTCGCATGATTTCCCGGCCGGATGGCTTGTTTCCGTCCGGCTCGGTCGGTCGTTTTGTATTCCGTCCGAGTCGGTCGGATTTCACATACATTTCATCGTACTACCCGGGTCGTACGGCGCCGGTCCGAGTCAGTCGGACTAAATTCCCGTACCGAGTCGGTCGGTATGTTTTCCGGCCCGAATCGGAATCGGCCCCTCTGTATGATAACTATTTCATAGGTTCCAGTGAATGCCGAGATACATATAAAATTTTAGGAGGATGGAGATTTAAAGGAGGAAAAGATCCAATATTTCCTGGGATCTATTATATATGTGGAAGTAGAGCTTATTATAGGTTGCCGAACCACTGGTATGCATCATGTTATTTAGGTCTGGTCTTTCCAAAGATTTTTCATGTGGAGAGAAGAGAAAAAGGAATACATGAGATAGATAAAACATTAATACGTAGAAGGAGGGAAAGTTTTTCAGAGATAGTAGGTGACATTTTTGGAGCATTGATACCAGCAGTGGGTATATCTTTGAATGCATTTAAAATTCGGAAACTGTCCACAGTAGTAGATCGTCTATCAACGGATGCTGCTGGAGGGTTCTTGATGGTAAATACCGAAATGGTTGCCATGAGAGCTATGGTGATGCAAAATCGGCTTGCCCTTGACATTCTTTTGGCAAAAGAGGGTGGAGTCTGTGGAATGTTGAAAGTCCAACATTGTTGCACTTACATTCCAGATAAAAGTGAAAATATACAGAAGTATATAAAGAATATTACTGATTTGCACAAAGAAATTGCTCCACTGGAGGTTGAAGGTGCCTGGGAGAAACTTGTTAAGAGTTTTTCCTCAATACAGAAATGGTTTACAGAAATAGGTGGTTCTCTTATTGGGAAAATACTAATATCAGTAACAGTGGTAATAATGGTAATGTTGTCAGTAAAATTAGCATATATGTGTATTAAAAGGAGAAAAACACAAAATAGAATAAAAAGAGAAAATGAGAAAAATAAAGAAAGAGAACGAGAAATGGGAGAAATAGAATTAGAAGAACTAAAAGAGAACATATACAAAAGATCAAAAAGGCAAGATGAAAAAGACACTGTTGTGTGAACTAACCAAAGCAAATGGACAAGAAACATTTATTTGAAAATTGTGTTGTATGGTTTTTGTGGTGATATTAAAAAATCACCAAAGGGGGAGTTGATGGAGCAAGGTAAATGAAATAATTTTGAAACCCCCTAAAATAAGAATAATAAAGTAACAGTACTAATTGTTTGATGAAATAACCAACAAAACGCACCCTTAATAAACATTTACATAAATGGTAACTGCCATTTTTGTGCAAAATTTAATTTATTTACCATTGTGAAGTATTATAATATTAATATAGTGATTTGCGTACTAATCAGAGTAAAATCGCATGATTTGTGCTGTGTAGTAAAATTGTATTGTGGCAAAGAATGCGGATGGTAAGTAAAAAGGCTTTAAATGTCGCTTCTGCTAGGTAACACCTAACACGGGTTCTTAGAATGACGGGTGGTAAACAGAAAGGCTTATTTTCTTTGTTTTAATTATGATTGTGTTTGTTTTTATGATAGTTCGCTCGGGCCTATTAGGCCAGGCTGTGAAAATGGCTGCCGGCATAGATGAGGTCATATCAGAAACCAAAGATGGCCTCTAAGCGAAAGAAATAATGAAGCTGAACCACGTGGGTACGGCCTGTACATGGAGTGAGAAATGTCACGGTTACTTTGACCTATTATGAAGAGAGTGCCAAGAAAAGACTCAGCTCGTATCCGTGAGAAAGAGGAGAGGAAAGTGTTGAGAGACAATGGACTGACCAAATTGTGACCATCATTGTTGCAACAATATATACAATCAATTTGGACTGCTTTTACCCAAAGAACATGGGAAACCATGAACTCTTAACCATCCCCGAAACCAGTTTGAACAAGGAAGGCGATGAGACAATCTTCGCCACCCCTCAAATGGACCAATTAGCGTGATTCCTGCCCCCAAACATTGCAACTTTTTGTGTAGTAAGCCAGAAGTAGGGTATAAGAAGGACTGCTCTTACATGGGAGGAGTCGATGCTGCTATTATTGCAAATGCCGCTGCTGATGTTAATGCGGATGCTGCCATTGACTTCGAACCTGACTGGGGAAGGAACAAGACCGTTGCGGGAAATCTGTATGGGAGGTCCCGTCGAGGAGGCCATCTAGAGGGACAGTCAGTCAGTTTGGGAGTCCATTCTGTGATTTATGGTTTATCTTCTTTGGTGAACCATTCCTATCTGCATCTAAATAGGTAATGCATAATTTCGATTTCTTTACAGAATTTCCTATAGAAAATGTTAAAGAATGTATTTAGATGATTAATAAACTAAGAATCTCACTCGTGCAAATTTGAATTTAGATAAAAATGTATTTCCAATTAATTTTGAGTCTATGGCTCTTTAGTTCATTAATAAATTTGACATTTACTAGGGTTTTAAATGATTGAGCTGGTCTCGATCACCATCAACTTATTCTACTAGTTGGTCCATCGACCAAAGAGCGGAATACTTGATGTTTTTAGAACCAACAGGATTAAAACTGAATGTATATGATGTTTAAGGTAATAATCTGTCAAAATTAATAAGGTATTCCGTTCCTCCAGCAACTCGTTTTTCTCCTTAGCGAATGTGGGTGTGATCCAGGGAACGACTGAGATGTATGATATGCGGTGTTATGGGCCCCACCGTCATATGGTATAGTAGATGTGAATGATTTCACCTGGATGTCATGTCCGAAGGAGAAGAATTTATATTAGCCGCGCTGGATCACTGGCTTTAGGACTCTGTACACTTTAACAATGCTTAAACATTAGTAAAGTGCCCTTACTTCCCCTCTAAATGATGTGCTGCACATTGGAGCTCTCTTACATCCTATTTAAATACCCTATAATTCCATTGTAAATGGTGCCTTAAGTGCACTGATAACATGGAAAGTTAAATGTCATATGTGGGCTGCAGTGTATATTTACGCCACCCACATATATTACAAAAATAACATTCTACCAGAGGCACCACGGTGCGCAGGTTAGGTTTTAGTTTAAATGCACATGGCATTGAGAATGCATTTGCCAAGTAGGAAAACCACATTTGTATAAAAATCACCCTTAAAATTGCCTTGTAGCCCGGAGGGCAGTGTGCAAATATACACTACATATTGGTGTTAGTGTGCCCTCACAGTGAAATAAAACCCCAAAGCTATTTCACTATGTAGGTCAGACTAGACCTTTCCCTAACAGGCCTAGGTGGGATTAAAATCTTTATTTTTCATCTCCAATGGGCTAGAAAATGCTTCAAAGATATTTCCTGCTTAGTTTTTAACCCCTTGACCGCGATCGGAATTCCGCCCAGGTGCTGGACATTCCGATCGCGGGTGTGGTCGTGACGAGCTCAGCTCGTCATGCGCACACGCCCACCGCGCAGCATGACGAGCTGAGCTCGTCATGAGCATAGAAGGGGTTAAAATCTGACTTAATGGTGAAATAAGACTTTTGATAACTTAAGCAGAAAAGTAACTTTGTAAAAATGTACTTTATGCTGCCTGAGCCGGAACTGGCTTAAAATCACCTCTGCCACTCATCACACCTATACAGCTGGAATACTCATCTTTGGGTGGGAGAGGTAACAACTCAGGCTCAGAGGACAATGGCTTGTTTCTGGGCCCAGAAAAAGCTAATGGGTTTTATCTTTTAACTACTTAGCAGGGATTAGCTATCTGGGAGTGGATAGAAACATTTGAAGAGATGGGCAAAGGGGGTAATTTTGGCTTTTTGGGTGGGTATTACAACCTGAGTGAAATTTCAATCATGCTGGCAAAAGTCTCAAAAGTTTCAAATTTTGCCTTACAGGATTTTGTGAAACTTTAAGGCATCTGAGCACAGAAAACATTTCAGTAAGTAGACACGTTCTGCTTGAACCAGTTCCCTGCTGGCCTCTTGCATAACTTTATTATGTAATGTATGCCCTCACATGAAATTTCCACTCACAATACCGACAAACCACATTTTGCATAAATTTCACAAACGATTCCAAAAAAAGACAAAATTCTACACAACTTTAGTGGCTGTGTCATTTGCTGTTTTCTTAACTGACTTTTATAGAGCACACCTCCCTAATGGTTCATTGGCAGACACGGGCAAAGAGTGTCAGACTGAGAAGGTACAAGCAAGGAGAAGATGCATCCTCGCAGTCCATGTCCTGAGTTCTGATTAGGGATGGGAGGCAACTCACATAATTCCTAGTAGTGTAGTCTTGTGGAATTACCTAAGATTTCCATGGAAATATGCAGAATTACGCAAGAAGAGTAATTGTGCATTTAGAATTATTTGTATGGAAAAATGCCACCTAGTGACCAAAAATGAACCTGAGTTTGCTTTTTGTCTTAAGAGCTAGCGCTAAATGCAACAGAAGCACAAATAGCGAGAGTGAGCAACCGCTCGGATTCGCTTAATATGCTGTTGGGGTTGGATTTTCCCCCAACTTACTCCAGGCATTTGGAGCTATTTTCTTAGTGCGAAATGCACACTTGCATCCAAAATGGATGCAAAGATGCATTTTGCACTAAGAAACAACCCTAAATGCAGCAGAACACTGATAGCAAGCGTGAACGGCCATTTGTGCTCGCTCGCACTTAATTATGCAAGCAGGAGTAGTTGTGTTATTATTGGTAATTCCATGCCAAGGAGTAATCCAAAATTATACTGATTCTCCGGCATAATTGAAATTCCACCCAGGCCTAGTTTTAATGTCCATACTTTACGTTGCTTTTATTAGTAAGTGTGCTCTGATCTTTATCTCCTTCGGGAGAAGATGTGGTGTAATGGTCAGAGCTTCTGACTTTGGAGCTGGGGAACCACATTTGAGTCTTGGCGTCAACTCTACACCCTGTGATTCTGGACAAATCACTTATTCACCCCGTGCTTAAAAAAAGATTATGAGTGTGTTTTTGCTTAATGTAACTGGTGCTAATGTAAAGTGCAACAATACTTTTGGGTGGAGTTCGCGCTATATAAAACTGCCAAAAAATACTAGTGATCTTGCATTGTCTAGTCTATTTCATGCCTTTTTTGAGAGGAAATTCCATAATTTTGCTGCTTGCATGGTGAATGAGGCTCCAGCAATCATCAAAGATATGTGGAGTAGCAATCCTTCAGACTTTCTAATCTCGCACACTGTTTGTACTGTCTAAGGCTGTGCCCACACAGCCCTGGGAGCTTCTCTCAAGCAGAGACATTGAATTAGGGAGGGCAAAGCTTGTGCTGACCAAGCCTCTCTCTCCTTTTGCCAAATTGCTTTGCTCCAGTCTTTATACCATGCAGCCCACTACATTGTTTCGAAAAGATCCCCTCACTCCAATGTTCTAACTTGTAATACAGCATTTGCAACAGTTATAATTGCCTAGTCATGGGTTTCTCTACATAGATTTGTTTTCCTTGATAAAGCCATTGCTCGCTTCTCGGTAACAGAAATTTCCAAACATGCAGTGTGTGTGTGTGTGTGTGTGTGAGAGTGCGTGTGCGTGCATGTGTACATGCTGTGTGTGAGTGTGCATGCGTTAATTAGGGATGAGCACAACAACAGCTGTTTCCTAATTCAATATACAATAACAATAAATAATACCTGCCACCCAAGCCATTCTTAGGGTTATGGGGGTCTGGAATAGCATGAATTATCTCACTTGTAAGAGTGTGATGGTTAGTAATTGTGTTGGTACTGTCAATGGCAGTATTAGCAGGGGCAATGGATGGTGCAAGCTGCAGTGGCCTCCTGACGAGAGCCCTGGCACTTATTGTTCCACAAATTAAGCACTAGTGTGCGTGTGTGTGTGTGTACGCGCATGTTTGTGTGTGTGTGTAGATAGACAGGAATGTTCAGCATGTATAGCATGCAGAATAAATAAGCAGTCTCACACATGGTATTCGTCTGTGGATGAGAGCACGCATGAGCCAAGATGAAACGCTTGCCTTTTCTGCCAGAAAACTATGAAATATTTCTAAATGTCTAACTTTTCAAGCACATATCTTGAGCAGCATTAGAAATGGGTTACGTTTTTGTATTTTTCTCTATGTACAGCCAAATTGTAAAGACCGAGGCTTTTGATGCATAAAGTATGAAATGCAATGTTTTGTCCATGCAAATAGTCATTGCATGCCAATGGACTGCTGTACAGTGTAGGATGACCAATACATAAGTGGACCAGATGTGATTGGAGGAAGGGTGGGAGTGTTTCCCATCTGAAGGCACGATAAACCAGAGTGAGACTGATATGGAAATATTGCTTTGGTATTTTAATGCAGTGTTTTGAGCTCTTAGGCGAGCAATAATGAAGCTTTGTGAATTTCTACTGGGATGAAGATCTTGGGATACAGCAGAAGACCTGCCATCTTATTTTAGGGTCTGGCGTTAGACATGACCTTTTGATTTTATTATAATTATACCTGTAACATAGTTAATTACAGGGGTATCCAGCCAGCCCTCTATATCCATTGATCTGTTGTTGTATCATTCACATGTTTCTTCCATCCAACATTTTTCTTCTACCCACAGCAGCACGAGCAATGGTTCAGCCCACTCCAGCCACTGGATAACTTGACTGCCAGTGACAGAATTCTGCTCTTTCACAAAGCACATCTCCCACAAACTAGTTCCCTTCAGTGCCAGATACTAACATGGCAATGTACAGTTTTGTTTTGAGAAAAAATATTTTTTGCTTTTAGCCAATGTTTTTTTAATGCTGGCAGGTCCCCCTAAAAATACTTGACCAAAAGCCATGACAGCACAACCATTGACAAAGTCAAAAGGCTTACAGCAAATGGCAGACCTCTTGGATCTAACAATGCTTGTTCTCTTTTGCATCTCATGAACTTGCGTCTGCCAACTTTATTGCTATGGGTTTGTCGGAGATCACCATATGCTTTGTTTATTGAATACAAATACTCTGGAAATTATTTTTATACATGATGCATTTGTATTACAGTTAATCTCTGAAATAATGAACATTTAATTTGATATGCTACAGTCATTATTATGTGACATTAATAGTTGCAAGTCCAATATCTAAGAGAAGCAGTAATAGTAAATATCAAAATTGATTTAGGAAACATTTATTATGAAAAATATGTAAACCATTCCTATCCTAGTAAAGCTATATTTTTAATTGACTGAATAGCCCATAAGGCATCCTTCAGTCTTTAAAATATTTCTATAATATTTTGCTTGTTTCAGTTTTTAAAAAATATTTTGAAATCTACATTTTATAACACCAGTGATTATATGAATGAAAATATAATTTCAAGAATAATAATTTGTCAATTTGCCAGAAAGACCATTTCCCTGTTTGCCAGATCGACCAACTTTGAGACAATATACCGGTTCAAAATGGAAGTTTTTATTCCATTTGAAAGTCCTTATTAGGAACACTAATTGGGGTGGGATGCTAGACTCAGAACTTCTTAACCACTGGAGTCAACGCTATTAAGCACTGAAGTAGTCCATCATTTGAATTGTACAGGTATCAACATACAAAGGGAACCAGCCAAGTGAATATATGTATAACTGTACCTTAATGGAGCAGTTTTATCCAGATGGCTAGGCCACATGATAACAGAAAATGCCAGATGCTCTACTAGCTTGCTGTGCTTTGTCAGTGAGATTATTGTATGCCCCACCCAAAAGTTTTATTTGCATCCCATCCGACACAGCAGCCAGCAAGGCAGCAGAGTCACAAACGGGCCACCGTGCACTTCTATGAGATTTACCTTGAGGCGGCCGACATATCAAGGCCCACACATCAAGAACAGAAATATTGTGAAGGTAAGTATATGTAGGTAAATATAGGTTTATTATATCTAACTCCACAAATATGTATCTTGACAATATACATATCTTCAAGGTACTTAGATTAAAAATTTAGAATTGTAAACCTATACTCATTTATATGCACTTACCTTTACAATATTTTGGTTCTTAATATTTAGACCTCAATATTTTGGCCCTTCAATATTTTTCCTTGATATTTTAGCATGCAATTGTGCGTGGGAGGGCCAATGAACAGTTGTGAGAAGCAACCCAACACAAATCCATTATTAAGCTGTAAATTTAATTTTTATAGTGCTAGAATTTCTCTTAGAAATGTGCTCATTGCCTAGACAACAGAGGATCTGTAACCTTTATTTATTTAAACTTAAAATAAAGCACTAAAACACTGTGCATCCACTTTGGAGTTTAAATAAATATATGGATATTATTAATATTAATATTGTTGTTGTTATTATTAATATTATTATTATTACTACTAATGATGTTCATCTGTTCTTTTTCTTTTTCTTCTCATTATTATTATAGTAGTATTAATAGCAGCAATCATAGAATTATTACAAAAATATTAATCTTGATAGTAACAATATTATCTATTATCTATTATTATTATTATTATAATTATTATTATTATCATTATTAATGTTCGTATTATTATTATTATTATTATTATTATTATTATACTAATACCTTTAGTTCTGTAAAGTTACTAGTAATACCTTTTCCAATGTAGCCAGAGGTTTCCACAAACTGTGCAGAGATCTCCCTTAAAAAGTACAGGAAAAAGTCAAAAGAATCTGATAAATCTTAGTGTAGATTAATTTAATATATTTATTTTAAATGTAGCACAATATAAAAATGCTGCAGAACTATTAACTTCATTTTGTATTAAATATTTCACTTTTTTAAATCTAGTAAATAAAATTACAATTACTGTTCTGAAGATTTATTGATACAAAATACTCATCTGAAGTTAATAGTGTAAAGTAAATACTATTTATTTATTATTTATATATAATTTGTTGACATTACATTAAATGTATATGTTTTTTTAACTGTCAAAATAAATACATTTATTTTAACAATATTTCATATGGGGTTCCATTTAAGTCCCTGCCACCATTATTTTCCATTGCAGGGTTTTGTAATACCATTGGCTGGACATGTGTCGTGCTGGACTTAATCTAGGACTGTGCTGGGGTACATTTACGACTGTTTTGGGCCCTTTTGACTGTAGTAAATATAGAAGTACTGTTTGTGAATGGCAATGGGCTTACTCTTTTTTGAGTGGGTGAATGTCCCTCTAAAAATCTCTCCATAACCCTACCTAAACCACACTTTACTCCTCCCTTAATCCTCGCATTTTGTAGTAAATATTCCCCATTTTCCAGCCATTCACTCCTGCCCCTCTCACATTTACTACTAAAACATAGGTCCACGTGTCTGGAGATTACTGCTGTTGGGGTGGATATCTCTGCACATGAGATAGGAGAGGTGAAGTCCGAGACCTCCACACGTAGGTTAGTGAAAAGCATGGTGTAGTATGTGAGTAGTACTGTTGTAGTACCACTAAATGTACTGCAAAAATCGTTTTTTGCATAGTCTCCCATATCTATCACATAGATTAAGCGAAAAGCTACTTAGGGCCTGATTATGAGTTTGGCGGTGCAGAAGCAGACCGCCCACTGCCTGCCAAATTACGAGTTTCCTCGTGTCTGGCGGGCTCTTTTTGGCGGTCCCATGGTGGTGACTCTGAAAATGGGCACAGCAATGGGAACACCCAAAAAAGTTCCTGCATGGCATGGGCTGTAAAGTCCATGCCGTGCAGGAACTGGGGTGCATGCACACAGGGGGGCATATGTGGTGCCCCCCTGCATGCATCCCCATACACATGGGTAACAGGGGGCCCTGTAGGGCCCTCTTTGTTTCAGGACCGCCATCCTTTTCATGGAGTAAAGACCTCCATGACACCGCTGGCGGGCCTGAAAATCGTAATATGCATGGCGGTGCCGCAGCGGCCCACCAGCATAATACTGAGGCCCTGACCGCTGCACCACCACCAGGGAACAATTCAGGTTAAAATGGTCTAAACATGCCGTCTTTTTAATTGAGTGTGAACACTAGTAAAAATTAAAAAATATGTGTGATAGATGTTCACAACTCTATTTTAACTTATGGAGAGTTCAGTTTGCTCTTTTTTCACATTACGGGGCGTAGATGGTAGATAGATGTCACCTTCACTTATACACCTCACTCTTTCATTTTTAGACCATTTTAACCTGAACGGTTCAGTTTAAAATGGTCTAAACATGCAGCTTTTTTAATTGAGTGTGAACACTAGTAAAAATCAAAAAATATGTGTGATAGATGTTCACAACTCTATTTTAACTTATGGAGAGTTCAGTTTACTCTTTTTTCAAATTACAGGGCGTAGATGGTAGATAGATGTCACCTTCACTTATACTCTCACTCTTTCATTTCTTATTTTTTTACTTTAAGAGTTAGGTCACATTCTTTTGTCTGTCAAGAAAGTGCAGAAGATGACAGAGTGAGCAAACTGGTGAGTACCAACCAGTAGCTCCATGGATGGTGCTTACGTGAGGCACTTTCTGACCCACCTCACATTTTTCACTTACACTTTTTAGTTACATTTTGTTGGCCCATTGGGAGACCATTGGCTGATGGGCTTGTGACTTGCACTGGGTGGTTAATGAGTTTTTAATAATAACTAACACATGCGGGTGGGCATGACTAGATAAGCAAGTATAGTCTCATCAAAGAGTTAAACATGATATTCGTTTGGCAGAAATTGTTTAAAATTATCATGTGTTTCTTATAACCAGGTCTTGGTTTTTGAAGTTTGTGAGTGGATGGCGTCCTTGTTATAATTACACTCTTATGCTCCTTATTTGATAGATGATGTACTATGGAGTTCAAACACCACCTACCGTCACAAAAGCCAAAGACGCAAAAACTGCCTTCTGTAAGCAATCATAAATCGTATCCTACGGCTCACGCCTGCTGTTAATTGCTAGTCACTTCTCTAACTGTGGTGTTGAAACAACAATCTGGGACATGATTGATTGACACATATTAATCAAACATCAAGAATGTTAAATGGATCCAGTTTTGAGGTGCAAAAAGCCCATTGAGGATCTCATTATAGTACTTTCCTCATGAATTCAGATATTTTTATTAATATGACTATAATCGAAAGTTTTAAAAACTTTAAGAGTATTTGTAAGTTGTTTGGTGACTCTGTGTCTTCAGATTATTTTGAATATGCTTTTACCATACTTTGTACAAAATAAAAAGGTAACGGTCATCAGCTATCGTGCACACAAACCACGCAATAATAGTGTTGTTGTAGCCAGAATATGTACCTTCCAGGCTATAGAAGGGAGGGATTACAGTCTTAGGGGCCGATTCCGATCTCGGCCGGTAGGGCTCCGAATCGGATTCGGCTTAACCGGATCCGATTCGGAGCCCTATTTCCCGACCGATCCGTACGCGCGTCCGGGCGAGCGAGTACGATGCGCATTCGCCGACCGACTCGTCCGGGCGTCCCGACCGCTCCGACCGACTCGATCCCAGGTCGAACCGCACCGACCGACTCGCACGGACACGACTCGCACCGCGCAATGGAGACGTTCCCCGGCCGGGTAAGTACGATGCGCAACGCGAGCAGTCCGACCGAGCCACGCACTCCGGCTCGAAAGAGCTGTCGGAGCCGTACTTTGGGGGTCCGTGTCGGACCCCCCTGTACGCGTAGCCGCGCAAGTCGCACACAGGGGGGACCCATGGGTCCCCCCTACCTGTGCGTGTACGGCGCGAATCGCTTTGCCGCGTACACGCTGTAGGGGGCGCACTTGTCCGCATCGCACCCATTGAGTCAATGGGAGCCCGCGTACGCGTTGTACGACAGGCTCCCATTGACTTCAATGGGAGTCCGACCGACTCGAGTCCGATGGCATACGTGCGCATCGTACTCGTTCGGTCGGACTGCACGGGTCCGATTCGGTCGGAAATCTCTCCGGGTCTGGCTCGGTCGGAGAGATTTCCGGCTCGAATCGGAATCGGCCCCTGAATGTGAGTTAACACTGAGTTCCAACTCTTCATAACATGTCATAATAAAATTCAGCAGATATGCAATAACATTGAAAAATAGTAAAGAGGTACTATACTTTCTACAGAGAGCTGTCAGGGATCTTGGAACCTCTTGTGTATGAGTCGCAAAGCAGTACACTCAAATTTCTAATAAATGGCAGCTTGCATACCCTGCTTCAGGGATTTCACCCCACAACAGTGTTCATTACTATTTTTAACCATCCGTTGTACATTCACAGTACTTCCAGCTAACTGAGAATTCTCCACAGGCCAGCACTTGCTGCTGGATTCACCCCACTGTCTCCAAACATGGATTTCAAATTTGCCACATCTGGAAATTGTCCTTGAATTAGGAAAACAAGCAAGATGTAGAATTCCAGTCTTCCTCTGTGGAAAGAGAGGGATTTTCACACCCTGGAAATATGACCTTAGTTGTCCAGTTCCAAATCTTGAGCTGTGGAAAAGTGACTGAGTGGGCAACTTTTCTTTAAAATCTTGACACATTGGCATGTTGCCACACTCTAACCTGAAACCTTTTTTACAGATGCAGTTACTGTTCAGGGATAGTGCTTGTAGAAATGTATTCTAACCAGACCCTTTGCAAAGTGAAAGTCTAAGGCGCTCATTACGGATGACCTAGTTAAATGCGATATGTGTGGTAACTACTGTTACCACACAAATCGCAGTTATGAGTTTGGCAGCTATAACTGCATCCCCACAATTTTAAGCTGATACATTTTGCCAGGTCCAGCCTGCTGAAATGTATCTGGATAAAATGCCTTAAAATTATTGAGACAGGTGGATTTTGAAGCGTTAAGCACCAAAAGCCATGTATTTCCCTTTTTTCAGAACCAAATCCGAATTGGGAGTTATTTATTGGATCAGATAAAATATAACCCATTGGAGTTGGATTTTATCTGATCCCATAAATATGGCCTAAACACCGGGCGACTCTTAACGAGTGTTGAAGGCTGGAGGATTTTGCAAAGAATAAGTCCGCAGTATCTTCAACGTTCAGCCCTCCCCTGATTCCTCTTACAGTAAGCAATTAAGTCCTTCAAGAGAGCAAGGAAATTCCTCATCTTCCATGAAACAAACAGGCACTAACTGTTGTAGAGCACTGCAGCAAATTTGGATGAGAAGATACCTGGGTGAAAAGAGCCCAAATAAAAATCTCATCAGTAGTTTCCTATCTGAATCATGATAATCCACAACAGCCTCCCTCCCCTATGCCCTGGCAGTCTTGTGGGGGTGGCTGATCTCACAGGGGAGATATAGGCATGAGCTGATTGGATTTATCTCCATTTCAGAAAGTAAAATTATCCCTGTAATTCATATTTGGTTATAAAATCCTCCAACATCTTATAAAGTGAAACAGGTATTCCAAATGTTTTTAGGTTAAAAAAACAATATCCTGATTTTTCACATAAATCATTGTCATCCAAGTCAAGTGACATTTTCGGATTTAATTTAAGTTTTTCTACATAGGCCAAGCCTTTTGCAGGCTGACAGCTAGCAATGGAGCACTAGATCAAATAGGCACACTCCTGGACTTTGTAAATGAACATATTACTTCACAGTACAATAGCTCTGTTGTGCATGTAACTCTATAAGACATTTTGACAAGATCTAATATGTTATTAGCATTTTGCACCACACAGTGACAATTGGTGGCTTGATTTCTTCCACAAATTGTTCAGGTTATACCCAACGTGCAATTGACTTTTAGAAGTCACCTATCATCACCATCTTCTCAGCTGCTACCATTTTATAGCTGTTGGTGTATCCATCACTGTGACTCATATCAGCAAGTGGCATTTGTAATGTCTCTGTGTTCATCTTGCTGTTTTGAATGTATCCTGGTTACAACCATTTCCCACTCACTTCCATTTGTCACTACCATAATGTGGTGCTGGCAAGTTGTAGAGGGTTTGCAATGTCCCCTTGTCCTTGTTCCTGTCTGTGCACTGTCACTGGGCTGTTCTGAGCTAATGGTTGCTTCTGCAAGAAATCTAGACTTTATTTTTTTGCCTAACAAATCCCAAAATCTGTGTGTATATAATCACTCACCTGAAACTTCAGTTTTTATGGCTGTGGTGTGATGTGGGTAAGGTGCCAATACTTATCATTGCTAAGAAGGAAAGATGGTGGCTGGCTAGGATGCAGTTGGGAGGCTACTCTCCTCCACTCAGTAGACCTGATGATGATCTGGCCCAGCATCTCTGTGCACTCTCCAATAGATGGCCATACATTTTGTTGCTGTCTCCAGGGTTCTGACAGAATCCATCCGCAGGACAGTGGCTGCTTTCCGCTGTGCGAACTGCTGCCAGTAGAGCATGGGAGCAGACCAGTTTGTTAGTCCTGAAAATCTCCAAGCAAGCTACGGCCATTAAGACTAATGCCATCACATCTAGGAATGCGCTCCCTGGCTCACCCTGTGCCAAGGTCAGTTCAGAAAGGGTCTGTCCTTAATATAATCATCATTCAGGCAACACACCTGCTATAAAGTGTGAAGGCTATTAGAACAGGTTATCAGATGCTGGTTTGCAGTACCCAACATGTTTCTATCCACTGGGTTGCTTTGAAAGCCTATTTAGGCATGTTTGAGTTACTCAGAATGCTGCTGATGCAAAAGGAAGGTAGGTGATTGTTCAAATTTAGTGGGATGCAGCAAGGTTAAGTGGGATGAGGAAATCTTGTCAGCATCTGTGGGGATTTAAATTACTCATTAGCAAGAGAAGTTCAATATTAGTGAATGGCAGTTTTCAACACTTGCATCGGGCTAAAGCATCAATCATAAAGTTAGTAGAGGTATATGGTCTACCAAACTGCTGGTGATATATAAAAATGAAATAATCGAGGATATACATGCTATTTTCATCCTCATAGAAAGCACTTCCATTTTGATGTGTTTCTAGTGTAAGAGGTGGAAATTAATATTTACCTAGAGTGTCATCTGATCCTAACCAACCAGCTTTTATTATTCCTTAATGCCAACAACCTGCAGAAGCCATGCCCTAGAAGGATATTTGATATAGCTATGTTGCTTGCCCCTGATTATAATCATATAATGCATGGGTGGCTTGTGGACTTTATGTGCCATCAAATATGATATGCAGCACTACTTATAGGGGCCGATTACAATGCGGTTTGGAAGGCCTCCTAAAGGCATTTGTTCCGTCCGAATCGGATCGGGACCGTGTCTTTCCAACCGAATCGGAAAGATTTCCGACCTACCGATTACAATGCGAGTTAGGAATATCCTAATCCGAACCCGACAGCATTCTTAATGACCGAGCAGTACGGAGCAGACTTGTACGTCTCTATGGGCTGCGTTTCCGAACAACTGATTACGATGCTGGATTCAGACAGCCTTTCCGAATCGTGCCGTCCAACTAGAATCGGCAGTCGGAATCAGACTTTGGGGCCTGTAGTGGGCCCCCATGCACCCGGAGCCTTCCCAATCGGACCCGTGGGGGTACCCATGGGTCCACCCTTACCAGCCATGCACAGAGTGGCAGGCACCGTGGGGGTGCCCGCGACAGGGTGCCCGATTTTCCCCAGCCACCCCTTTCTACAATGGGAGCCTATGCATTCGTTCCGAAAATAGGCTCCCATTGAAGTCAATGGGAGTCGGACCGAATAGTATCTGGAAGCATCCCGATGCATTGTAATCGGTTGTCTCGGACTCTCCGGATCCGAGTCGGTCTGAAACCGTTCCCAAACCGATTCGGTCACAATGATTTCCGAACCGCATCGTAATCGGGCCCATAGTGTGGGATACCTTTAAATCTGGGGTCAGGGGTACAACACTCAGCTATTCAATAATGAAACCCAAAAACTCACAAAATCAAATCAAGGATACATATCTATAGTTATCAGAGCTCAAAAATTATTATTCATTGACAAACTTTAACAAGGATTTGACAGAATCTTTGATATAGATCAGCAGGTCCTGGGCATGCCAAAAGTTGGGGTGTGCAGGGATTACCATGAAAAATCTGCATGAACACAGTACGTCAGTGGGGAAGGTTGGAACTGTTAGAGTAAGAGAACATACCTTCCGGGATAAATGTATTCTATCAAAAATGCACTAGTAATTTTGATTACAGTAACATGTGGCATTATTGATGCCTTTCAGGAATATTACCAGAAGCTGTCTACAGAAGGGCACATCTCTGAAGAGTTAATTTTTTTGTATATAACTTCTATGTAGCTGGATGCACTAACACAAATAGACTAAGACTCTCCAGATGCTTCTATTTCCTGTCATGAACTGGAAATTGCTTAAGTAGATCTCCTAGTTGGCAGATCTGTTGGGAAAGACAAAATACCTGCATAATGTTTTGAAGCTCTCCTTTCCATCCTTAGACCATTTCTGATATCTTTCTTCTTAGAGATTCAGCAGAATGGTGCCAGACCTGAATCTTGGACCCAGACTAATACTGTTTTATTGGGTAAGACCTCTCCTGATCCCAAGTCATACAGATCAATTTAGTAAATTAACACTGATGCCCCAGCTACGTCCATAAGTGTCTAAAACAGTGATTGATGGAATGCTTAAATTAATCTCAGCCTGGTAATGACTCAGGCCGCATCCCAATCCTTTGTTATTTTGCACACCATGCCATCTCAGTTTGGACCCAGCTATATGCAAATCAGTCTTGTCTCTGCTCCAATAGGAACAGTTAAGGCCAAACTGCCAAGGCAGGTCCTCCTTGAACCAGAACACACGCAACCCATGACTGGTTTCATGCTAGTTGTGGGCTCATCAGCCGGGTACAGCTTGGTTCCAGTGACACAGTGTGCACGGGACCCAAGTCTGGGCATACCCATCCCACTTAGGATGACACACTATGTATACATAACAGTGATGGATGGAATGCTTGAATTACTCTCAGCCACTGGTAATCACTTTGGACCGCATCCCAATCCATCATTATTTTGCACACCATGTCACCTCAGTTTGGACCCATCTATATACAAATCAGTCTTGACACTGCTCCAATAGGTACAGTCTGGCCTGAACTTCCAAGCCAGGTCCTCCTTGAACCGGAACACAAGCAACCCAAGACCAGTTTTGCCCTAGTTATGGGTTCATCAGCCGGGTACAGCTTGGCTCCAGTGACACAGTGTGCACAGGACACATGTCTGGGCCTACCCGTCCCACTGTGTTATTAGATTGTGGGACACTGTGTGCTTCCATGATCATATGAACCTCAGAGCTGATCAGAAGATAGAGAATGCAGAGTAATTCTGGGAGCAAATTGGGCAGAGACAGCGAAGGCTGAAATGTCAACAGACAAATGGAACTTGATAGACTGCAGGCAAGAAAAGGTGGCAAAATGGAGAAAATGTGTCAGAGAGCCCTTAAAGCCTTGTAGTAGTCTAGGCTAATGAGTAAGAGACCCAGTGTGACATTAAATTCAGGAACAATCATCGTACCGGTCCTGCATTCTGGGAACAGGTTGGGTGGAAGGAAGAAGCATGAGCTGAAAACAGTAGCACAGTCTGTGGAGGAGATCTGCAATTCTCTGGCATGGGGAGGAAGAAATAAAATGGTACATGGTTACCAAATAACATATCATGAAATACATCATCACCCACTTCACTCAATAACAGACATGATGTAACATCACACTACACTCTCCTACTGTGCACAACACCACTATATACAACCCAAAACCAAATTACACTAAACAACACCACACCTTGCCGAAAAACACTGCTCCATATCATATCACACCCTAACCACCAGATTATGCTACATCGCACTTCTTTTCAGCGGTCACACTATATAACATCATACTACACCATACCAGCCATCACCTCATTTTGTTTTAAATTTGAGGTATCACATACCTAGGTGCAAGGCACAGTAGAGCACTGTTTTTTATTATTGTTGCAAGCTTACCTAAAACATGAAGCACTGTACATAGAAAAGTATGCTCTGCAGGTGTGAGTTAAAACCAGATTACAGAAATTGGGGTTTGGGGGAAGTGGCAGAGGGGTGATTGTAACATGTACCCATGTTATTCAACACAACACAAAGTATACAGTTCAATCTTTTAAATAACACATACTTTCATTGCACTGTTACACATCTCTTTATATTATTAGGTGTAGAAATATGTAGTAATTTGTAGTAGTAATTTGGTCAAACTCAGGCAATGCTTGCTGCAGAGTCAATGTCCAAACCAAGGTGTCTGAATTCCCTCTTAGTCTCTAAACCATGCATTATCTCATCGTAGGCTAGAGCCCCACTTTTTGCAACATTTTTTACACCATGTCCAATACCAATATTTAACTTAATACAACGCATGCTTTAATATACATCTCATTGTATTGCAACATACATAGCTTGTAACACAACAGCACACCAAACCCCACACTATCACACCATGCCATAAATCACCACATCATCTCCACATAACATCATATCACACCCTAGAACACCATCCAATTGAACTTAGATAACTCTGTACCACAAAGAATAAACTCAAATGATAACACACCATAAAACTCCACACCTACAACCTAGCAGGATTTCACTTCACATCTGCCAACACTACACAGCATTAAACACCAACATCCATCACCAACTTTGTTAAACCACACAACCATGTCTTTTACCATGCATCAACACCAGAGACATTTCTACCACACTACTTCACATGACACTACATTCCATCATATCAAACCTACCTTTAATGCATAATACCACACCACCCAATGCCATATGGCCTTTACCATGCCACGTTACACCACACTATACTCTTCCCTTCTACAGGACTCCCTCTCTTAGCACTCTACACAGTGCTACAAAACTTTATTTGAAACTATTCAACATATCACACTCTACCACTCCACATGAAGCTTCATGAGATTATACCGGACCACACAACACCACACCATACGACAGCACAGTCCATCTCACCACACCACTCCATGTAGGACAGGACTCATAGACAGACAGTGGAAGGTAAAGGGACAACCAGTGGAATGACGCCATAAGCACCCATGAAAGAAGAATCATTGGCCTTTGGTGAGTTGGATTTTGTGAAATTTGACTGAATGTATTATGATTCCCGAGTGGCCCCAACCCGCGATTCCCTATAACACCTGGATTGATCCTTTCATAAGTGTGCTATAATTTCATAAAAATGTAACAGCCTCATAGGCTTGTCAATGTCATCTACTGTGGGAAGAGCAGACACTGTGGCATGCTGACACTCAAGCCGCCTGCATCCAGGTAGTGAAGGATGAGCCCTGAGTTAAACTTCTGGAGCAAAGGATGCCAGCACTTGTTGCCAGATTATGAGGGACAAGTATTGACACTGATCTCAACACCACAAACATCAGTGATTGTACTTCCAAGAAATCTGAAACTACTGACATGCACTCCACACTCCTGTGTCACAGTCAATTGGCTCAATGTTCATACTTTATTTATTTATGTCATTTTGTATGGCACGTACATTGCCAGAGGTGTCAGAGTGCTTTACATTAGAGCGAGGAATATTACTTACACGGGTTAGTGGTAAGTTGCCTGACGCATGGGGTAATACCCAACCACTGGCAGTAAGCTGGAAGTGGAATGGGAGCACAGCCATGGAGAAGAAGAGTGAGAATGCCTGCTGCCGATGAAGGCAAAAGAAATGGAGTAATGAAAATCACACTCACTAAAAAAGTATGAAGTAATACTGTTTGCTTTTAGATAGCACATACAGCACTAACAGCGACATAGTGCGCTTACTGCCAACATGATAATCCACCTGCTGAATTTAAAAAAGAGGGCAGATCATAGTTTGTCTCTGACAGCCCAACGGATTAAGGGCTGTTAGAAAATTGGCTATAGGTCCGTCTGCCAAATTTGGATGGGCAGACATATAGCTGTTTTTAACTGCCCATCACAGCCAGGCAAACTCAGGCAGTAAAGAGCGGTAAAAAACTGAAAATGCCCCTCTTTCCATAGGAGATGACTCGCACAGCAAGAGGGCATTGCTTTTTTATTTTCAAACATGGAATTCCTCTTTGAGTTTTTGTATTTGAAAATAAAAAAAGTTTGGAAACTTTCCAGTAAAGCTCCATCATGTTTGACGAGCCATAGGGAAAGTTCCAATGCATTCACAGGAATTGCCTTGATGGTGGTTCCTGTGAACACTAGAAATGTCCATCAGCCCGACGGACATTTCAAAATGTCAAAATCCAAGAATTAAATTGGTCCTTTAATTCAGCAAAGAAGCCCCCTCCAGTCAGCCAAAATGTCATTAGGCATTCATATACCTAACAACACAAAAGAAATAATTTAAAACGGTGCCTTTTAATCTATATTAGAAGTTTCGTAACATTACAAGACAATTGGCCATCCCAAGGAAATTCAGCAGTTGTTTTCTGCCATGTCTATCCAGGGGCGTAAGATTGGGTGGGGTGGGGGTTGAGCTTCGGATTTCCCAACAATCACATTGGTTAAAATATATTATATGAGATTTTCAGGATTTTATTTGGGGGGGAGATTTCAAGATTTTATTTGATTTAGTCCTCTACTGAGAACAACAAATTTATCATATGAGAAGTGGGGCAGGAGGGGACGTTAAGGAGCAGTAGGAAGGGAGAGGAGTGCGGATTGTAAGGGGTACTTAAAACTTAATATTTTGTAAAACAACCATTTTATAAGACCTTTAAAACAGATGAGAGTGTGTGTGTGTGGATGTGTTTTTGTCTGCACCTGTATGTAAAAGTCCCAAGTGAAATCCGACAAACACCTCACCATACCCGACTTGCACCTGTACCCAACTATTTACTAGAGAAAAGACTAGCTGGCATCAATACCTGGGATAAAGATGCAAGTGTAAATATAGTTCAACCAGCATTAAGAGTTTCTTGCACTTTCCTTGCCGTAGGCCAAGTGGTGGCTTAACAGTTCTCCATTTGTAAATGTTTGCTACCGTCTGCCTCCAAAAAGTCTCCTCTATGCTTTTCCATTCTTGCATTAAAATGATTATTTCATTAATCCGCCTCCAAGTGCTGCGCCACGTGCATGTGTGGTTTCTTCTGCTGCTCCCCTGCCAGGCTGTGCGGTGCAGTGTGGCTGGCCTGCAATGTTATCTTTGATCGGGCCTCTGGGGTTATTGAGCTGAAAACGCTTCCTGGGAAATGTTAATGTTTGACATGAATACTCCACAGACGAATTATTAACAAAAAATGACGGACTGCACTTCCCTGTTTACTTCTCCATGAGACCACACACTGTTGGGAATCATTTCACAAAATATAATTACACCTTGTTGGTTTTTCAGATGGCAGTGGGTCTGGTGAGCTGAAATGTCGTGTTAAATGTGTTTTTTGTGCTGTTTGAAGCTGCCTTCCACCGCTGCTCGCGAATACCTCCTACGCAATTTGCAAATAAACAAGTTTGAAGTTAAAAACCGGCCATTACCCATCTGTCCGCCTACATTTTATTGGATTTGGCATGCGCATAACTGGTAAATTTAAAGCCAAACATCCATTTCCTAACAGAAACAGGAACATGGAATATGTGGTAGTTCATGTCATCATGACTTGACGTACAAAAACGATGTCATCACTGCCTATAAAAAAAGGGTAGATTTCAAATTTCTGGAATCCTACTTAGAGGTTGTTGAGCTTTCATTACATCAATTTTCCACCGAAGAAAGATGGCAGCGAATCACTTTTGCACTATTTTACAGTGTGCTTCATGAGGAAAAGAAAAAACAAATTTTGCTGTCGGGCAATATTACAAAAAATGAATGTTAGTCAATACCACGCATGCCGTTACCACACATTCCTTTACCCCGGAGGGCATTACATGGCGTTTTACAATGCATTATAATACCACGCGGGGCTTTACCACGCATGCCTTTACCATGCAATTGCAGTAGTATTGACTGATATATATATATATATATATATATATATTATCTACTGGCGGTCGCCAGTAGATAGTTATAGTTACAACCTATTATCCATAGGAAATCCGCGACATTCTATTTGAAATAACTCTCTTGCCGGTTGACGTATCTTCGCAAAATTTTCAAACTTTGTGGGGCGCTCCGGTCCGCTCCTACCCTGAAAGTCTCGGGGGATTCGTCAAGCGGGGGCCGAAAAAAAGGGGGTCCCAAAACGTGTTTTCCCCATGCAATTTTCCATAGGAAACTTTAGACACGGCTACAGCCCGAACTGCTGAACGGAATTACACCAAATTTGGCAAAGAGGTAGTTCTTGGTTCAGAAAGAACCCTTTTTGTTAATTGGTGTAAATCCGTTCAGTAGTTGCTGAGAAAATCAAAAGTAAAAGTACATATATATCTATGGGCACGGAGGATTCGCGCACCCTGAGCGCACCCTGCGCGTACCATCCCGATCACGAGCTGCATGTTAATTGGCTGTCAGCTGGCTGTCAACATTCCGATTCAGGAAATGTTGGCAGCCATTTTGTCCCTCGGTAGAACCGAGGGACAGAAACAAGTGCGCAAAGCGCACAAAGGGAGCAGGGTAGAAACACCCTGACCCCCTAGGTTTGCTCAGGGGTCCCACAAGGACCCCTGGGCAAAAAAAAAATTTTTTTAAAAATCGGCAGGATGCGCTCAGGGTGCGCGAATCCTGCCGAAAAAATCGAGCGCGGTCTCCGCGCTTCGATTGTATTTGCCCCGGGTGGCCCAAGTCCCGGGGGCATGGTGGGGGTTTAATTTTATGTGTGGGGGCCTCAAAGGGCCCCCAAGCCCGGGGACCGCCACCCCCGGGGCTTTCTTTAAAAATGGTGCGGGAGGGCTCTGAGCCCTCCCGCAGCCCGAGGACCACCACCTCCCCGGGGCTTTTTAAAAAAATTAAACAACCTGTGTGGGGGGCTCCAGCCCCTCCACACGCCCCGGGACCGCCACCTCCCCGGGGCACTAACAAATTAAAATGGGGGTCCGTTTTGGACCCCGAAGCCCGGGGACCACCACCTCCCCGGGGCTGTGCTGATGTAGGGAGGGGGGCCGCGCGGCCCCCTCCTGGAGCCCTTGATGGCCCTGGGGACCGCCACCCCCAGGGCCGGCTCCTGCAGTGTCCCGGGGTGCCTACCCCGGGACACTGTAGTTGCTATGGCAGGACGGGAGCCTCGCGGCTCCCGTCCTGCCATAGCAAACTGCTTTGGATATTGGAAGAGAGAGCAGGGAAACCTGCTCTCTCTTCCAATATCCAAAGCCGATGCTTTCCACATGGAGAGCAGCATGTCAGCTGCTCCCCATGTGGAACAGCAATGCCGGCTCCCAAGGGACGTGGGGAGCCGGCTGGACTGTGGGGGATTGGGGACCCCCACAGTCCCCAACGGAGAGGAGCCAGCCCGGGGGATGGGGTCCCCGGGGCAAGTAGTGGCCCAGGAGGGGGGCCACGCGGCCCCCCTCCCCAAAAAAGAAAAAAAAAAAAAAAATGGAAAGGACGGCCCCGGGGATGGGGTCCCCGGGGCCTTAAATGGCCTGAGGAGGGGGCCACGCAGCCCCCTCCCAAGAAAATAAAAAAAGGCCATGCCCCGGGGGATGGGGTCCCCGGGGCCAATACAGGCCCAGGGAAGGGGGCCACGCGGCCCCCTTCCCGTTTTTTTTTTTAAATTAAATTTAAAAAAGGGGTAAGGCCCTGGGGGATGGGGTCCCCAGGGCCCAAAAACAGGAAAAAGGAAGGGGGCCACACAGCCCCCCTTCAGGGGACAAAAAAAAAAAAAAAACGATCGGGCCCGCAGGCCCCGCCCCTTCCTTCACCACTCTGCAAACGCGCCCCCTGGCGCGTTTGCAGAGGGAGAACAATTCCCCTTGAATACTGGGGGTCCCTGGGGGCCAACTAGCCCACCAGGAACCTCCAATATGCGCCAGGGGCTGCGTTGCAGAGACGTGTAGAGAGGCCACACCCCTTTTACACCTCTCTGCAACGCAGCTCTGTGGCGCTTTGGAGGTATATGGTGGGCTAGTTGGACTCCGGGGACCCTCAGGATTCAAGGGGACTAATCCCCAACTTAAAACGCGCCACGGGGCGCGTTTGCACAGTGGTGAAGGGAGGGGACGGGGCTTCAGGTGACATGTGTGCAAACAGGCCCCGTGGCGCGTTTTAAGATGGGGAATTAAATCCCCTTCAATCCTGAGGGTCCCTGGGGGCCAACTAGCCCAACAGGTACATCCAGAAAGCGCCACAGAGCTGCGTTGCAGAGAGGTGTAAAAGGGGTGTGGCCTCTCTACACGTCTCTGCAACGCAGCCCCTGGCGCATATTGGAGGTTCCTGGTGGGCTAGTTGGCCCCTAGGGACCCTCAGGATTCAAGGGGACTTAATCCCCCAACTTAAAACGCGCCACGGGACGCGTTTGCACAGATGTCACCTCAGGCCCCGCCCCCTCCCTTCACCATTGTGCAAATATTCTTCTAAAATCATCCGAAATACGAATTCCGATTTACTCACCTGTTATCAGGAGAGACCTCAGTGCTGTATCTTTCAGCCCAGTACTGGTCCTGAAAAGTAATTTTAACCGTACTTACCAGTAACTTGAATTTCCTTCCATAGGCTAACATTGACTGGTTTCACTTGGAAATTCTTCTAAGTGTGGAGTTTTGGAACTTTAAAATATTCCTCTAAAATCAGCCGAAATACGAATTCCGATTTACTCACCTGTTATCAGGAGAGACCTCAGTGCTGCATCTTTCAGCCCAGTACTGGTCCTGAAAAGTAATTTTAACCGTACTTACCGGTAACTTGAATTTCCTTCATAGGCTAACATTGACTGGTTTCACTTGGAAATTCTTCTAAGTGTGGAGTTTTGGAACTTTAAAATATTCCTCTAAAATCAGCCGAAATACGAATTCCGATTTACTCACCTGTTATCAGGAGAGACCTCAGTGCTGCATCTTTCAGCCCAGTACTGATCCTCAAAAGTAATTTTAACCGTACTTACCAGTAACTTGAATTTCCTTCCATAGGATATCATTGCCTGCTTTTTGCTGAAAAAGTTTCTAAGTGTTGATTTTTGAAACATACAAATATTCCTCTAAAATCAGCCGAAATACGAATTCCGATTTACTCACCTGTTATAAGGAGAGACCTCAGTGCTGTATCTTTCAGCCCAGTACTGGTCCTGAAAAGTAATTTTAACCGTACTTACCAGTAACTTGAATTTCCTTCCATAGGCTAACATTGACTGGTTTCACTTGGAAATTCTTCTAAGTGTGGAGTTTTGGAACTTTAAAATATTCCTCTAAAATCAGCCGAAATACGAATTCCGATTTACTCACCTGTTATCAGGAGAGACCTCAGTGCTGCATCTTTCAGCCCAGTACTAATCCTGAAAAGTAATTTTAACCGTACTTACCAGTAACTTGAATTTCCTTCATAGGCTAACATTGACTGGTTTCACTTGGAAATTCTTCTAAGTGTTGATTTTTGAAACATACAAATATTCCTCTAAAATCAGCCGAAATACGAATTCCGATTTACTCACCTGTTATAAGGAGAGACCTCAGTGCTGTATCTTTCAGCCCAGTACTGGTCCTGAAAAGTAATTTTAACCGTACTTACCAGTAACTTGAATTTCCTTCCATAGGCTAACATTGACTGGTTTCACTTGGAAATTCTTCTAAGTGTGGAGTTTTGGAACTTTAAAATATTCCTCTAAAATCAGCCGAAATACGAATTCCGATTTACTCACCTGTTATCAGGAGAGACCTCAGTGCTGCATCTTTCAGCCCAGTACTGATCCTCAAAAGTAATTTTAACCGTACTTACCAGTAACTTGAATTTCCTTCCATAGGATATCATTGCCTGCTTTTTGCTGAAAAAGTTTCTAAGTGTTGATTTTTGAAACATACAAATATTCCTCTAAAATCAGCCGAAATACGAATTCTGATTTACTCACCTGTTATCAGGAGAGACCTCAGTGCTGCATCTTTCAGCCCAGTACTGGTCCTGAAAAGTAATTTTAACCGTACTTACCGGTAACTTGAATTACCTTCATAGGCTAACATTGACTGGTTTCACTTGGAAATTCTTCTAAGTGTGGAGTTTTTGAACTTTATAATATTCCTCTAAAATCAACCAAAGTACGAATACCAATTTACTCACCTGTTATCAGGAGAGAACCCAGTGCTGCATCTTTTAGCCCAGCACTGACCCTGAAAAGTAATTTTAACCGTACTTACCAGTAACTTATATTTTCTTCCATAGGAATCCATTGTCTGGTTTTCAGCAAAAAAGTTTCAAAGTGTTGATTTTTACAAACTACAAATATTCCTTAAAAATCACCTGTATGACTTAAACGCATTCTTTCAACTGTTTACAGGAGATGCACCAGTGCTGGATCCAGGATCCAACACTGAGTAAGAAAAAGTAACGATAACAGTTTTTACCTGCTAAGTGAATTTCCTTCCATAGGATAACATTGGTGATTCTATGAGAAAAAGTTTCTAAGTGTCAACTTTTAAAATACAATAATATTCCTTAAAAATCACGACTGTAACCAAAACGCTTTTACTCAACTGTTTACAGGAGATGTACCAGGACTGAATCTAGGATCCAGTCCTGTGGATAGAAAAGTAATCCATAAAGTAACTAATTGCATTTAACTAGAAATTCACATTGAGCTGAATGTTGCATTGTGTTTGAAAATGTGTTGCCCATTGCAACAACTGTAACTACTGTACTTAAAAGTCTATTGCCTATGTGCAAAGTATTTAAACTAAAGTAATTCATTCTGAGAAAGTATTTTTTGTAATGTAATGTATAATGTAATTACAATGTAATTTAAAAAATAAAATATGTAAAAAAAAATTGTTTCTAAAAATGTAGTAAATCAGTATGAAAAAAATTAATATAACAATTAATACATTTAAAAATTGTCATTTACAAAACCTTTGAAATTCACTGAAAAAACCGTAGGTATCAGGCACGTTATAGTTAGAAATTAGCATTTAAAAAACCTTTGAAATTCACTGAAAAAACCATAGGTTTCAGACACGTTATAGTTACAAATTAGCATTTAAAAAACCTTTGAAATTCACTGAAAAAACCATAGGTTTCAGACACGTTATAGTTACAAATTAGCATTTAAAAAACCTTTGAAATTCACTGAAAAAACCATAGGTTTTAGGGACAGTTATAGTTACTTGGACATTGCACTCGTACAAAACCCGTGAAATTCCCCGTTATAGTTAGTTCAGCTAACTATAACTCGCGCTCCGCAATGCACTGCTGATGACGTCACATATTACATCACTCATGACATGGTCAGTGACATCACTGATGACATCACTGATGACATCTCAAATGACATCACTGATGACATCATCCACGTGATAATCTGATGCACCTCCTCACACCCTAATATAATCTTTGATACACCCACTCTAAATTACAGACTGCCATTCACAAAACCATAGACACTCCAACACCAATAACTACATACCCACTCACTGATTCTTAGGTCTACACACACACATCCACTCACTCACCCGTACAGTAACTCATACTTACGGTCACTCAGTACAGGACTATCATATGCACTCTTACTCCTATATAGACACTCAAACAACGCCACTCATCCATAGAGATACTCAGACACCTAGTCAGTCATGCAAATAATTAAACACACTGCCATTTACTCACCTATACAGTTATACACACACCAGCTCACTTACTCATACAAATAGTAGCACATTGTTACGCTCTTATACAATCACTGATACAAGCACACACTCATCCATACAGCCACTATCACAATCACTCACTCTTGCTTATAGCTATTTATATACTCCAACACACATATATACTGCCTTTCACATATGTAGTTACTCACACATGTACCACTGGGACATACATTCACTCACTAACACACTCTTACACACACTTACCCACCCATACAGTCTATCACAGATGCACTCTTGAAACCATCCACCCAGTGAATCACCCACTCACACATCTATGCACAGAGTTGCACACACCCCTCCCACACAAACACTCAGGCACCCATACAGATACTCAGACAAGCATTCAATAACTCATATAGACACTCATTTAGCTATTCACAAACACATGCAGCCACTTACACAGCAACAGACAGACGGATACAGACATTCACCCAGATTAGTCACTAACCCATGCATTCAGTAAGATACGTTAAATCACTCACTTATAGAGTCAGTCACGCACCTACTAAATCATCCATACAGACACTTACACACCCACTCATTCTTCAATACGTCTTTTCCTATATATATTAAAAATATTTAAACTTTACAGAAACACACAGTCACTGGATGATGTCATCAGTGATGTCATTTGAGATGTCATCAGTGATGTCATCAGTGATGTCACTGACCATGTCATGAGTGATGTAATATGTGACGTCATCAGCAGTGCATTGCGGGGGCGCGAGTTATAGTTAGCTGAACTAACTATAACGGGGGAATTTCACGGGTTTTGTACGAGTGCAATGTCCAAGTAACTATAACTGTCCCTAAAACCTATGGTTTTTTCAGTGAATATATATATATATATATAGAGAGAGAGAGAGAGAGAGAGAGAGAGAGAGAGAGAGAATGAAAAGACCAAAGGTTAAAAACTTAGTTATAGTTAGGAAAACTTTATTTAGTCTAGTACATTAAATACATCTTTATACAAACCAAACTAAAACTACACAAACATTAGAAATTCTAAAGTGACGGCTATACCTTACATTTATAATTCCTGCACAACATTAACATTGTTATACCTAGCGCGCCTTCATACACACTGTTTTCAGGTTGCTAACCACACAACAATAACTATAAGTCGCTATTCAACTATGCACTGTGTTCTCACAAAAGATGTGATTTTAGATGTGATAAGTGTTGTTAAAAATGCTATGATTTCATTTGGTAAAAGTGATGTAATATGAAAGGGTAAGCAGTTCATGGAGAAGAAGCAAATTATAGTTTCTGTTGTGTAGAGTAGAGTAGAGTGTCATAGAGTTGAGTGGCATAGAGTGGAGTGTCGCAGAGTGGGATAAACTGTCATACAGTGGAGTCCAGTGGAGTGGCGTAGCGTAGAGTACAGTAAAATGTCATAGAGTGGAGTGCCATGTCAGACAGTAGACTTCCATGGAGTGGAGTATAGTGGAGTGGTGCTCCATTAAGAGGAGCAAAGTGCCACAGAGTGGAGTGGCATGTCTTACAGTGGAGTGGCGTGTCATAGTCTATAGTAGAGTGGCATAGAGTGGAGTACAGTGTTGTAGAGTGGAGTGGAGTGACATAGAGTACAGTAGAGTGTAGTAGAGTGGAGTGGCATAGAGTGTCATAGAGTTGAGTTTCAGAGAGTGGCACCGAGTGGAGTGGTGTAGAGTGGAGTAGTGGAGTAGACTGGAGTACTGTGTCAGAGTAGAGTGGAGAAAATGTGTTAGGAGTAGCATAGAGAGAGTTGCATAGAGTATTGTAGAGTTGATCAGAGTGTTGTATAGTGGCAAAGAGTGTACTAAAGTGTTGTACCTGACATAGACTGGAGTACAGTGTTGTACAGTGGAGTGTCATAGAGTGGGGTAGAGTTTGGTAGAATGGAGGGGCATAGAGTGTCATAGAGTAGAGTACAGTTTTGTAGAGCAGAGTAGACTGCAGTTGCATAAACTGGAGTGGTGTAGAGTGCCGTGTCGTACAGTCTTGTGTCATAGAGGGTAGCATCATTGAGTATCGTACCATAGAATGTCATGGCACAGAGTGTTATGGCATAAAGTCTTGTGCCATACAGTGGAGTGGCGTAGAGCGGAGTGTTGTACAGTGGAATAGCGTAGACTGGAGTAGTGTAGAGTGAAGTGGCGTAGGGTGGAGTGGTGTAAACTGGAGTGACATAGAGTCGAGTGGCGTACAGTTGAATACCGTAGAGTGGAGTGCCTTTGAGCGGAGTTGCATGTCGTAGAGTGTTGGAAAGTGTCTAAGGGCCTCATTACGATGTCGGTCGGAAAGCATTCTGACCGACTCGGTTTCGGAATGGTCCTGACTGACTCGGGTTCAGGGAGTCTGACCGACCGATTACGATGTTTTCGACCACGGTTCGGTCAGACTCCCATTGACTTCAATGGAAGCCTGTGTTCCGACCGACAACACAGGCTCCCATTGAAGAAAGGGGTGGTTGCGGCCTTGCACCCTGTGGCGGGCACCCAATGGTGCCTGTCACACTATGTATGGATGGAAAGGGGGGTCCCTTGGTTACCCCTACGGCCCCCAACCGGATGCCTCCGGGTGAAGGGGGGCCTGCTACGGGTCCCCACAGTCGGATTCTGACAGCCGATCCTTGTCGGACCGACCGATTCGGAAAGGCTGTCTGAATCCGACATCGCAATCGCTCGGTCGGAAACAAGGTCCGTAGAGACGTACGAGTCAGCTCCGGCCGACTCGGAGTCTCCGAATGCCGTTCGGACGCAAGTCAGAACCGATACGGATAGTCCGAACGGTTTCCATCAGAATCGGTCGGTCGGGAATGTTTCAGAGTCGGTCGGAAACAAAGCTTCCGAATCGGATTCGGACAAACCGAATGCTGTTCGGAGCCTTTTTGACCGACATCGTAATCGGCCCCATAGAGTGAAGTAGAGTTGAATGGCTTAGAGTGGAGTAGAGTGCTGTAACGTAGAGCTCAAAATGGACCACCAGATCAACTCTGTCTCGTCTTCCTGCTTCCACACCCTCCGCCTCCTTCGTAAGACCTTCAAATGGATCCCCCTCGAACACCGAAAGACAGTCACTCACGCCCTGGTCACCAGCAGACTCGACTACGGCAACGCACTCTACGCCGGAATAAACAAAAACCTCATCCGCAAGCTACAGAACATCCAGAACGCCGCCGCAAGACTGGTCCTCAACCTGCCAAAACACTGCCACAACTCCCAGCACCTGCGCACACTCCACTAGCTCCCCGTCGAGGCGAGAATCACCTTTAAGATGCTCACCCACGCACACAAGGCCCTCCACGGCACCGGACCAGCATACCTGAACAGCTGACTCAAATTCCACGCACCCCAAAGGACCCTACGATCAGCCCAGCTCTCCTACGCCATGGTCCCCCGCACCAGAAAGACCAGATCGGGAGGCCGCTCCTTCTCCTTCCTCGCAGCCAAAGCATGGAACGCCCTTCCGCTCCACCTCAGACAGACAACATCGCTCCCCATCTTCGCAAGAAACCTCAAAACCTGGCTCTTCGACAGACCCCCTCCTTGATGGAATGGAACCTGCACCCCCCCACCCCTAGCGCCTTGAGACCCTTACGGGTGAGTAGTCGTGCTTTAACAAACTCCTGATTGATTGATTGATAGAGTGGCGTACAGTAAAGCGTTGTAGTGTGGTAGAGTGGAGTAGTATATAATGTTGTACAGTCGAGTGGCATAGGGTGCCATAGAGTGGAGTGGCGTAGAGTGGACTAGTGGAGTACAGTGGAGTAGAGTGTAGTGTCTCATAGACTAGAGTGGAGTAAAGTGGGGTGTAGTGCCATAGAGGAAGTTATGTAGTATGTCCTAGAGTGGAGTTGAGTGTCGTACAGTGGCATACAGGGGAATAGAGTGTTTAAACTATAAACAGTGAACAGCCAGCCCACCCTCCTCCCTGCTGCTGTCACTTAGCAGCAGCCCGCCCCTGTCCTGATGCTCTGTTCGGGACGGGGTATGAAAAATAAAATGGTAATAAATTACCATTTTATTTTTCATCTCTGGGGCTTTGGGGGGCTTTTAAGTGGGGCAATGCTCCTCCACTCCAACGGAGGAGCCACCCCTGTACAGTGACATACAGTGGAATAGGGTGTTGTACGGTAGAGAGTAGGGACATAGAGTGTAGTAAAGTGTCATACAGTGGCCTGGAGTGTGGCAACGTGTTGTGGACTGGAGTTGATTACAGTAGAGTAGAGTGTTGTACAGTGGAGCAGCATAGAGTGGAGTGTCCCAGAGTGGGGTAAAGTGTCGTAGAGTGGAGTGGAGCGATGTAGCATAGAGCGGAGTAAAGTGCCAAAGAGTGGAGTGCCATGTCATATAGTGGAGTACTGTGGAGTGGACTATAGTGGAGTGGCATAGCATAGAGTGGAGTAAAGCATCATACAGTGGAGTGGTGTGTCATACAGTGGAATGGTGTGGGGTGTTATAGTGTGTCAGAAACTGTTGTAGATTGGAGCAAAGTGGAGTGGCATAGAGTGGAGTACAGTTTTGTAGAGTGTAGTGACGTAGGGTTGGTAAGCCCCGCTCCACCTTTGCTCTTTATGGGACTTGGGCTGTGGGCCTCTGGGCTCCAATATAGGGATATGGGACCCCCTAGGACTTCCCGTCTCTGTCCCTGGATGACAGATATGTGACCCCCTAGGCCTTTCCCGCCTCTACCCATAAGTTAAATAGCACACTTCTACAGTCATCAGTCACTAAGCCACTTCAGGATTTACCAGAACCATAATCAGATTATGCCTCCACAAAAGCTCAGATTCCCTTCCTATCTCTTCTAGCTCCCTCTCCCACATTCCCAAAATCTCATGAGAACTGGAGCTCTCGCGAGACTTGGCGGCCATCTTGGACATGGTAGTATAAATACTTCTTCCCGCTCCCCATATAGATATTTACCTGTGGGTGGGTTTTGCCTCTCAGCTTGCTCGTGACTCTGGAAATCTTCTGAGCATCTTCGGGTCAAAGCCTCCTCCTCCTGAAATACAAAGACTAAGACATCAGCAAAAGTAGAAGACGAGCATCTACTACAAGGTCAGTGCACTGAAACGGAGGGTGCTGACCACTAATCAAACTATATTGTTTAAACTATACAAACACAACTTTGATAACAATTGTGCAAAACTTTGATACATATGTGCAATAACTTGTATAGCAGCACTTTGATAACGGATTAGAAACACATTTTAGAGAAGGCACAACAATAAGGATAAGGAGCATTATTCTTATGACTTTGGGCTCAGAACTAGATGCTTATTTAAAAATGTGTTGTTGCAATCAGAGCATCGTTGAGTGTTGACAAACTCAATGCCTCTAGCTAACCTGAACATTGAGAAAAACTCACTGAAACCCAGGGGTGAGTGTAAATCAATCAATCTTTGCACCACGCATAAGATCCTACATGGCCAAGCCCCTCAAATCCTGCAAGGGCTCTGTTCTTCATACGTTCCAGGGCGGGCTCTGTGCTCTGCCAATTTGCACCTGGCTAGTACTCCTAGAGTGCGCAGGCAGAGAGCAGGCGGATGCTCCTTTAAGGCATTTGCCCCCGCCCTTTGGAATGCCGCCCCTCTTGCGGTGCGGCGCACACAAGATCATTGTGCTTTCAGGAAATTGATTAAAACCTGGCTCTTCTCTTCCACTTAGCTCATCCTGCTCTGACCTCTCTTGTCTGCTAGCGCTGGGACGCCCCGTTGTTGGGGTAGCCATGCGCTTTATAAATCCGCCTAACATAACATAACAATCAGGGCTTTGTAAAGTGCACTACTCACCTGTTAGGGTCTCAAGGCGCTGGGGGAGGAGGGGGTACAGCTTTGTTGGGGTCATCTGAAGAGCTAGGTCTTGAGGTCTTTCCTGAACTGGAGCAGTGTAGGGCTTTGCCGGAGGTGGAGGGGGAGGCCGTTTCGGGTCTTGGCTGCGAGGTAGGAGAAGGATTTTCCACCTGCTCTGTTCCTGTAGAAGCGTGGTATGGTGGCCAGGGAGAGGTCGGCTGCACGGAGGTTTCTCTTGGGGGCGTGGAAGGAGAGACTGTTGTTGAGGTATTGTGGTCCGATGTTGTGGAGGGCTTTGTAAGCGTGCGTGAGCAGCTTGAAAGTTATTCTTCTTTCATCAGGGAGCCAGTGGAGATCGCTGAGGTGTTGGGGGATGTCGAGGATTTATCTGGCTGCAGCGTTCTGGACGGTCTGGAGCTTGCAGAGGAGTTTTTTGTTGATTCCGGCGTATGGGATCGTTGCCATAGTCCAGTCTGCTGGTGATGAGGGCGTGTGTGACCGTTTTTCTGGATTCGGAGAGGATCCATTTGAATGTTTTACGGAGTATGCGGAGGGTGTTGAAGCAGGCTGAGGAGACGGCATTGATCTGGTGGCCCATAGTGAGCGATGAGTCCAGTATGATGCCGAGGTTTCGTGCATGGTCTGTCGGGGTGGGTGGGTTTCCCAGGGCAGGGGGCCACCAGGTGTCATCCCAAGCTGAGGGGGTGGAGCCGAGGATGAGGACTTCTGTTTTCTCTGAGTTGAGTTTCAGGCAGATGTTCTTCAACCAGGTTGCGATGGCTTTCATTCCTTCTTGGAAGTTGTGCCTGGTGAAGTTGGGTTCCTTGGTGAGGGAGAGGATGAGCTGGGTGTCATCGGTGTAGGAGATGATGTTGAGCCAGTGGTTTCTGACGATGTTTGCGAGGGGAGCCATGAAGAGGTTGAAGAGGGTGGGGCTGAGGGAGGATCCTTGGGGTACTCCGCATCTGGTCTCTGTCGGTTCAGAGAGGTAGGGCGGGAGTCTGACTCTCTGTGAGCGTATCCAGTTTAGGGCCTTTCCTCAGATGCCGGCGTCGTGGAGTCTGGTGACTAGTGTGCGGTGAGAGACGGTGCCGAAGGCTGCTAATAGGTCCAGGAGGATGAGGGCTGCCATTTGGCCCTGGTCGAGAATGGTACGGATGTCGTCAGTGGCGGCGAGGAGGGTGGTCTTGGTGATATGGTTGCTGCAGAATCTGGATTGGGAGATGTCTAGGACATTGTTGGCTTTAATGAAGTATGCTGGCTGGGTGTTGACAGCCTTTTCGATGACCTTGGCTGCGAATGGAAGCAGCGAGATGGGCCTGAAGTTGAGGTCCGTCGGGTCTGCGGAGGGTTTCTACAAGAGGGAATTGACTTCGGCATGCTTCCAGTCATCGGGCAATGTGGCGGTCTCGAGGGAGCAGTTGACGGAGCTCAGGTGCGATGGCTGTGGCGGTCCTGTGAAAGATGTGGGGCGGACAGGGGTCAGAGGGTGCTCCGGAGTGGATGCTTTTCATGGTCTTTAAGGTGTTTTATGTCGTGAGCGGGGTCCAGGTGAGTAGTGTCTGTTGGGTGGCGCAGCTGGGGGTGGGAGTTGAGACGATGCAGAGCTCTTGGTCGTCGAAGTTGTCGTAAAGCGTCTTGATCTTGAGGTGAAAGAAGGAGATGAGTCTGTTGCAGAGGTCTTGGGAGGGTGGGACGCCTGTTGTTTCGCTGCCGGGTTTGGCAAATTCCTTTATGATGGAGAAGAGTTCCTTGGAGTTGTGGGCATTGGAGACGATTCTGTCTTGGAGGAAGTTCTTCTTTGTGGATTTGATGAGTTGGTGGTGTGCTGTGGTGGCTGATCTGTAGGCGGTGCATGTTTCCGGGGTTTAGCTGTTTCTTCATGTCTTTTCAAGTCGTCTGCAGGAGCGCTTGGATTCTTGGAGTGCCATGGTGAACCAGCGTGCTTTCTTGTTGTGTCGTCCAGTAGCCTTCTGGGGGGGGGTGAGTGTGTCGGCGCAGTTGGTGATCCATCGGTGGAGGTTGCTTGCTGCGGTGTTGGCATCTGGCGTGGCTGGGGGTGGAGTGCTGGGGAGGGCAGAGGTGAGGTGTTCTTCAGTGACTTTGTTCCAGCTTCTGCGTGGAAGGCGGTGCAAATGCCTGTGTGCGGTGTAAATGTGTAAGACCCAGTATCATGCTCCTGGCTTAAATGTAATTTGTAAATGTAAAATCTGCATGTACTAATGAAAGGTGTCTCTGTGTGCTTTAGATAGCCATCTGGAGAGTCCAAGAAAGACTCACGAACCAGATCGGCTGCATGGAGGTTGAGAGTTGGAATGTCTTTCTCTACCCCACCCACTTTACCCTTTGGGGATCATCTCTAATACCCTTGCTTATCACATGTGGAGGGTTATTCTCTGAGGCAGGGGAGGATTATCTTCACTCCTGCAGATCCCTGATTGTTGAATGCCTGAGTGTGTCAGTGTCTGCATTGTAAGTCTCTGGGTGTGTCAGTGTATGCATCAGTGTTTGCCTGGGTGTGTCAGTGTTTGTGTCAGTGTGTGCCTGGTTGTGTTAGTGTATGCATTAGTGTGTGCCTGGGTGTGTTAGTGTATGCATCAGTATGTGCCTGGGTGTGTTATTATATGTATCAAAGTGAGCCTGGGTATGTCAGTGTATGCATCAGTGTGTGCCTCGGTGTTATTGGAAGCATTACTGTTTGGCTGGGTGTGTCTGTGTCTGCATTGCTGTATGCCTGGGTGTGTCTGTGTCTGTGTTGGTATGTCCCTGAGTTTGTCTGTGTATGCATCAGTGTGTGCCTGGGTGTGTCAGTGTATATGTCAGTGTGTGCCTGGGTGTGTTAGTGTATGCATTAGTGAGTGCCTTGGTGTGTTAATGTATGCATTAGTGTGTGCCTGGGTGTGTCAGTGTATATGTCAGTGTGTGCCTGGGTGTGTTAGTGTATGCATTAGTGAGTGCCTTGGTGTGTTAATGTATGCATTAGTGTGTGCCTGGGTGTGTTAGTGTGTGCATCAGTGTGTCCCTGGGTATTTTAGTGCATGCATTAATGTACGCCTGATTGTGTTAGTGTATATGTGAGTGTGAGCCTGGGTATGTCAGTGTATGCATCAGTGTGTGCCAGGGTGTGTTATTGGATGCATTACTGTTTGGCTGGGTGTGTCTGTGTCTGCATTGTTGTATGCCTGGGTGTTTCTGTGTCTGCATTGTTGTATGCCTGGGTGTGTCAGTGTCTGCATTAGTATGTCCCTGGGTGTGTCAGTGTATGTGTCAGTGTATACCTGGGTGACTTATTGGATGCAATTATTGTTTGGAAGGGCGTGTCGGTGTCTGCATTGGTAAGTCTCTGGGTGTCTCAGTGTGTGCATCACTGTGTGCCTTGGTGTTTCAATGGATGCATTAGTATTTTGCTGGATGTGTCAGTGCCTGCATTGTTGTATGCCTGGGTGTGTCAGTGTCTGCATTGCTAAGTCTCTGGGTGTCTCAGTGTGTGCGTCAGTGTGTGCCTGGGTGTGTTATTGGATGCATTAGTGTTTGGCAGGCTTTGTCAGTGTCTGCATTGCTGTATGGCTGGGTGTGTTCGTGTCTGCATTGGTAAGTCTCTGGGTGTCTCAGTGTGTGCCTGGGTGTGTTATTGGATGCATTAGTGATTAAGATTGTAGTAAAAAAATAAAATGCACACTATGAACATATAAGTAGATGTTTGCGTGTGTATATAGGCCTGTCACTGACTGTTCAGTTTTTTGAGTGGGTGTGGAACAGTGTGTGTGTATGTCAGTACCTGTGTGAATGACTGTATAGGTGTTGGAGTACATGTAGGAGTATGGGTGTATGTGACCCTTAAGTTAAATTAATAATAAATATATTTATAACTTTACAAGTACATTTTATTAACATATTAGAATACAATATAAACCAAACAATTAACAAACAAACATAACATAACTTATTTCAATATTTACAAATACAGAAACACACTGAACTTGAATTTGTAATTAACCACTGGTTTTTGGTATTTATTTACTTAATTGCATGAGTTAATTAAAACCATTGCACTACAATAGAGCATTAAAAAAAAAAAAAAGAAGTAAGAACATCACAATTCATAGAAATAAAACAGGATCTGAGAAAGTGCAATAATTAAAATGCCAGCATTTGTTAAGGGCTTCTTATCATGGTTTCAATTGGGCGTTGCTTTTTGGCTAGACCCATAAGAAAGTGTCACCCTGCTGGCTCCTTCAAATCACCAAGGCTGCTTTAATTTCTTTTCTTTTTGCTGATACTCTTTTTCTTATCAAGTGGTTATACTTGAGGTCTGTGTTGGGAAATGGACTTTCGCAGGCCTGTATTTGAAATAGTCCAGTATCAGCGTTTGAACGGTTCGAGGACTGGGTCGGGGGGCCAAGCCAAGGTACATAGCACCCCTGATAGTTTGAACGAATCTTCCACAGCGAGCCAGAATATAAGGTTCATTTTGTGTAAAGAATAGAGCAGAGGCTCCCTGGCAGGTGGTTACTTTTTCTTTCAAGTAAAGGTCTCTAAGGAGAAGCCTCCTTTCTGTTGTTAAAGTCGGACAGCAGCACAGAAGGTGCAGCCATGATTCTCGTTTATATTCACATAGGCGGCATGCTCCTCCTGTGTTTTGATCTGCCCAAGCTCGACTGAAATCTGTGATTGGGAGTGCCAGCAGTCGCATGTACATAATCTCTCTTCTGACCTTAGGGTTGAGCAGGGTGGTAAAATAAGGCTGAGGTTTATTTATGAATCATTCAGCGGTATCTGAAACGGTAGTGTTTTTAATGCTGCCTGGTCTTGCTGGTAAGAAACTTGTTGTACTTGTTTGTATGTCAGTACCTGTGTGAATGACTGTATAGGTGTTGGAGTACATGTAGGAGTATGGGTGTATGTGACCCTTAAGTTAAATTAATAATAAATATATTTATAACTTTACAAGTACATTTTATTAACATATTAGAATACAATATAAACCAAACAATTAACAAACAAACATAACATAACTTATTTCAATATTTACAAATACAGAAACACACTGAAGCTTGAATTTTTGATTAACCACTGTAGGAACTCACCCATATACTTACACTGCTGCTGTCTATTTACTTTACCTCTCTAAATTTGTAACGGAGTAAGTCAGATTAAAGAAACCAATTAATAAAAAACACCTAATTTGACGAGGAGGCAGAAACAATTTAAATAAATATGAATAAAAATGTTTAGAAATAGAGTAATACAGAATTTGGTATGAAAAATGAGGGTCACTAAGGGGCCGATTACGATGTCGGGCGGAAAGCCTCCTCCCGACAGTTGGATTCTCCTCGACCGTGCTGGAGCCCTTTTGACTGACTTGGTCGGTTTACAATCCGCCCGACCGATTACGATGTTCGCAGTCGGAAGGTAAACCGCACAGTCATTCTGAATCAGTTCCGACCGGCTTTCGGAGGATTTGTGTCAGTCGGAACTGCACCGTACAACCCTAGGGACAGCGTTTCCAACCTATGGATTATGATGTCAGTTCCCAACAGCCTTTCTGCGTCGGCCTGTCCCACAAGAAAAGGCTGTCGGAAAGTGACTTTGGGGGCTACTGCCAGGGCCCCCTTCAGCCTGTGGCCTCCAGTTTGGGGCCGAGGGGTACCTAAGGGACCCCCCTGTAAAACCCTGCATTGTGTGGCCGGCACCGTGGGGTGACCGCGACAGCGTGCAGGGTTTTCAACACACACCCCATTTCCCCTTAGGAGCCTGTGTTACGGTCAGTTGTCGTCGGAACACAAGCTCCCATAGGAAACAATGGAAATCCGAGTGTTCGGTCGCATCGTAATCGGGCGGAACCACCGACTGCGAGTCGGTCGGTCCCGATTCCGAGTCGGTGTCGTGCGGAAAGTTTCCGCCCGACATCGTAATAGGCCCCTAAAACGAGAAGTGCAGCATTCAAACAAAAATAATGTATTGAGAGTGTGGTTGGTAAAGTGTTTGCTCTGAAGCGCAAACTATTTATTTTGATACTAAATAGAAAGGTAAAACTGGATAAAACAGTGTTGTCTGTGAAGAAAAAAAAGAAAAAAAGGCTTATTAATAAAAGTAACTTTTGCAAAATTTTCAAAGGAGAATGGAAGCGTACATCTACTACTGAGCCTTTCTTTAATGAAGTAAGCTACTTACAAGATAATGAATTAGTGTATGCAGTTGAAACAACCACCCAATATTATGAAGTAAAGGACAGTAGTCCCATTGCAAACGAAGAGATGGTTCATAGAAATGTAGAAGAAGAAGAGATAGGTGAAGAGGTACAAGGACGGCGTAGACATGTCCCTGTGTATAAATTGGAGTGCAGTAGTATTTGTAGTATTTGCCAGGAATAAATTGATACAGTAAGACCCCACCCATGTACTTGCAGTGCTACTGTCTATTTTCTTTACTTCTGCAAATATTCAGATAAATGAGTTCTGGTATTGTCGTCATGTTGAGCTTAAGTGCATTTTGTGAAATTTAGGAATCCCAACTTGGTTTATAACCCTGAGTTGTGAAGAATATCCATGGGATCACTTCTATTACTTTCTGAGAGAAGCAAACTCTAACATTAAAGGTATCATCCACTGAGCTTTGGAAAGGGCTTAAAGGTAGAGTTGTTTATTTACCTTTCGATGTTAAACGCAATATTTATACTGTGGTTGTAGAGAGAGATTTGGAAGAATCGCTTGTTATTCTAGTGAATGGTGTGTCCATGAAAAACAGAAAAATATTGCAGGAACTAGTGGATGTAAATAAGGTTTAAGAAGCCTACATTATATCTTAAAGACAATAACATGTACTATAAAGATGTACAAGTTTGTCTAACATGGAAGCTGCATGAAGGAAGAAATGTTGCCTTCAAGTGGACAGTTTGAAAAAGTAGATAGAAGTAGATCTGAAAAAATATATGAGCATTACAGTATCCACCCACTACATTCAAAAGAGGTTATTTGTGATGCCATTGCACTGTATCAGATGAAACAAGCTAAAAGAACTCCAATGAGTGTCTTGTAAAAAGTTTAGAGGCTCAATATTTTGCTCAACTATTTTGAATTGGACTAGGCAGATGGTATGATGACTGCCCTGTGCAAATACCTGCAGTGGTTCACTGACATAATATCGACACTGGTAATATCAAGCAACAAAATTATCATAAAAATGTCAACATCCTATATTTATTTTAAAAAGTACACTAATATCGAACTTAAACTATCGTTTTAAAAAATATCGATGCACCTATTATTGGAAACACAAATATCGTACACAAAAATATTGTAAACTTAAAGGGACCGATTACGATGTCAGTCGGAAAGCCTCAGACTGCTCGTCAGAAGCTTTCCGACTGCTCGTCAGAAGCTTTCTGACCGCAGTGGGAGGCTTTCCGACCGATACGGTCGGTTTGCGGTCTGACCGCCGAATTATGATGTTGGCGTCGGAGCATGAACGGGCAGTCATTCCGACTCGGTTCCGCTTGGCTCTCGAAGTCTTCCGGCCGATCGGAACTGCACTGTAATCCCCTACGGACGGCTTTTCCACCGTCTGGATTATGATGCCAGTTTCCCACAGCCTTTCAGTGCCGGCTTTTTGGACATGGAAAGGCTCTCGGAAAGCAACTTTTGGGGCCCTAGCTGGGCCCCCTTGCCTCCTTTGCCTCCGGTTGTTGGCCGAGGGGGTACCTGGGGTGTACCCCTGTAAATCCATGCACTGTGTGGCAGGCACCACAGGGAGCAGGGTTTTACAGACATCCCCATTTCTTTATGGGAGCTTGTATTACGGCCGGTTTACGACTGTAACAGAAGCTCCCATAGAGAAATGTGAGTATCCGACCGAACAGTCTTTGGTCGCATCGTAATCAGGCGGTCACAACCACCGACCAGAGGTCGGTCAGTCCAGAGACGGTGTCGGTCGGAGGCAACTCCGACCGACATAATAATAAGCCCCTAAATAAACATGCAAAACAACAAAAATATCAAAAGCAAAAATATAGACTACATTATCGTACGAAAACAAATATCGAAACCTTAATACAATACTAACAAAATGAATATTAACAAAATGTAAAATATTCAACACACAAACAAAGTTATAAACTAAATATAAACCATTTTAATATTTAATTAAAACACCACCACACAATATTTAAAATTACTTTCACCACCAAATATAAAATAAACAATAAAACTAAATAAAAATGAATACTTTATACAAATAACACATTATTATCTTAATATAAAAAATACTTACATATTCATCTAAAAAAAAAAATAACCAAGGGGCCCATTACGATGGTGGGCGGAAGCACTACCGCCGTGCTGGCGGATGCAAAAACCACCAGTTACCGCCCGCATGCCGCAGCCCACACGCCCGCCAAATTACGATGTGAAAAGGCAGCCAAACACCGCCGGCAAGCCAGCGACGCCGTCCGCCATCAAATTGCGCCCGCTCACGTAGCGGCGCAGCCCAATGGAGACACACCGCCAGACGAAATCACGTACTGCCCGGCGTACAAATTACGATGCCGCAAACAAACAGCTCCCACGGCTAAGAGACACCGCACGTGAAAGTGAGGCAGAAACCCGAACGCCGAGCACAGACACTGAAGAGGCGACCCCCCCGAGCATGAATCCAGCACTGCAGGCCCTCCCCATGCTATACCTGATGCACCACCAAGGAGGCAACGTACCGCGGAGATGCAGGTAGGCACACACACAACAAGGGCACGCAAACAGCGCACAGTGCAAGTGCGGAAAAGGAGGACATGGCACCCCCCCAACACCCCTGCGTGGACAAGACACATCCACCACTGCACCCACAAATGTAACACAGGGCAAAGTGCAACATCTCGCAACTATCATGGGCACACCACCTGGGACCAGGAACTAACGACCCCGTCACGGCACCGCAGCACAGCGGCGATGACGCAGCCACACATGCGCACAACTCAGCGCCCAACCATAACGCCATGTATGCGTCGCACACAAACAGCACAGGGACACAACCAAGCACCACACACACCAGCCACACCCAGAAGGCACATGACACGTGACAGGCCTGCCACAGTCATGTCCCCAACGCCCAATTCACGGACAACACCCAACATCACACAACTGACGCCCACATGTCAGTGAAGTCACGCAACATCAGGACACACCCCTGTGTGACAAACATGGCGAAGCACACAGCGGCGGCAACACCACCCAGTAGAACATGGGCCCCGTCGGGAAGAGGTACGCCAGTACCACACAGAAACACCCATACCACCCTGCACCCATGAACCAGACATACAAAACAGAACACCAAAGAGCCCGGGGACCGACAACAGGTGGACCCAAGAATGACACCCACACACAAGGCCCAACGCATAGCGGAAACACAGCCTGCCGCCCACACACGGGAGAGCAGACAGCACTGAATGACCTTCCATTCCAACTCCGAAACCACATCCCGACTAAACAAGCCGGAGAATACAGCCATTGTCCCAAAAAAAGACCAACACATGCATGCAGAGGAAACCGACCACAGGGCAGATAGCGCATATCACCTAAGAACATACCGAACGGGAAAGAAAAAATATAAAACTCCCCCATGCCGTTCCCATGCAAGTTATCTGGAAGGAGTCACACACCACTGACCTTGAACATTCAGAGAAGCACGTGGGATGAGGGCCCGTGTCCTCCGCACAAGCCAACAGAACACAAGTCCTGCCCCCCTACGACCATCACAGACCTCACAGCAACCTCGGAGCTTGCACACTGCAGACTGCACACACAGTCGGAGCACGCCACCACATCGCCCCGCAGCAAAATGGCACCTACAACACACCTACCCAACTACGCCAAACAGGTCAAGCTGTACAAACACAACCTGATACAGCTACTGGGATGCGAACCCCTATCCCTGCTGAACGTAAGTTACCGACTGACTTACCGCATCGCATTGTTCAGCTGCGTCATACCCGTCTTCTACTGTCGGAGGTGTCCCTTCCACCATCCTGTGGAGTTGTGCCTCTCCAACCCGGCATGTCCAAGGGCGGACCTGCTACCACTATTCCACCCTCTGGACGCACACGACAGGGTCTGTTCAGCCTATGGGGGCATGGCGTATGTGGCGAACATCGGACCCACACTGCAATGGGACCACTGTACCTCCACACGACGGATCATGGATCACAGCTACATCGAATGTCACCCAGCATGCCCCATCATGCTCCTACAAGGGACAACTTACGAACAACACCGTGACAGCCACCATCCGCTACATTGGCTGGCAAACATGTATACCACCAATGAAATGGAAGCCCTGCAGGAAGCCATCGCATACCTGTCAACCTGTCAATTCGTAGGACCCCGACGCAATCCCCCAATTGAGCCATGATGTCCGACACTGTACCCATGCTTAGCTTCCGCACGGACTGGCCAGTAACCACCACAACAGCCATACCAAACGACCTGCAACTGATACCACACCATCAACGACACTGCCATGACATCGGATGTGTCCGGGACATGCACTCCGTTCCCCATCACATCCAGGAACTCTGCATGTATCGGGGGAGGCAGTGGCATGGGATATGTGTATCGCACCCACATGGACAGAACTGCACGTACAACTATGCCATGACATGGATCCTGCGCCCATGGACATATGCACCGCACAGTGGACAGGAATCGCCCGGCTGGAGTATGTGAGAGCTGCACCCCTTTTCCCCCTCCCCGGAAATCCCGTAACAGGACCTTTGCATGGACGACAAGTGCATACAACAACAACACGACCCCAGTGACTGTGACATGTCCAGTATCCACCATATGGCAACAACAAGTGGGACGCCGTTGCATGCACGTAAGCCCATGCCCTGATTTCAACTCACACGCACGCGTGCATGAGTAACAACAGCAGCACACCTGTCACATGGAACTGAGATGGACTGTGCCCATGATGCCAAGCGGTCTGGTAGGCTAAATGTATACCGTCTGTGTCAAAGTCCGCAGCACCGCAGCTACTTGCAAATGAACATTAGCACAGCAACAGCCAAGCAGATGTAACTCTGAAGCCCACATCCCACATGCAACAGCTAATCACATGTACCCCTACACCCTTAGCTATGTGTAATCATGCTCAGTATATCCTCCACATGCATACCGCTGCCAGTAGTGTCCACTATACTGCATCACAGAGGACATAAGTCACAATACATGGTTTGAAGAAAGAAACTGTCTCTGCTGATTCCTTTCACAAGTACGAATGTGAGATGATGAGAGTGTGTGATGTACACAGCAGTCGTGACATGACTATGTAGTCCACTGTCATTCGATGTCAACGCAAATGAGTAGCACAACTGTGGAAGACACACATGTGTCGTGTGAAGCGGGAGTGATGCTTCGCTCAGGTGGGTGGGTGTGACGGGTAGATGCGCACATGCAAAGTTGAAACACGCTGTGTCGGGAGGGGTCCGGAACTGCACATTACCGCTTCCCTGGGCAATGTTAAAGGCCACCCGTCGGGGGGATGTGAACACGTGTGTGCACAGCAGCCGGGCACACGAACAATGCGGTATCAGGCGTACACATCAGCCCACCCTCTGTGGACAAGCTGGATCCTGTTGTGCGCCCGCCAGGCCCTTGACAAGGCACACACAGCCCCTGCCGACCAGGTGTATCCCCAACATTGTCAACCTGCACAGGCAATCCAGGGCACGGGATGGCAGTGGAGCATGGTGGGGGAGAGGACTCGGCGCGCTTCTCTGGGACACATCACGCAGGCAAAACATCCTCAATGTGTAGCATGGCTCAAGTCATATGGAAGTATTGGGGGACGCACACATCACGAGCAGGAGTGACGTCACGGAAGGTGGCTCGCACCATCCCACCCATTGCCTACATCCCCACACACGTCACATGCCGTTGCAACAGAGAAGCCAGCGCGTGCGCAAGCACCTCCGAGCCCGCCCCAGTGAGGCAAAAGAGTGAATGTGTGGGTCCATCAGCCCCAGATGGACGCGGCATGGGCTGCTAGGGCAGCTACAGCCTCTGTGTGTTGCAGGTGGTGTATCCGGACTGCGGAGACTGCAATGCATTGTCTAGGTTGCCCGGGTCTCGAGTCGGGGCACCACGCAGGTGGACGGCGTCCCGCCACACATCATGCCGTGAGACAGACCACTCGTTCAACTGGACCCACACATACACTCCTTGGCCTCTCCGGGGCGAGCCTGGGGCAGCATCTGCATGCGCTAGCCCCACAGGTGCAAATGCATTATGGGGGAGCGAGGGGAGGCCATGAGGACAGGGACAAAGACGACTGTATTACTGTCAGTGAGTTCAAGGAATGACCCTGATGTTGACAGGAAAAGACGTGCCCCGTGTGTATTGCAACTAGTCGCTAATCCGATCACCCTCCCATGTCCTGCATGTAAGCCCGCACCTAGCCCCGCCCACCCACCACATTGAAATTAGCACCAGCACAACATCATTCACATTCGAAGCACTGACTGGGGGTGACAACCATTGGACACACTTGTTGAGGCCACCCACGCGTACATGTGGGCCCTCCATGATCCATGTCACCTGCGGCCAAGTGATGACATGCGCAATGACGGAAGTGAGGAGAGCTGTCCGCCCCACGCACAGATGGTGCATCAGCTCCACAGACCCAGCAGCGAGTGCAGCAGGGGTCACATGTGCAGGGGCAGCTGTGCCTGGTGTGAAGGCACATTCAAATTGACAGCACATCGACCAATGTGTAGTCTGCCCACATCTACAGTCCATTATCATGCGGACATAGAAAATGAACATAGGGCAACACATCTGTGTGGGTGCACCCACTGTGACCAACACTGCGCAATCATCGACGTACTCGCCCTGTGCATGGCCCACCACGCAAAGGAGGTCACATTCAGTGCCACCATCCCACACACACATCCCTATCACGAGACATGGTGTGTCCAATAGTCAGTACTGAGTTAGCGCACATCTGGAGGGTCCTGAACAGGAGACACCTGCAACCCACTAGGCAGTCGGTGCTGTCACCTACTGGCATTGTGCAGTCAATGTGCAGGCCAGGCTTGCTGGGACTGAGAGGGGCAGCATGGCCCAGCCTGACATTCACACAAGCAACAAGTGCACTGAGACCTGCATTGGCAATTGCAGACGTTGGCCTGCACCCAGCTGGCCCGGGACGCCTACCTCCATAGTGGAACACGCAGGGTGCAACCGCGAGGGTAATCGGAGTTGGCCGTAATGGCCTGGCCCATGTTGGTGACAGTCCGCTGATGCCATGTGCACCACACAGTATGATGTGCGCACTGCATCTGCAGGTGTGGCCATGATGTGCGTGTGGGTGCAGGTGCACAATGGACGGGGCCACAACATGCCGTGTGCATAGGCAGGGACGGCCAGTGGCCGGCCCCACATGTCTGTTAGCATGTCATCATCTGCACATTGGCATGGGTGCATGGTATACGCATATGCACACGCATGTCATCTCTCACTATGTACATCTGCCACTTGGCACGTGCAAGGTTACGTGTCACATGTGATGTGTATTTGCAAGCACACAGCCATGTTGGCATGGGGCTGTCAATGTGTACACCTGACAATGCTTCTGGAGGTGTGATCCGTACAGTGCTGCACATAGGGTGCAGTGGTGACACCAATGACTGTCTCATATCCCCTCGTGCCACAGGTCACACTTGTCTTGGCCGCTCAGCCTGTGCCCACATCGTCGTTGGTGTGTGCCATACTCATCCTGCCTCGGAAGCAGTGTGATGCACAGCAGCCAGTCATGTTGCTGTGGTGTTGCCGCTTGCCGGATATGCAGTCAGTCCCCATCAGCACGCCTCACAGGTCATTGAGGCCTGGATCCCCATGTGCATGCACATAGCAATGGTTTGTGTCACTGCCCATTGCTATTGGTGGGAGACCTGTGTAAGTGTATTGTGGCTGTGCTGTCCCTGCATGACAGCTGTTCTGTGACTCATGTTCTTGCTCTGTCATATCAGTTATGTGTATGTGAATATGCCATGTGGCGTGTTGCTTTGACATGTGTCCACTTCCATCTGTCCTAGGCGGAGACCAAACATTTACCGCCCTTACCAATTGTTGGCGGACATGGAGGATTCTGAGGTCATCCGGAAATTTCGTCTGGACCGACCAACCCTGCATCGACTATGTGCCATGTTGGATCCCCACCTCCGTCCTCGCAGGGTGTATCCGACAGCATTCACCCCCACGGCTAAGGTGATGGCTGCACTGCATTTTTCGCCACTGGGTCATTCCAGCACACAGTGGGCAGTGGAGGTGGGATGTCCCAGCCCATGTTCAGCATGGTGCTGAGGGATGTACTGGCAGCCATGATGCTGTACAGGAACAGGTACATCCGATTCCCCAGGGCACGTGAGTTGGCGGCAGTGAAGGGTGCATTCTATGCCCTTGGACGGATCCCACACATCGTTGGTGCCATAGATTGCACCCATGTTGGCCTTGTCCCACCACAGGCCACTGAGCAGCTCTTCCGCAACCGGAAGCACACGCACTCCCTGAATGTGCAAGTGGTGTGCCTTGCGGACATGGTCATTTTCCACGTGTGTGCAAAGTTCCCAGGCTCGGCCCATGACGCGCACATCATGCGCAACAGCATATTACCACGACTGATGACCAATCTGCAACAGGACCGTGGCTGGATTGTCGGTGAGTATGTGGAGTTGTGTAGCGTGCTGGCTTAAGGATGCTGTCTACTGTCCTGTTTGAATTGCAACGGTTCTCTGTGTCCCTCACGCCCAGGTGACTCGGCTTACCCGAATGGGCCCTGGCTGCTCAGTCCATTACGAAATCCTCGGACCCCAGCAGATGACCGCTACAATGAGGCACATGGGAGGACCAGACGTGTGGTCGAGCGTACCTTTGGCCTCCTCAAGTCCAGGTTCAGATGCCTGGACCGCACCGAGGGTGCGCTGGCGTACTCCCCACAGAAGGTGTGCCAGATAGTGGTGGCTTGCTGCATGCTGCACAATCTGGCCATTCGAAAGCAGATCCCCCTAATTGTGGATGACGGAGATCAACCAGGGCCCCAGCCTGCAGACCAGGACAGCTCGAGTGAGGAAGACAGCGGAGAGGAGGAAGCTGTGAATGTCCGTCAGCAGCTCATCGCCCGCTACTTCACTTGACGGTGAGTGTCCATGTACGACGGCTGATGTGGCTGTAGTTGTGCAGGTGTCTGTGTGCTGTGTCACGGAGGCCTTTTGTTCACTGTGTGCTGTGTGTCAATGGTCCATGTCCAGGTTTGTATGCCACTGATGGTGGCTGTGGCATTGTGCCCTATTGCTCTGTGCGATGTGTGTACATTGCTTGTAGTTGTTGACATGTACTGTGTGATGGGTGTGTGACACACTCATTGAATGTGCTCCTGTTCTGTCTCCCCCTAGGTCCCTACAGCCCCTCCTGTCCCATCGCCATGCCACACATCCGATGCTTTTCTGCTCAAGGTGGCGGTTGATCATCGTTCAATAAACACAGTGCACAGACAGCAGTTTGTGTAAAAGGTGCATTTATTTTCAACTGTGACATGTCATTGTGTGCAAGGTGATGACATGAGTGTTGCGTGCAGTGACAATGAGCTGTCGGCCATGGCTGCGTGATGCTCAGGGTGTACCCACTAGTTCTATGTCCCTAGTCCAACAGACACATGCCATTCTGATGGCTGTGTGGGGTGGGATCGTAGTCCAAGTCAATGCAGTGGGTGGTCAAGGATGGCTGGCTGCCTCACTTGCGTCTGGAGCGTGCGAAGTCCTCCCGGGACATCTGTTTCCACTTCGGACGGCCCCTTCCACGTTTGGGAGGGGGTGTGGTGGCGACCTGCTGGTGGTGGGTGAGGTGTGCTCACTGGCTGTGGACGCAGGGGAACTGGACACTGCTGCCCGACCCTGCGCCCTAGCAGGTGGTGGCGGAGGTGGTGTTGCTGGCCTTGCCTGTGACCTCACCGCCACCACCAGCTGGCCCATGAGGTCCACGAGTTGGTCCATACGGGACACGAATTGGCCCATATGGGCGTCCATGGACCTCAACACCCCCAGGACCTCCCGCGTGTCGGAAGCAGACCTGGCCCATTGTCCTTGGGCCTCTTCATAGGCCCCAAGGACTCTGGCCATTTGAGGCAGGGCATGGCTCCCAGGGGAGGCTGGCGTTGGCCTGACCCTGCTCTTCCCACCAGTACTGCTGCCACCGGCCTGCCCACTAGCCACATTGCTCACCACGGTCCTCGCTGTGGCTCCCAGGGTGGACCCAGTCGGCCGGACCACCACTTGCGCTGGTGCTGGGGCCGGTGATGACGTGGTGGTGGTCGCGGCGGTGGTGGTTGTTGCGGCGATGGTGGTGGTTGCGGCAGTGGGAGTGGCCGCCACAACAGTGGGAGTGGCCGCAATGACAGTGGCAGCAGGGGGCTGTGAGTGGTCATCAGCCCTGGATGATGGGTTGGTGGGTAGGAGGGTGCCTGGGGTGCGGTTGGGCCCTGCCACACCAGATGGGCCTGCTGGGTGGTCCGTGTCCGAATCGGAGGACAGATCCTCCACATCCGTGAGTCCTTGTTGGGGGCTTGCAGGCTGGCTGTGCTGGCTGCTGTCTCCATCTCCAGCATCCAGCAGTTCGTCACCTGTGGGGGAATGAGATATGTTATTGTGTTGCACATGACAAAGTATGTATAGGTTGTCTGACATCCACAGTTCGTGCACAGTCGTGCACAGGTTTCCCGGAGCCGTGTGTGTGGCTGTGCTATTTGTTGTTGTGTGGGCATGCCAATGGGACTGTGTGCTGTGGACATGTGGCATGGGACGGATTGGCAATGCCGATGGGTGTGTTGCTGTGCTCCTGCTTTTTGTGGCTCTGGTGTATGCGGACTCCAGACCCATCGTGGAGGTTGGTTTGTACTATGCTCTTGGGGTTCAAATGTAACGCTTCGAAACGCAGATGGCAAAATGGGGGTCAGCCCCCTGAAACGCATTTGAGATGAACTATGCTTTGGGGGTACATACTGTGTGCCATGGGTGCAGAACGTGACATGTGTTGTGGCAACATGACAGTGCATGGTTTGAGGTGTGTGTATGTCTGACATACCCTGCATATTTGCTGTCTGTTGTGATTTCTGGCCATGTAATTGGACGCATTGTTATGAGTGAGTGATGGTTGTGTGCCACACAACGTATTGCAGATGGTCCAATTCCTTGGTGTGCGTGCTGCCCTGTGCCATGTGCATCACTGCAGTGCTCGGGGGTGTGTGGCTCATGTTATGTGTGTAGTTGCTCACAGTGTGACGTGCGCTTCATTCACTACTGGCACATGATTTATCATGGGCATGTTTCTTTGCGTGACTACTGTGTGTGGACCAGCTGTTCGGATGACATACCTTTCATGTGACTGGGGCTGACGGATGAGATGGATGGTATGTTGTATGTGCATTGTGTGTCTGTGTGTTTGATGGGTCCAGTGGTGTTCGTGTGCATTTATGTTGTTCCACGCTGTTGCGTCTAGTGTGGTATGTCTTACATGGGCATAGTTGTGGGATGTGTGCTTGACAGGCAGTGGGGGCTACATGGACAGGACTTCGATGGTGTTGCAGTTGTGTGTGATGGGTTGCACTGTGCCTGACGTGTGGTTCTGTAATCAGTGTGACTTGTGCATGCAGACGTGGCTCCTTGGGTGTTGCTGTGTCTGTGATGGGTCATGTGGGGTGTGACTCTGTGGTTCATGTCCGTGTGCACATTGTTCACATGGTTGTGGCAGGGAGCAGTGCTGCGTGTTCCTCTGCTACTTGACATGTCCCATGTGTTAGTCGTAATTCAGTCCTCATGCCTCCAGTCACCCCACCCTGTCCAGTTTCCCACCTGCAGGTTGTTTTTGAGCGTGCACTGGACTGGATGCAACATGGTTATGGGCGGGGGGTGCTCCATGTTGCAGGTCTGTGGGGGTGGGGGCGGTGTTATGGGTCGTGGTGATGGCTGGACACCCACTGACACCGTTTGTCCTGGGGCGGGATGTCTACCTGTCGGCTGCCGGTGTGCACTGCAGTGGCTGCTACGTGGGTGTGGGGTGTGGGCTGTGCTCCTCCTTGCTGTGCTGTGGGACTAGGAGCCTGGTGTGTGTTGTACTTCAGATGTCCCCCTCCCACCCACTGCGCTTTGTGTTGCTGCTACTTACCTGTTACTTGTCGGTTGGTGCAGCTACGGCTGCCACATGGGTGTGGGGGTGCTCCGCCTTGCTGTGCTGTAGGACTAGGGGCCTGGTGGGTGTTGTACTTCAGCTGTCCCCCTCCCACCCACTGCCTCTGTGTTGCGGCTACTTACCTGTTACTTGTCGGTTGGTGCAGCTACGGCTGCCACATGGGTGTGGGGGTGCTCCGCCTTGCTGTGCTGTAGGACTAGGGGCCTGGTGGGTGTTGTACTTCAGCTGTCCCCCTCCCACCCACTGCCTCTGTGTTGCGGCTACTTACCTGTTACTTGTCGGTTGGTGCAGCTACGGCTGCCACATGGGTGTGGGGGTGCTCGTTGTGGCGCTTCTGGAGTACTAGGGGACCTGTTGGTAGTTACGTGGCTGGCTGGGTGTACACATGCCCCCATGGTTTTGTTAGTTGATATGTTTGGGCTGTGTGTGTGGTGCTGCCTGTTGCATGTGTGAGTATTGTGTTGTGTATTGTGTACTGGACATGGGGGTGTTTGTCCCTCGGAGCTATGGCATGGTGGTAGTGCATGTGAGTACATAGCGGTGTGCTGGTATACATTTGTTTGTACTTACCAGCCTCCACTCCCCCTGGTAATCCGGTGAGGATCTCCGGATGGATGATGACTCGCACCTTCTCCTCCCACGCTTTGAAGGTCTTGTAATGCGCGGGATTCCCTCCGCCAGTCGTGGCAGCCAGCTCTCGGTTTTTGCTCTCCTTCTTCTTGACCAGGCTTTTGATGTCGTTCCACCGTTTGTTTATCTCTCCTCTGTTTCTGGGTACGGTCCCGACTGCATTGACCTGGTCTACAATTCTGTTCCACATTCTGTTTCTGGTGGCTAGTGGTGTGTGCTGGACCTGGTTGCCATAGATTTGTGTGTGCACCTTGACGATCTCGTCGACCATGACCGTCAGCTCAGTGGAAGTGAACTTGGGCATTCTGTGTGATGCCATGGTGTTTGTGGTGCTGGTGCGGTGTGTGATGTGTGATGTGCAGGGGGTTTGTGGTGCCGGTGTTTGGTGGTGGTGGTGGTGGTGGTGGTGGTGGGTGTGATGTGTGCGTATCTGTGGTGTGCTGCTGTCCTTGCTGTGTCACTGTGTCCTCTCCTCTCCTCTCTGCTTTGCAATGTTGCAAGGGGTTGTGGTCTGTGGAGGGGCTGCTTTTGTACTTACCTGTTTGGGTGTGTCCTGATGGTCTGTTGTTTTCAGGTGTGTTGTGGCCGGTGTTCTGGGCTTTGTGGTTTATTTGTTTGTCCAGGGGTGGTGTGTTTTCGGGATGTGTACTTTGTCTGTGTATTTGTGCGTGGGTTGCTGTGTGGACTTGTTTGCCATGTTGTGTGTGTTTGTTTGAGTCCGGGGCTGTTTCTGTGCAGGGACGTGGCCGCCATGGCTTCTGCCGTGTCCATTTTCTTCAGTGTTGTTTACGCTGGCGGGCGGTGTATTTGTTGTTTTTCCGCGCTCATGTCGGTGCGATCGTAATTTCACGTGCGGTGTCTCGACCGTGAGGGCGGGCGGTTTTGTGTTGTCGTGCGTCTTTCCGTCCGTGGCGGGCGGTTTGACTCCGACTCGGGCATGGGCGGGCGGTATTTTGTGTGTTTTTACCGCCGCTGGCGGTTTTCGGTTCGAGGCATCATAATTGCTGGGTCGGTATTCAGAAGGTGTAGGCGGGCGGATTTTTGCCGCTTTCATGGGTGGCGGATTTTTTTACGCCCGGTATCGTAATGGGCCTTCAAATTATCTATTAAATAAAATTAATTAGCGTTTTCCAAATAAGGAAATAACTGTCATAACAATTAAAACAGACACTTTAAAAACCAAGTAGAATTAGCTACAAACAACATCAACCAATAAAAATTAAACATTAATTAAATACTATATAAGTAAAACAAAAATCTACATAAAATACCATTATACCTGATATTACTAACATATTAAAAAAAATAAGTAAAAAATTGTACAATATTTAGGGCCCAATTACGATGAGGGTCGGAAGCCTCCGACTACAGGTTGGAAGTTTTCCGAGCCTCATCAAAATTTCAGTTTTGACCACCGCATTACACTTGAAACTAAAACCGGCCGGTCATTCCGGCTGGATTTCAACCCGTCGGCCAGTCAGAGACCGGCACGTAATTCAATGGACGGCGTTTCCGCCCTTGGGATTACAATGTCGGTTTCTGACAGGTTTTCCATGTTGGGCTTTCCGACATGGAAAGCCTGTCCAAAGCGACATTGGGGGCCCCTAGCAGGGCCCCCTTAACCCTGCGGTCTCCGTTTGGGGGCCGAGAAGGCACCTACGGTGCCCCCCATGAGGTGCCTTCCACACGGTGCAGGGATTCATGGACACTCCCATTTCTCAATGGTAGCTTGTGCTGCAGCCGGTTTACAGCTGCAGCACAAGCTCCCATAGGGAAATGGGAGTTTGTGACCGCACCATGGGGCCGACTACAATGCTGGGTGGAAACTTTCTGCCCGACACTGACACTGACTCGGAATCGGGACCGAACGACTCGCGGTTGGCAGTTCCGCCCACCCGATTAAGATACGACCGAACACTGTTCGGTCAGATTACCATTGTTTCCTACGGGAGCTTGTGTTCCGCCCGACAACCGGCCGTAATACATGCTCCTGTGGGGAAATGGGGTGTATGTGGAAAACCCTGCACCCTGTTGCAGGCACCCCACAGTGGCTTCCACACAGTGCAGGGTTTTACAGGGGGCCTCTTAGGTACCACATTGGCCCCCAACCAGAGGCCTCAGGCTAAAGGGGGCTCCCAAAGTCACTTTCCGACAAACTTTTCTTGCCAGACAGGCCGATGCGGAAAAGCTGTTGAAAAGCGACATCGTAATCCCGAGGTCAGAAACGCTGTCCTTAGGGGTGTACAATGCGGTTCCGAATGACACGAATCCTCCGAGAGCCAGTCGGAACCGATTTCGGAATGACAGCACGGTTTACCTTCCGGTTGAGGAGAATCCAACTGTCAGGAGGAGGCTTTCCGCCCGACATCATAATCAGCCCCTAAGTGCAGTCACATTGTAATTTGGTATGCGGAACCGCCGACCCATGATCCGGCTGTTCCCATACCGATTTGGCGTCCGCCCGACATTGTAATAAGGCCCATAGTATTAAATATTACAACATACATAATATTTATTACTATATATTTAAAATATTTACTTTGTATTATTATTAAAACAATATAATTGACTATCTGCAAAAATGTGAAAAAATATCAAAGATGTATTTTTTCTTAAACAATAAATAATATTATTTAAAAAATAATATTTACAATTCAAAATGTAATAACTAAAATAAAATGAAAATAATTGTCAAAATATATGTAAAATATATATTATATATATTAAATACTAATATATACTTTATATTATTATTTAATATATTTAAAAATGATTAAAAAATAATGTAAAAATATACATTCTAGAATAGTTACAAAATAAATATAAAATGTATATGTTTATGTAAAAGTTAAGTTACATCTTTCTTCTGTACATAAAAATTGTATATCTTTCTAAACAATAGCATAAACTTCTATGAAAAATATCATTTAAATGATATGGCAAAAAATATTATTATGTAATAAAAAGCATTGCAAAATATGTTACATTACAAAAAACTATATTTGTAACAATGATTTCTTTTATAAAAAATGCTCTGAAGATATGAAGCAGACATAACAGTGCACTAATTGTGTTTTTGTTATTAACATTTAAGTATATGTAAATAAAAACAAAAAAATCATTAACAGTTTTTATGTTGTTTCTATTTTATTAAACCTATATTTTCATTGTAATAAACTTTATTTATATATAACCTAGACCTGTCTCAACTGCTTGCCTCTATATATATAAATGTTCTATATGTTAATTACAAACCCCTACACAAAGAAAACTAGCTACACCCACCCTAACATACCCTCATTTATTTAATAAAAACCAAACATACATGCTTTACTACTCCCATTCCCACTCTACTTAGATCTAGGAAGGCGCTTCAGACTAAACATACATAATATACTATTCCCACTCCAAACTACATTAAATCAGGGTAGGTGCAAAACACTAACAACACATATTTTACTAGTTCCACTCCAACCAATATTAAGGGGCCGATTACGATGAGTGTCGGAAAGCCTCCGACCTCAGGTCGGAGGCTTTCCGACACTCATCATCGGTTTCAATTCCAACCAGCTGATTATATTACAGCGAGTCAGAATTGAAACCGGCCGGTCATTCCGGCTGGCTTCCGACGGGCTCCAGGAGCACGTCTGCTAGTCGGAGACCGGCCCATAATCCAAATGGAAGGTGTTTCCACCTTCTGGATTACGAAGCACAGTTTCCGGCAGGGTTTTCATGCCGGCCTTTCTGACATGGAAACCCTGTCGGAAAGTGTGTTTGGGGGTCCCTAGCAGGGTCCCCTTCTGTTTTCGGCTTCTGGACCTATGGTGCCCCCTTGTTGATCCCTACACCTTGTGGCAGGCACATTTAGGTGCCTGCCCCAGGGCGCAGGGAGGAAAAACAGACTCCCATTCCTCTATGGGAGCATGTGTTAAGGTCAGTTTATGGCCGTAACACGGGCTCCCATAGAGGAATGGGAGTTTGCAACTGCACCATGTGATTAGACGGTTGGGACCGCCGACTGGAGGTCGGCCGGTCCCGTTTCCGCGATGGTGCATCCACACAACATCGAAATAAGCCCCTTAGTCAGAGTACACGCTGCACACTAAGCATATATAACTCACTATTCCCACTCCAAAATACCTAAACTCAGGGAAAATGCAAGACACTTAACTTAAATAATTTACTAATTATACTCCAACATAACATTACTCAAGGAAAGTGCTGGACAATAATCAAACATACTTTACTAATTTTACTCCAACCTACATTAATTCAGGGCAGGTGCTGGACACTAAACATATATAATTAACTATAACCACTCCAACCTACATTAATTTAGGGAAGGTGCTGGACACAAAACATATATAATTAACTATTCCAACTCCAACCTACATTAATTCAGGGAAGGTGCTGGACACTAAGGGGCCGATTCCGATCTTGGCCGGTAGGGCTCCGAATCGGACTCGGCATTACCGGATCCAATTTGGAGCCCTGTTTCCCGACCGAGTCGGACGGGCGTCCGGGCGAGCGAGTACGATGCGAGCGTACGCGAAATCGCCGACCGACTCGTTCGCGGGACCCAACCGCTCCGACCGACTCGCACGGACACGACTCGCAACGCGCAATGGAGATGTTCCCCGGCCGGGTAAGTACGATGCGCGCCGCGAGCAGTCCGACCGACTCGCGCCGTCCGGCTCGAAAGAGCAGTTGGAACCGCACTTTGGGGGTCCGTGTTGGACCCCCCTGTACGCCTAGCCGCACGACTCGCACACAGGGGGGACCCATGGGTCCCCCATACCTGTGCATGTACGGCGCGACCCGCTTCGACGCGTACCCACTGTAGGGGGCGCCCTTGTTCGCCTCGCACCCATTGAGTCAATGGGAGCCCGCGTACGCATTGTACGACCGGCTCCCATTGACTTCAATGGGAGTCCGACCGAATCGAGTCCGATATCATGCGAACGCATCGTACTCGTTCGGTCGGACTGCTAGGGTCCGATTCGGTCGGAAATCTCTCCGGGTCCGGCTCGGTCGAAGAGATTTCCGGCCTGAATCGGAATTGGCCCCTAAATATATATAATTAACTATTCCCACTCCAACCTGCATTAATTCAGAGAAGATGCTGGACACTAAGGGGCTGATTACGATGTTGGGAAGAAAGTTTCCGCCCGACACAGTCTCAGAATCGTGATCGACCGACTGGCGGTCAGCGGTTCCGCCCGACCGATTACGATCTGACAGAACACTGTTTGGTTGGAGTCCCATTGTTCCCTATGAGAGCTTGTGTTCTGCCTGACAACACCGGCTCCTTTGGTGAAATGGGGGGTGTGTGTAAAACCCTGCACACTGTCGCGGGCACCCCATTGTAACTGCCACACAGCGCAGGGGAATCCCTCATTACGATGTTGGTCAGAAAAGCTCTGAACAGCATTCTGATTATCCTAACCCATGTCGGAACCCATGTTTCCAACCGACTCGGAAACATTTACGACCAACTGATTACGATAGAAGGTAACCGTTCTGTCTTTCCGACTCAGTTCCGACCGGCATTCGGAGACATAGGGGCCGATTCTGATGCGGGTTGGAAAAGCTTCCCGACCGAATCGGTTGGGAAATGGTGTCCGACCCACTCGGATCGGGAAAGTCCGACCGGCGGAGTAGGATGCATCCGGATGCTTCCAGATACGATTTGGTTGAACTCCCATTGACTTCAATGGGAACATTTGTTCCTAACCGCATCAGAATTGGGCCCTCGGTCGGGAAGACACGTTCCCGATCCGATTTGGAAGGAGCAAATGCCGTTAGGAGGCCTTCCTAACCGCATCAGAATCAGGACCTCGGTCGGGAAGCTTTTCCAACCCGCATCAGAATCGGGCCCTCTGAGTCGGTTGGAGCTGAATCGTACAGCTCTACGGACCGCGTTTCCGACTGACGTATTACGATGTCGGATTCAGACAGCCTTTCCGAATCAATCTGTCCGACACACAACTGCTGTCAGAAACTGACTTTGGGGGCCCGTAGCAGGTTTCCCTTCACCCAGAGGCCTCTGGTTGGGGCCCGTGGGGTACCCTTGGGACCCTTCTTTACAACCGTGCACAGTGTGGCAGGCACCATGGGGTGCCTGCGACAGGGTGCAAGGTTTTGCACAACTACCCCTTTTTTCAATGGGAGCCTGTATTGTAGGTCGGAACACTGGCTCACATTGAAATTAATGTGAGTGCGACCGAATGGTGTTCGGAAACATCGTAATTGGTCGGTCATACTCGCCGAACCGAGTCGTTCGGAACCGATTCCGACAAGGAGTCGGTCGGAAAGCTTTCCGACCGACTTCGTAATAAGGCCCTAAATCATTTTGTTTCACCTTTTACTTTTATTTATTCATTTTTTAAGATCTATTAAATGTAACAATTATACAAAACTTAAAAAAATGAAAATATACACATTTATTTTTATTAACATATTGAAAAATATAAACAAAACTTGATTATAAATAATTTTAAAATGTGCCTTAAATTTAAATCAATCTATTTAAAAAATTTACATTTTCCATACAATTAGTGATCCAATAAATGTATCAAATAATAGTTTTAATTTCATGCGTATTTATTTTCAAATACTTTTTTCATAAATTTTTTATGTTTTTTAAAAATTAAAAATTTTCCTTTAAAAAGGCAACTATATTACTCTTGATTTACTCTTTTTAAAAAAGATATTCACTACATTTATGTAATTAAAAATGTACATTTTTATAAATATATAATTTATACAAACTTTTTAATTTTAGTTAAATAAATTAAAAAGTTCATAAATATGTCATATTTATCAAACAAAAAAACCTAAAAAAATACTAATTATATAATTTTTCATTACAATCAATCACCACCTCTCAATATAAAACAACAACATTAATGTAAATAAATATATTTCTAATATATTCACCATTAAATTCTTTTTTTCGTTTAAAATATTTTTGATGAAATTTTTTTTTAAACAATAACCTGAAATTAAAATATTTATTCAAAAATAATTTTAAAAAAAATGTAATTCTATTTAAATTAAATATCCAAAACTATTCAATTTAGCAATTTACAATAATCAATTTTAATTCTAAAATATTCACTTAAATTTTTTATTGAGATCATATAAAATACATAAATGCCTCACACCAATACAACCTACTATATAAAGCACCTTTTCATTTTTCAGTTATAAAATTCAATTTTTTTAAAACATACATATTTATAAAAATATTAAGAAATTAATACGAATATATATTTTTTTTTATTTGTTACAATTTCAATTTTTAATATATCTACAAAAATCAATCACAACCATAAAGACGTAAAAACCACACTTTTTAATCCGAAATATGTATATACATTTTTATAATTTCCATTTCAAGATGAAAATTGTATCAAATATTGTTTTTTTTTTTAAATATAATTTAAATTACTCCCCACCCTTATCCCCTACAAGCCCAACATCCTGCTCCTAAAAATATTTTAGGTCTTTCATATTTTCTAAAATATTTAAAAATACATTTAAAAATAAATATTTTTTTCCAAATATTTTAAAACCCTTCCCACCCTTATCCCATATAAACCCAAAATCCCATTACTAAAAAAAATATTAAACACAAAAAAATGTACATATAAATTAAATTATAAAAAACTGTACATCATAAATTACTAACATAAAAAAACAATATTCCACAAAACAATCGATATTTTAAACAATGATATTTAAGATTTCGATATTTTTGACAACAATATTTAAAACAAAGCCTAATTTCGATATTCTTGAACTCGATATTACATACCACGATATTTTTAAACAACGATATTTAAAACACGATATTTCTGTCACATGATATTTTATTTCAATATTCTGTCTAAATACCACCTGCAGTAGAGTACAAGTCAACAAGATTACATTCTGAGGCCCCTAGATTTCATATTCCATATGTATTCCTTCTGTTTGAAACAAGCTGCTTCTTCCTAGTTCTCTTTGAAAAAAAAAAATGTATAAAACTGTTAGAAATACCTTCCTAAAAAAATCTGTACTTTTAACAAACATTTCAAAAGCACTCCACAAAATCCTCCCAGCAGTAGAGACACAGTTTCTGACTAACCCTGAATTTCAACCTGCACTCCTCTGGGGTTAATTCGTACTTACAGACAAGGGCCTTCTTTCTAGTGGGATACCGCAAGCTCTTCCCCTTGTCAAGAGCCAGTATGTTGTCCGTCCCTTCACCATGAATAAGATTCCAAAAGCACCTCTGACATCCTCTGTACCTCTACAGCTACTTCTTAATCCAGAAATTACCTGTCTATATCAACCCACTTATTTAAGTCATGCAGCAAGTCTCTGAATATATGAACACTTTCCTCTGCACTGGACACAGTAGTGGCACTCCCACCATTTTTACTAGACTCTAACAGCTATTTGGCCTTAAAGTGCACCTCCTTGACACTCCAGCTAGCAGGAAACCTCTTCTCCTCCAAGACTATCTTAGCCTCACCTTTTCTCTCCTCTGCACTCAGCTGGACCAGCTGTAGCCTCAGTTCCCATTCAGCCTGTCTGTCCTCGAGGTCCTTAGGGGACTGGGTTTGTGAGGAGACAGTACTTCCTGCACCTTATCCAACTGTACTTCCTGCACCGTATCAAATGGAGAAGTCTCTCGCTGGGGGATCCCCTCTCTCCTCTGGACACTTTACCCACTCATTACTTCACTCCTATCTCTACTTCTGAAACCTGTTACCCTTTGGGGCTGTGATTCTGAGATCAACTACAATCAGGGTTCTCTCTTTTCAAGAGTGCTGAAGTAGTCCTCTTCAAATTCTTCTTGTGGTGCAGATTGCATTCTGCGGATGTCCTCCCAGGCTCTAAGGGTGAACTAGTACTCAAACTTGGACGTACACATGAGTAAATGAGTGTGTGAATGGTCTTATGGGTGTGTGAATGAGTATGGAAATCAGTGTATGGCTATATGTGTGATGGATACATAACTTCTTTTGTGAGAGTGTAACTGGGTCTGTAAGTGCCTCCCTGACTGTGTGAGCATCTGCAAATGACATACTATTAAATCACATACTATGAGCAAACACCCACCTCTAATTTCAAATGCATTCAATCATACTAGCATAATAAAATTAATATACATTCAGTATAGCAATTCCTCTTTCTCCTTTCCTGCTCACTGTATCTTTTGTTAATATTCTCATCTAAGCCCCCTTCTAGTAGACTGTCTAGAAGCTACACATTTTCGTTCACCTTACATACACTCACTATTTTTTTCTAAATATACCTTCATATACTACAACCTAATTAACATAGCTGTAAAAGCTCTTTGCTGTTCTCTCAGTTTTTTCTATGTCAGGTAACATCTGCTTTAATTTGAAATCTCCAGTCAGAACTCCTACAAATCACCTCCTCTCTCAGTAGAAAAGCAGGTAAAATGGCTACCCCCACCATGTGCTTTTACTTATGGTGCTCTAGTTAACAAATCACAGGTTTCCTTTCATCTTTTTTTTTTGTAAAACCCCTTCTAAGTGGTCAGTATTTATTGAACCCTTTCCATGTTTCCTGCGAAGGAGCCCAATTTGGCTGTTTTTTTTATGATTCCGAGGATCCACCGCAACGCTCAGCGTGCCTTCCTGTGTAACTCCGCAACGTGATTTGCGGATTTACATGGGGGACATGCTGGGCACTGTGACAGGTTCGGGGATCCCGCGCATGGTCCAAAAAAACATTTTCTGCCATTTTACTGCCCATTAAACATGCTTTCCCCTCATTTATACCATACACATGGGATAAGAAAAGCTCTCACCTGACCCGTTCACTTAGTATACAACCAACTTTTCAGCCTCGGAGACCATTCCCGAGATATAAAATGGCAGATACAACTTTTCTGTGAAGGTGCGTCCAGCCAATCAAAACTCTGAAATGTGGCTCCACGGGGTCCCCACGGGTCGAACCATGGAGAATCCATGTCGCTAGATATAGAAATTTGGTTTTAAGTTATTATCTCTAAAACTACTGAATGGATTTACACCGAATCACAAAAAGCATGCTTCCCAGACCAAAAGCTAGCTTTCTGCCAAATTTGGTGTAATTCCGTCCAGCGGTTCGACCTGTAGGTGTATTTAAAATCCCTATTGTAAATTACATTGGGAAAACGCATTCTGGTCCCCCCTTTTTCTCTGCCCCCACTTGACTAATCACCCTGAAACTTCCAAAACATCAGCTGATGTGACTGCCAAACACGTTTTGAAAATTTCATGAAGATTCGTCAAGCTGCGCCAAAGTTATTGGCAAAACAAATAATGCTTTTCCAATGGAAACTAGGTCCTAATTATATATATCCTTTACTTTTGCCTCTCCTGGAACTGTGGGACCCAAGGGAGGTGATCCTCGGGGAGCTGTGGCGGGTCCTTAGGGTAGGCGCAGCAGCCGGTGACTGGGCTCCACGCAGTAAGTACATGAACCAGATGCAGGTGGGCACCGCTTATATTCCCTTTCCGGATACTCGCAGCATGAGTTAGTATTCCATCTCTTTTGTTACGCTCGTTTATCTAGATCGTGAAACTGAGCAGGCACCATGACCCCGACTCCCATGAGGCAAGCAACGTCGCGTCTTTAGTAAGCTCCCCATTTTTCATCCATCTTTGATCCTAGGCACCATGAGTACAGCGCTGTTATATCCAGCATGCATGCATTTACTCTTACGCCCTCACCGATCTGTATGAGAGCGTAGACACCCACTTTTAATGAATGACGCAAGTGGTGTTGTAATATATACTCACGGGCCCAATTGATATCGCCGTGTGTTGATTGATGCATATGCACTTCATGGCGTCACTGGCCAGCCTGAGTGCACAGACATCTACCAGCATGAATGCTAGCAGTGGGGTGTATTTTATTCCTTAGTGACTGATTTTGTCACTCGATTGAGTGTGCGCAATTTGTGTACTACCAATTACTGCCTCTTGTTCTATGAGGTACATGTCAAGATGTGTATAGTTCTCACGTTCTTGATACACACACTTGAGAGTGTAAGGAGCACTTTACCCTCTAGACACTACATTACAGCTACGTATTGTGTTTGCTTGTGATTATATGTTTTTCTTTTCAGATTTTCTCCTTTCTACAAATTGGACGAAAGGACGCCTGACTGTGAGTACATGGTTAGGTTGTAGTGATCAAGGGTAGGGTACACCTTAGCGAGTGTATACCGCCCGGGTCACGTTCACTGGTCCTGACGAAAACCTGGTACTATCATCTTCAGGTTGAAACATGTAGACCTTTTTATGCACTTTTTATGCACATTTTATTCACTATAGAGATACCGGAGGTCAATTTAACCGAGAACAGCATCTTACCAACATTTTTAATATTGTCCAGTTGCTCCAGAATAAAAAAAAATTTAGTGAGTTATAACTGGCCAATTTTTAATCACTTTACACTCACTTGCACCAAAAAATAATCTGCTCCAAGGGAATCAGGTGTTGAAGCACACCCGGATAGCATTCGGCTATTCGGGTGGGACCCCAATGATGAAGCATGTCACCAACTAGGTTGGTGAGTGAGGGGCCTTCTTAAGAAAGGAGAACTTCCCTTCTTGTGCACCTCTCCCAATACTTCGGAGACATTGAGTTGTCTCCTGGGTGTACTCCTCCCACTGTTTGTTTGCGCATGCCGGCAGAGCATACCGGCTGAAGATTCACTGTAAAGTTAGGTAGGCGCACTCTCAGGAACAGCAGAAAGTAGTCACAGTTTGCAGGAAGCTGTTTGTTCACACAACGCGTTTTGGTTTTGGCCTTGGTCACATGAGAATACATCACCACAAGGGTGTCCTTAAAACTGCATGATAGAAGTAAAGATAGGGACACAATGAAGTCTAATGTGTCGGCCATTTTGGAACATGAATCTATAGTGACCGTGAGGATAGTAAATACCAAGGTGACTGTATATCTTGCCAAGTGTAAAAGTGACAAAGCCAAAAGCCCAAACAATGATGCGGACAGGTAGCCCATTGATTAAATCAATCGCAATTGGCACCCTGGTGGCGAGGGCTAGCTATCACGGGCAAAGTGCCCCTCGAGGTAACAATGATACTGCTGACCTGGACCAAAGAACATCAATCAGCAGGCCCGTATCTGTGTAGGCATAGTGCCTGAATATCGCCGAGTTCAAAGGTGTTTTCCATGAAATATGGGTAGGTATGGAGTAAATGGCAATGTGGCGGATGTCAAGATAATTACTCAAATGAGTGTGTCATGGGTACCGGACAAGTGTCCCCACTTAAGGTTAACAATAACTGCATAATGCATCAAGTTCCACTAAAATAAGCAACTGAGAAAAATATCATGCATGAATCTTATCTGTGATGGAATCCCAGAAGTTACGATGAAGAAACGGGTAGGGAGGCCCGTGCAGGTGAGTTTGTGATGGGGGGTCCCTTCCTTTCCCCCTACAAAAAAGAAAAAACACAAAAGAAAGTTTAGCAACAAAGTGCAAAGCTAAAAAACACTTAATGTGCAGGTTTCATTCTAATTGCAGATGAAAGAAGAGTAAGGTTAGGTATAGAGGTGAAGAAATCATTCCTCTTTGAGGTGAACTGCAAGTTCTTCATCCTGGTTCAGCCCACCCAGGATTTTTGTCTGGAAGTCAACTATGTATTTGGACTCCCTTTTTCTCAGTTTCAGAGTCCTGTCCCCACCCCTGTGATCATTGGTAATCTGTTCAATGGCACAGTATGTGAGTTGGGATGAGTGTGAGAAATGTTTGTCTTGGAAGTGCCGGGCTACCTGATACTTAGGGTCTCTGTTATTGACGGCCCTCATGTGTTCCAAGATTCTCTTCTTGGCCATCTGGGTGGTGCTACCTATGTACCAGAGTTTGCATGGACACTCAATGATGCAGATGACGAAATTGGTGCTGCAGGCGAGAAATTGTGAGATAATCTTATTGGTATGCCCTCATCTCATTTCCTTGTGCATCAGGCTGTTCTTGCACGCCTTGCAATGGCCGCAGGGAAAAAAGCCTTGCAGAGGGAGACAGCGTTTACAACGCTGTCAATACCACGCAGGTAGGTAACAATGCGGTCATTACAATGACCGCGTTGTTACCACGCGTGCCTTTACATCGCAAGACGTTTCAACGACTTGCGCTAGTTGGCGTGCAACACCAGGGAATGTGTTGGATTTTAAATCCAACACCTTCCCTGCTGTTGCGCTAACTGGAGTAGGAATAGTAATTTATATTATTCCTAAGTCCAGCGCGCCACCTAGCGCAAGTCGTTGAAACGACTTGCGATGTAATGCCACACGTGGTAACAATGCAGTCGTTGTAACGACCGCGTTGTTACCTACCGCGTGGTAAAAGCACGCATTGTAACGTCATATATTCCCTTGCAGAATATGCGTGTTGCCCCCACTGATCGTGGTAATGCCACTATGGACTAACATGTCCCTGCGGCTGTGCCCTTTCCTGTAGGTAATGTGAGGTCTATCTTCCATGCTGTTACCTATGGTTGTGTCACTTCTGAGGATATCCACATTTTTTACCAAAATCCGCTTGACATTGCTGGCATCACCATCATATGTCAGGATAATCCTGGTACCATCCTCAGAACATTCTGTCCCGGCGTTTGTCTTGTCAGCAACAGTCTCCTGTCTAGTGATGCTGTCTGCTCTTTCACTGGCCCTCTTGAGGACCCAATCGGGGTACCCTCTTTCCCAGAATCTCATCAACATGATCTCACGTTCATGTTGATAAGCTGTCTCGGTGTTGCAATTCCGTTTGGCTCTTAATAACTCCCCATAGGGGATGCTCCACTTGAGAGTCTCGGGATGGCTGCTCAGTGCATGCAGTAAGCTGTTGCCAGCTGTACTCTTGTGAAAATGCTCAGTGCGGATGGTTTTCTGCCTGATGCTAATCTTGATGTCAAGATACTCAACCGTGGTGTCGCTAATCCTGCCTGTAAGTTGTATGTTGCGGTTGTTGTTATCCAGCTTTTTAATGAAGTCAGCTGCCAATTTCTCAGTACCTCTTCAAATAATGAAGAGGTCATCAATGTACCTGAGCCCTACTACAACACGCTCAAGATCCTGAGTAAGCTCCGGATTCTGGTACCATTCCTCCTCCTCCGACAGACCCATGAACATGTTGGCAAAACTTGGTGCGAAGCACGAGCCCATGGCAGTCCCTGTAAATTATACCATTGAACAGGAATATATTGTTCCTGAGACAATGTGCTATCATCTCCAGGATCATGATGGTGTGTTCCCTGTACCTGATTCGTCTTCTGTGTACAAAGTGGCGACATGCTTCAAGTCCTTGTTCATGGTCTATGATGGTGTACAGTGCGCTGACGTCGAGGGTGATCAACAGGTAATCATCCTCCCATTCAATGTTCTGTAACTTACACAAAAAGTCCTTTGTGTCCCTGATATAAGAGTCCAGTTTGAATACGTGATCCCTCAAAAAGTGGTCAACGTACTTGGACACATGTTCGAGAACACTGCCCCTGGATGAAACAATAGGCCGTCCTGGTGGGACAAGAGGGTCCTTGTGTATCTTAGAAAGAAGATACAAAACTGGGAGCTTAGGGTGGTCCTTTTTGAGAAAACAATATTCCTCTCATTCAAGTATCCCCCGGTCCCTCCACTCGATCAACTTGTCCCTTATGGTGGTGATGCTGTCAGTGTACTCCTCTCTAGAGATGGGAACGTAAAATCTGTTGTCACTAAGTTGCCTCATAGCCTTTGAAATGTACATGTCTTTATCAAGCAAAACAATATTGCCCCCTTGTCTGCTTGACGTATGGCAATCTCACTGTCCCCAGATGGAGAGACTAGTGCCTATCTTTGTGTAAAGGTAAGGTTGTTGGGAGCCCTATTTTTGTGACCAAATTTGTAACGTAGCTCTATGAGAGACTTGGTGACTACCTCACGAAAAGTATCGATGTTGGATGTGGGATAGCGGGATAGAAAGTGGACCGTGGTTTGAAACTAGTGCCGGCTGCTGCCTCGTGTGTTATGCCTAAGTCCTCTAACACTGAGGTTTCAGTGATCTCTGGTCCTGTATACTCTGGCTCCTGTTGCAATTGCAACAGAGTCACTAGGGTATCCATGTCCCTGATGTCCAGGTCTATCTCATTGCCCTGGGCAAGAGAGGGATTTCTACCTGTGGGTGCATTTAGCCTCAATTTGTGCCATTTCCTTAATTTGAGTTTGCGTATGTACTTATATAGGTCAATCCTCGCGTTGGTGTAGTTGAAAACAGAAGAAGGACAGAAAGAAAGACCAAGGCAAGGAGTGCGTTTTTCAATGTCATTGTTTTTTTTTTAGAGAGATTAATGATAGTTCTATTAACCATCTTGGGATTCATTACAGTGTCTTCTTGGAGCTCGCGTTGTTGTTTCCCATGCGCCCCGTCCTCTCCCTCTTCTGCCATCTTTGTTGGATGCGTAATCTTCTTTGGTGGCTCCTCCTCTGCCTTTTCCTCTGCCTCGTCCTCTCTGTCCTCTTGGTTTCGGTATCGGGGTGTCTCTTGACGTCTGACTCCCCCGTCGCAGCAGACAATATTCGTCTAAAAAAGTCACCAGTCGGGTGACTCTTTCGTTGCCAGATGCACTGCTGCCTGATGTTACAGATTCAACGTCACTGGCAGCCGATTGTTCAGACAACGAGCTCTCGGTTGCTGACTGCTGTGTATCATTAGTGGCAGGCTTGTCCGTGTAGAGATGGTCATACTTCCTGCTGAACGTCAGAATCCTCCCACTCTCGTAGTCATAATAATCTCTGTTCAGTTTTCGCTGTTTGTGGGCTTTGACGTCTTCCTCATGGTTTCTGAGCCGCTCTTTCATGCTCTCCATAAGTCTTTTAAAGTTACTTTGTTCCATGTTTGTTTCAAGATCTTCCTGTAAAAGTTTTATCTCTGTTAGCAATACCTCGCGGTCAATCCATGCATATTTCACCAGTATTTCTAGCATGCATCATGAGCTTGCTGCTGAATTTTCGGACCATTCTTCCAGCATTTTAGGATTGGGTGAATAATAGGACTGGGTCGTGAATATCCTCAATCCTCTCGGTACCATATTGTTGTCTATATAGTTCTCTAGTGAGGTAGCTTCCCACCATTTGGATATCTCGGTCTTTCTCATTTTCTTTAGTTTTCTTAGTTTGTCCTCCAGGGGTTGAACTTGGTTGCTCTTGGTTGTTTTAGGCACCCCGTCCCTGGTGTCCGTGCAAAGAGAGTGAGAGCAGCCGCTCTCCTCTCCGCCTCTTCCTCCATACTGCAAGTACAGATTCCTTCTAGCTGATGTGTGACATGGGTCTGCCGATTGATGTTCTTTGGTCCAGGTCAGCAGTATCATTGTTACCTTCGAGGGGCACTTTGCCCGTGATAGCTAACCCTCACCACCAGGGTGCCAATTGCGATTGATTTAATCACCGGGCTACCTGTCCGCATGATTGTTTGGGCTTTTGGCTTTGTCACTTTTACACTTGGCAAGATATACAGTCACCTTGGTATGTACTACCCTCACGGTTACTATAGATCCATGTTCCAATATGGCCAACACATTAGACTTCATTGTGTCCCTCTCTTTATTTCTATCATGCAGTTTTAAGAACACCCTTGTGGTGATGTGGTGATGGGCAGCCGAAACACGTTGTGTGAATAAACAGCTTCCTGCAAACTGTGACTACTTTCTGCTGTTCCTGAGAGTGCGCCTACCTAACTTTACACTAATTATAAATATATTCACTAAAAAAAAACAAAGGTTACAGGGACGTTATAGTTAGGGTCAGGTTTTACTCATACAAAACAAGAGAAATTCAGCCATTATAGTTACCTGAGTTAACTATAACTCGTGCCTCCGCAATGCACTGCTTATGACCTCACATATTACATCACTCATGACATGGTCAGTGACATCACTGATGACATCTCAATGATCCCTAGGGCCATGTAAGGCTCCATGAGAGGGGCCGCAGGCCCCCCTCTCTTCTAAGTAAGCCCCGGGGAGGTGGTGGTCTCCAGGGCAGGGGGTCAGCAATGGACACCCTTCATGTTTGTGTTTGTGCCCCGGGGAAGTGGCGGTCCCATGGGCTGCATGGGGGGGCCAGAGCCCTCCCACGCTTTATTAATTATATTAGCCCCGGGGAGGTGGCAGTCCCTGCTTTTTTTGTGGCCTAGTTGAACAGGCCTAGGGGGTCAGGGTGTTTCTACCCTGCCCCCTTTTCTTTCTTTTTTTAACGTTTTTGCTAGTGACTCAGATCAACCGAGTCACAAGATGGCTGCCAACACTTCCTGGTTTGAAGTGTTGGCAGCCAATCAGATCTCAGGCACGAGATCGGGAGGGTTCGCGGATCCACCTCGGCCAGAGTTGTACATCTGAGAAATGTAATCTTTATATTTCTCAGGTACTACTGAACGGATTTACACCATTTAACAAAGAGAGTGCTTCTGGACCAAGAGCTACCTTTTTGCCAAATTTGATGTAATTCCATTCAGCAGTTCGGGCTGTAGCTGTGTATAAACTTTCCTATGGAAATTGTCAAGGAGAAAAAGTGTTTTTTCTCAGCCCCTGCTTGATGGATCACACCGACATTTTCAAGACAGCAGCTGCAATGACTGCACTGATAGTTTTGAAAACTTTGCGAAGATTTGTGAAACGACGCCAAAGTTATTGGCAAATCAAAAACAGCTTTTTAATAGAAATCAGGTCCTAACTATAACTACCTACTGGTGACTGTATATATATATATATATATATATATTATCTACTGGCGGTCGCCAGTAGATAGTTATAGTTAGGACCTATTATCCATAGGAAATCCGCGACATTCTATTTGCAATAACGTTGGCGCCGGTTGATGAATCTTCGCAAAGCTTCCAACTTGTTGGGGCGCTCCGGTCCGCTCCTACCCTGAAAGTCTCGGGGTGATACGTCAAGCGGGGCCGAGAAAAAGGGGGTCCCAAAACGCGTTTTCCCCATTCATTTTTCCATAGGAACCTTTAGTCGCAGCTACAGCCCGAACTGCTGAACGGAATTACCCCAAATTTGGCAAAGAGGTAGCCCTTGGTTCAGACTGGTGCCTTTTGCTAAAATGGTGTAAATCCGTTCAGTAGTTCCTGAGAAATTCACAATTAAAATCACATATATATCTATGGGCGCGTCGGATCCGTGTACCCTCCCGATCACGAGCTGCATGTTAATTGGCTGTCAACACTCCAAATCAGGAAGTGTTGGCAGCCATTTTGTCCCTCTGTAGAACGGAGGGACAGAAACAAGTGCGCAAAACGCACAAAGGGGGCAGGGTAGAAACACCCTGACCCCCTAGGTCTGCTCAGGGGGTCCCACAAGGACCCCCTGGGCAGAAAAAAGCATTTTTTTTTTTTTTTAAATCGGCAGGATGCGCTCAGGGAGCGCGGATCCGCCGAGAAAAAAAAGAAACAAGTGCGCAAAACGCACAAAGGGGGCAGGGTAGAAACACCCTAACCCCTAGGCCTGCTCAGGGGTCCCACAAGGACCCCTGGGCAAAAAGCATTTTTTTTTTTTAAATCGGCAGGATGCGCTCAGGGAGCGCGGATCCTGCCGAAAATCAAGCGCGGTCTCCCGCGCTTCGATGTTAATTTGCCCCGGGTGGGCCAAGTCCCGGGGGCATGCTGGGGGGTTTATTTTATGTATGGGGGCCTCTAAGGGCCCCCAAGCCCGGGGACCGCCACCCCGGGGCTTTATCATTAATGGTGCGGGAGGGCTCTGAGCCCTCCCGCAGCCCCGGGACCGCCACCTCCCGGGGCTTTTAAAAAAATTTTTAAACCTGTGTGGGGGCTCCAGCCCCCACACGCCCGGGACCACCACCTCCCGGGGCACTAAGAAAATTGAAAATGGGGGTCCGTTTTGGACCCCCAAGCCCCGAGGACCACCACCTCCCCGGGGCTTTCAAAATGTAGGGAGGGGGCCGCGCAGCCCCCTCCTGGAGCCCTTGATGGCCCTGGGGACCGCCACCCCCAGGGCCGGCTCCTGCAGTGTCCCGGGGTGCCTACCCCGGGACACTGTAGTTTGCTATGACAGGACGGGAGCCTCGCGGCTCCCGTCCTGTCATAGCAAACTTAGTTTGCATTTTGAAAGAGAGAGCAGGAAACCTGCTCTCTCTTTCAAAATGCAAACCAATTGCTTTTCCACACGGGGAGCAGCATGTTAGCTGCTCCCCATGTGGAAAAGGAATGCCGGCTCCCGTAGGACACCGGGAGCCGGCGGGACTGTGGGGGGTTTGGGGACCCCCCCACAGTCCCCAACCGGAGGCCAGGCCCCGGGGGATGGGGTCCCCGGGGCCATAAGTGGCCTGAGGAGGGGGGCCACGCAGCCCCCCTCCATATTTTTTATCTAAAAAAGAGGGCATGCCCCGGGGGATGGGGTCCCCGGGGCCAATAGAGGCCCAGGGAACGGGGGCCACGCGGCCCCCTTCCCGTTTTTTTTTTTTTTTTTTTAATTAAAACAAAAAAAAATGCCCAGGCCCCGGGGGATGGGGTCCCCGGGGCCAAAAGTGGCCGAGGGAAGGGAGGCCACGCAGCCCCCCTCCCATAAATTTTTTTTTTTTTTAAAACGGCTTCGTGCCGGAGGCCCCGCCCCCCTCCCTGCAGTACTCTGCAAACGCGCCCCCTGGCGCGTTTTAAGAAGGGGAAGTAATTCCCCTTGAATACTGGGGGTCCCTGGGGGCCAACTAGCCCACCAGGAACCTCCAGTATGCGCCAGGGGGCTGCCTTGCAGAGAGGTGTACAGAGGCCACGCCCCTTTTTACACCTCTCTGCAACGCAGCTCTGTGGCGCTTAATGGAGGTAGCTGGTGGGCTAGTTGCACCCCAGGGACCCTCAGGATTCAAGGGAGTTAATCCCCCGACTTAAAACGCGCCACGGGGCGCGTTTGCACAGTGGTGAAGGGAGGGGGCGGGGCCTGAGGTGACATGTGTGCAAACAGGCCCCATGGCGCGTTTTAAGATGGGGAATTAAATCCCCTTCAATCCTGAGGGTCCCTGGGGGCCAACTAGCCCAACAGGTACATCCAGAAAGCGCCACAGAGCTGCGTTGCAGAGAGGTGTAAAAGGGGTGTGGCCTCTCTACAGTCTCTGCAACGCAGCCCCTGGCGCATACTGGAGGTTCCTGGTGGGCTAGTTGGCCCCTAGGGACCCTCATGATTCAAGGGGACTTAATCCCCAACTTAAAACGCGCCACGGGGCGCGTTTGCACAGATGTCACCTCAGGCCCCGCCCCTCCCTTCACCATTGTGCAAATATTCCTCTAAAATCTGCCGAACTACGAATTCTGATTTACTCACCTGTTATCAGGAGAGACCTCAGTGCTGCATCTTTCAGCCCAGTACTAATCCTGAAAAGTAATTTTAACCGTACTTACCAGTAACTTGAATTTCCTTCCATAGGATATCATTGCCTGCTTTTTGCTGAAAAAGTTTCTAAGTGTTGATTTTTGAAACATACAAATATTCCTCTAAAATCAGCCAAAATACGAATTCCGATTTACTCACCTGTTATCAGGAGAGACCTCAGTGCTGTATCTTTCAGCCCAGTACTGGTCCTGAAAAGTAATTTTAACCGTACTTACCAATAACTTGAATTTCCTTCCCTAGGCTAACATTGACTGGTTTCACTTGGAAATTCTTCTAAGTGTGGAGTTTTGGAACTTTAAAATATTCCTCTAAAATCAGCCGAAATACGAATTCCGATTTACTCACCTGTTATCAGGAGAGACCTCAGTGCTGCATCTTTCAGCCCAGTACTGATCCTGAAAAGTAATTTTAACCGTACTTACCAGTAACTTGAATTTCCTTCCATAGGATATCATTGCCTGCTTTTTGCTGAAAAAGTTTGTGTTGATTTTTGAAACATACAAATATTCCTCTAAAATCAGCCGAAATACGAATTCCGATTTACTCACCTGTTATCAGGAGAGACCTCAGTGCTGTATCTTTCAGCCCAGTACTGGTCCTGAAAAGTAATTTTAACCGTACTTACCAGTAACTTGAATTTCCTTCCATAGGCTAACATTGACTGGTTTCACTTGGAAATTCTTCTAAGTGTGGAGTTTTGGAACTTTAAAATATTCCTCTAAAATCAGCCGAAATACGAATTCCGATTTACTCACCTGTTATCAGGAGAGACCTCAGTGCTGCATCTTTTAGCCCAGCACTGACCCTGAAAAGTAATTTTAACCGTACTTACCAGTAACTTATATTTTCTTCCATAGGAATCCATTGTCTGGTTTTCAGCAGAAAAGTTTCAAAGTGTCGATTTTCACAAACTACAAATATTCCTTAAAAATCGCCTGTATGACTTAAACGCATTCTTTCAACTGTTTACAGGAGATGCACCAGTGCTGGATCCAGGATCCAACACTGAGTAAGAAAAAGTAACGATAACAGTTTTTACCTGCTAAGTGAATTTCCTTTCATAGGATAACATTGGTGATTCTATGAGAAAAAGTTTCTAAGTGTCAACTTTTAAAATACAATAATATTCCTTAAAAATCACTACTGTAACCAAAACGCTTTTACTCAACTGTTTACAGGAGATGTCCCAGGACTGAATCTAGGATCCAGTCCTGTGGTTAGAAAAGTAATCCATAAAGTAACTAATTGCATTTAACTAGAAATTCACATTGAGCTGAATGTTGCATTGTGTTTGAAAATGTGTTGCCCATTGCAACAACTGTAACTACTGTACTTAAAAGTCTATTGCCTATGTGCAAAGTATTTAAACTAAAGTAATTCATTCTGAGAAAGTATTTTTTGTAATGTATAATGTAATTACAATGTAATTTAAAAAATAAAATATGTAAAAAAAATTGTTTCTAAAAATGTAGTAAATCAGTATGAAAAAAATAAATATAACAATTAATACATTTAAAAATTGTCATTTACAAAACCTTTGAAATTCACTGAAAAAACCGTAGGTTTCAGACATGTTATAGTTAGGAATTAGCATTTAAAAAACCTTTGAAATTCACTGAAAAAACCCTAGGTTTCAGACACGTTATAGTTAGAAATTAGCATTTAAAAAACCTTTGAAATTCACTGAAAAAACCATAGGTTTCAGGCACGTTATAGTTAGAAATTAGCATTTAAAAAACCTTAGAAATTCACTGAGAAAACCATAAGGTTTTAGGGACAGTTATAGTTAGTTGGACATTGCACTCGTACAAAACCCGTGAAATTCCCCGTTGTAGTTAGTTCAGGTAACTATAACTCGCGCCCCCGCAATGCACTGCTGATGACGTCACATATTACATCACTCATGACATGGTCAGTGACATCACTGATGACATCACTGATGACATCTCAAATGACATCACTGATGACATCACTGATGACATCATCCATGTGAGAATTTAATGCATCTTCTCACACCCTAATATAAGTTTTGATACACCCCTCTACATTACAGACTGCCATTCTCAAAACCATACACACTCCAATACCAATAAGTACATACCCACTCACTGATTCTTAGGTCTACACACACACATCTACTCACTCACCCGTACAGTCACTCATACTTACAGTCACTCAGTACAGGACTATCATATGCACTCATACACCTATATAAACACTCACACAACGCAACTCATCCATAGAGGTACTCACACACCTAGTCAGTCATGCAAATAATTAATCACACTCCAATTTACTCACCTATACAGTTATACACACCAGCTCACTTACTCATAAAAATACTAGCACATTCTTACGCTCCTATGCAATCACTGATGCAAGCACACACTCATCCATATAGCCACTCTCACAATCACACACTCTCACTTATAGCCATTTATATACTCCAACACACATATATACTGCCTTTCACATATGTAGTTACTCACACATGTACCACTGAGATATACATTCAATCACTAACACACCCATACACACACTCACCCACCCATACAGTCCATCACAGACGCACTCTTGAAACCATGCACCCAGTGAATCACCCACTCACACATCTATGCACAGAGTCACACACACCCCACCCACACAAACACTGAGGCACCCATACAGATACTCAGAGAACCAATCCATAACCCATATAGACACTCATTTAGCTAGTCAGAAACCCATGCAGTTGCTTACACAACAACAGACAGACGGATACAGACATTCACACAGTTTAGTCACTCACCCATGCATCCAGTAAGATACGTTTAATCACTCACTTATAGACTCAGTCACGTACCTACTAAATCATCCATTCAGGCGCTTCTACACCCACTCATTCTTCAATACGCCTTTCCCTATATATATTAAACATATTTAAACTTTACAGAAACACACAGTCACTGGATGATGTCATCAGTGATGTCATCAGTGATGTCATTTGAGATGTCATCAGTGATGTCATCAGTGATGTCACTGACCATGTCATGAGTGATGTAATATGTGACGTCATCAGCAGTGCATTGTGGGGCGCGAGTTATAGTTACCTGAACTAACTATAACGGGGGAATTTCACGGGTTTTGTACGAGTGCAATGTCCAACTAACTATAACTGTCCCTAAAACCTTATGGTTTTTTCAGTGAATTTCTAAGGTTTTTTAAATGCTAATTTCTAACTATAACGTGCCTGAAACCTATGGTTTTTTCAGTGAATATATATATATATATATATATATTCATATGCAAACGCCCAAATTTGGAAGACCACACACGGCGTGTTAAATTCCTTTATTGCTTGCGGGACAGCGGGATACACAACATCAGTGGGACAGCCATGCTTGCCTGTGCAAACGCGTTTCGGGTGTACCTTCGCCCTTGGTCACTGCTCAGGCTTACGGGAAAAGGCAGCAATCAGTTACACTGCACTTGCGGTGATATTAATAGTCCCGCCCAGGTGGGCGTATACACATGGTGGATTCTGGATAATAGAGTCAGTTGCTTGTTTCCATAGTGGATGCCGCCAATGTTCCCTTAATTCAAACTTAATTCCACAGTGGGTTGCTGTTGTACTCACGAGGTAGGTATCCAGCTCTTTATGTCGTCGCAAGCAGGCACGTCGTTCTTTATGCGCTGTATTCGTGGCAGCGCTGGATCCGCTGTGTTTAGCAGAGGGGTCCTCCGCGACCAAGGCAGGCCGCTAATATAATCCATATGCAAACGCCCAAATTTGGAAGACTACACCGCAAGTGCAGTGTAACTGATTGCTGCCTTTTCCCATAAGCCTGAGCAGTGACCAAGGGCGAAGGTACGCCCGAAACGCGTTTGCACAGGCAAGCATGGCTGTCCCACTGATGTTGTGTATCCCGCTGTCCCGCAAGCAATAAAGAAATTTAACACGCCGTGTGTGGTCTTCCAAATTTGGGCGTTTGCATATCAATATATATATATATATAACAAAGGTGGTGCCTCTCGAGTCAGGGGGCACAAAGGAGATTGCACTCAGCATTCAGTTTTCAGGTTGATTTATTCACGGAAGCGCGTTTCTACCTAAAAAGGTTTTCGCCACGGCCTCATTTGAAAATTGTGCCCCATCCACCAAAGAAATAACCTTAACAGTGAAAGACATAGAAAAAAAACTATACAGAACATGATAAAGGGGGATGCACAAACAGAATAATGAAATTAGTAATACATCAAACTATGAAAGGTCAATACATGATAACCTTAGAGAAGTCATCAGATTAACAAAATAACATGTAAAGTAGGGGATATCTAGATACATGCTAATGGCTAAAACTCACATGAGATCCATCAGATCCATCAGATTTCTCACCAAAAATGCCACACACAATGATATGTAACACCTGACTTTCTTGTCACATCAAGAAAATTGAAGAAGCACAAATTATGGCCAAGTGGCCTCATGTAATCAAGCACAACATACAACTGGACAAATGATCAAATACCTCCGAAGTGGAAATTTTTTGTTAAAGTCTCCATGATCGTTACAGGAATACCTACTACAATTTGTGTATGGTAAAGATCCCTCTATTCACAGCATAGATGAACTAAATTAATACAGATGACAGCCAAGTGGCCTATATCAGTCAAATAATATGTGACCTGATCAGAAAGATGAATTGACTCATGTTATCGCATCCCATATTGTTAAACCTTAAGTGCTCACCTATTTTAAAAAAGAGCATGTCAATGTCAGTGTGCTTACACTGATAAAATAAAGAGAAATATTAAAAAACAGCACAAAATACACTTCAAAAAATGAGCTCCGAGAGGGGCGAGGGGGTCAGGTTTTATAGGGAGGATGGTAGTGGGCAATAAGAGCAACAGATCAGGGGATCCTCCAAAGGAACACAAACAGCATGTCATGCCAACCAAACATGTGAAGGAAATAACAATAGTAAACCCTCACAAAAGACCACTGGTCACAGGTGGATGTGGCGATGTGGCCGGCCTTTATGGGATACACACTATACATATATATATATATATATATATATATATATATATATATATATATATATATATATATATATATATATAAATAAATACATATATATATATATCCACTAGTTTCGGCGAGTTTCCTAAAGGCAGCCTGAATGCCGGTGGTGCTTAGGATACAGAGCATCTAGTGATGCTGTCTGCTCTTTCACTGGCCCTCTTGAGGACCCAATCGGGGTACCCTCTTTCCCTGAATCTCATCAACATGATCTCACGTTCATGTTGATAAGCTGTCTCGGTGTTGCAGTTCCGTTTGGCTCTTAATAACTCCCCATAGGGGATGCTCCACTTGAGAGTCTCGGGATGGCTGCTCAGTGCATGCAGTAAGCTGTTGCCAGCTGTACTCTTGCGAAAATGCTCAGTGCGGATGGTTTTCTGCCTGATGCTAATCTTGATGTCAAGATACTCAACCGTGGTGTCGCTAATCCTGCCTGTAAGTTGTATGTTGCGGTTGTTGTTATTCAGCTTTTTAATGAAGTCAGCTGTCAATTTCTCAGTACCTCTTCAAATAATGAAGAGGTCATCAATGTACCTGAGCCCTACTACAACACGCTCAAGATCCTGAGTAAGCTCCGGATTCTGGTACCATTCCTCCTCCTCCGACAGACCCATGAACATGTTGGCAAAACTTGGTGCGAAGCACGAGCCCATGGCAGTCCCTGTGGTCTGCCTGTAAATTATACCATTGAACAGGAATATATTGTTCCTGAGATAATGTGCTATCATCTCCAGGATCATGATGGTGTGTTCCCTGTACCTGATTCGTCTTCTGTGTACAAAGTGGCGACATGCTTCAAGTCCTTGTTCATGGTCTATGATGGTGTACAGTGCGCTGACGTCGAGAGTGATCAACAGGTAATCATCCTCCCATTCAATGTTCTGTAACTTACACAAAAAGTCCTTTGTGTCCCTGATATAAGAGTCCAGTTTGAATACGTGATCCCTCAAAAAGTGGTCAACGTACTTGGACACATGTTCAAGAACACTGCCCCTGGATGAAACAATAGGCCGTCCTGGTGGGACAAGAGGGTCCTTGTGTATCTTAGAAAGAAGATACAAAACTGGGAGCTTAGGGTGGTCCTTTTTGAGAAAACAATATTCCTCTCATTCAAGTATCCCCCGGTCCCTCCACTCGATCAACTTGTCCCTTATGGTGGTGATGCTGTCAGTGTACTCCTCTCTAGAGATGGGAACGTAAAATCTGTTGTCACTAAGTTGCCTCATAGCCTCTGAAATGTACATGTCTTTATCAAGCAAAACAATATTGCCCCCTTGTCTGCTTGACGTATGACAATCTCACTGTCCCCAGATGGAGAGACTAGTGCCTATCTTTGTGTAAAGGTAAGGTTGTTGGGAGCCCTATTTTTGTGACCAAATTTGTAACGTAGCTCTATGAGAGACTTGGTGACTACCTCATGAAAAGTATCGATGTTGGATGTGGGATAGCGGGATAGAAAGTGGACCGTGGTTTGAAACTAGTGCCGGCTGCTGCCTCGTGTGTTATGCCTAGTTCCTCTAACACTGAGGTTTCAGTGATCTCTGGTCCTGTATACTCTGGCTCCTGTTGCAATTGCAACAGAGTCACTAGGGTATCCATGTCCCTGATGGCAGGTCGTTCTCATTGCCCTGGGCAAGAGAGGGATTTCTACCTGTGGGTGCATTTAGCCTCAATTTGTGCCATTTCCTTAATTTGAGTTTGCGTATGTACTTATATAGGTCAATCCTCGTGTTGGTGTAGTTGAAAACAGAAGAAGGACAGAAAGAAAGACCAAGGCAAGGAGTGCGTTTTTCAATGTCATTGGGGGGTCTTTTAGAGAGATTAATGATAGTTCTATTAACCATCTCGGGATTCATTACAGTGTCTTCTTGGAGCTCGTGTTGTTGTTTCCCATGCGCCCCGTCCTCTCCCTCTTCTGCCATCTTTGTTGGCTGCGTAATCTTCTTTGGTGGCTCCTCCTCTGCCTTTTCCTCTGCCTCGTCTTCTCTGTCCTCTTGGTTTCGGTATCGGGGTGTCTCTTGACGTCTGACTCCCCCGTCGCAGCAGACAATATTCGTCTAAAAAAGTCACCGGTCGGGTGACTCTTTCGTTGCCAGATGCACTGCTGCCTGATGTTACAGATTCAACGTCACTGGCAGCCGATTGTTCAGACAACGAGCTCTCGGTTGCTGACTGTTGTGTATCATTAGTGGCAGGCTTGTCCGTGTAGAGATGGTCATACTTCCTGCTGAACGTCAGAATCCTCCCACTCTCGTAGTCATAATAATCTCTGTTCAGTTTTCGCTGTTTGTGGGCTTTGACGTCTTCCTCATGGTTTCTGAGCCGCTCTTTCTTGCTCTCCATAAGTCTTTTAAAGTTACTTTGTTCCATGTTTGTTTCAAGATCTTCCTGTAAAAGTTTTATCTCTGTTAGCAATACCTCGCTGTCAATGCATGCATATTTCACCAGTATTTCTAGCATGCGTCATGAGCTTGCTGCTGAATTTTCGGACCATTCTTCCAGCATTTTAGGATTGGGTGAATAATAGGACGGGGTCGTGAATATCCTCAATCCTCTCGGTACCATATTGTTGTCTATATAGTTCTCTAGTGAGGTAGCTTCCCACCATTTGGATATCTCGGTCTTTCTCATTTTCTTTAGTTTTCTTAGTTTGTCCTCCAGGGGTTGAACTTGGTTGCTCTTGGTTGTTTTAGGCACCCCCGTCCCTGGTGTCCGTGCAAAGAGAGTGAGAGCAGCCGCTCTCCTCTCCGCCTCTTCCTCCATACTGCAAGTACAGATTCCTTTTAGCTGATGTGTGACATGGGTCTGCCGATTGATGTTCTTTGGTCCAGGTCAGCAGTATATTGTTACCTTCGAGGGGCACTTTGCCCGTGATAGCTAACCCTCACCACCAGGGTGCCAATTGCGATTGATTTAATCACCGGGCTACCTGTCTGCATGATTGTTTGGGCTTTTGGCTTTGTCACTTTTACACTTGGCAAGATATACAGTCACCTTGGTATGTACTACCCTCACGGTTACTATAGATCCATGTTCCAATATGGCCAACACATTAGACTTCATTGTGTCCCTCTCTTTATTTCTATCATGCAGTTTTAAGAACACCCTTGTGGTGATGTGGTGATGGGCAGCCGAAATACGTTGTGTGAATAAACAGCTTCCTGCAAACTGTGACTACTTTCTGCTGTTCCTGAGAGTGCGCCTACCTAACTTTACACTAATTATAAATATATTCACTAAAAAAAAACAAAGGTTACAGGGACGTTATAGGTAGGGTCAGGTTTTACTCATACAAAACAAGAGAAATTCAGCCATTATAGTTACCTGAGTTAACTATAACTCGTGCCTCCGCAATGCACTGCTTATGACCTCACATATTACATCACTCATGACATGGTCAGTGACATCACTCATGACATCTCAATGATCCCTAGGGCCATGTAAGGCTCCATGAGAGGGGCCGCAGGCCCCCTCTCTTCTAAGTAAGCCCCGGGGAGGTGGTGGTCTCCAGGGCAGGGAGTCAGCAATGGACACCCTTCATGTTTGTGTTTGTGCCCCAGGGAAGTGGCGGTCCCATGGGCTGCATGGGGGGGCCAAAGCCCTCCCACGCTTTATTAATTATATTAGCCCCGGGGAGGTGGTAGTCCCTGGGGCTGTGGGGGAGGCCAACGATATATTTCTTGCCAAAAGTGCATAAAACTCTGAAGAAACCGCCTGGACGTCCTATAATTTCCAGTTGCGGTTCTCTTTATGAAAATGTGGCCTCCTATGTGGATTTCTTTCTAGCACCAATTGTCCCTACACTGAACTCCTACATTAAAGATACGGGGGACTTTTTGAGGATACTGATGGGGACTAGTTGGCAACCCGATTATCTCTTAGTGACGATAGATGTAGTTTCGCTATATACATCAATAAACCATGAGATTGGAATGAAAGCGATACTTTACTTTTTGCAACAAAGACCAATAGCGGAGTACAAACATACTATGATGTTAATGAACATGATTGAGCTGTGCCTCAGAAATAACATCTTCCTGTTTAATAAGAAGCTCTATTGTCAAAAATGTGGGACTGCGATGGGTGTTTCCTTTTCTCCAAGCTATGCGAATCTCATAATGGGATGGTGGGAGAGGAGCATAGCTTGGAGAGAAGAGAACGACCATCACACGTCCAAGATAGCCCTATGGCTTCGTTTCATTGATGATCTCTTCCTGTTATGGAGAGGGACTGAACTGGAATTTCTGGAATATCTAAAAATCCTCAACGAGAACGAAGTGGGATTAAAATTTACACACAACATAAACAGTCAAGAGATTGACTTTTTGGACATGAAAGTATATATCAAATTTAATAAAATCCATACAACTGTCCATAGGAAGAAGACAGCAACAAACAGCATATTGCATGGAATGAGTTTTCATCCCTCATCTCTAAAGAAAAGCATCCCATACGGAGAATTTATTCGAATGAAGAGAAATTGCTCCGAATTAAAAGAAATGGAAATTAAATTTCTGGAAACCAAAAAACGCTTCCTCCAAAGAGGATACAAATATGGAGATGTACTGAAGGGTGAACAGAAAGCGAGGTTAAAAACAAGGGCAGAAACACTAATAGATAACAGGAAAGAAAAGAACAAACAAGTAAAAATAGGAGAAGAAGCACCACGCTTGATCTTGACATACAGTCGTGAAAGTTTTCAAATCAGACAAATCCTCACCAAGTATTGGAGCGTAATAAAAAAGATCCTGACATTGGCCATCTGGTTGGGGAATATCCCTTGGTGTCATTCAGAAAGGCACCGTCTTTGTCTGATACACTGGTAAACAGTCATTTTCGGATGAATAAACAAGAATCTTGGCTACAAATCAAACAAAGGGGATTTGTGAAATGCATGAATTGCAAAGCGTGCAAAATTGGACAGAATCTCAAATTTATTAAAGATCCCAAAGGAGGCACGCTAGAAATCAAGGAAACAATCACTTGTGAAACATCTCATGTTGTCTATTTAATTGAGTGTTTTTGTGGGAAGAGGTACATTGGCACTACCATCTGCCCACTCAAGAAAAGAATATTAGAGCATGTACGAGCCACAGTCAATCATGACATGTCGTATGCTATGGCCAAACATATGAGCACTCATCCTGGCAAAACATGGCTAGATTTCAAATACTCAGGTTTGGCAACAGTCCGACAACATGAAAGAGGAGGCAATAGAATGCTTAAGTTAAGACGTTTGGAATCTAAACTGATCATCCGGTTCAAGACAAAGACCCCGGGAGGATTAAATATGGACGAAGAAATGTATGTACACCTGTAGAGAAAGATCTATCATCTGATTAACTTTTGTATTTGAGACATTGATTAACTGTGAAAATGACGAGATTCCATCCTTGCTGAATTTGCAATATTCCATGAGATTGTAGAAATGTCAACACAAGAATTAATTTGGTACCAGCAGTAGTAATTGTTTGTTTCTGTGCACCTAGGGTGATTCAACTGAAATATGATCAAAAAATGTATACGCACTAAGCAAAATAATAGTCTGCACATTTACTTTTGATAAAGTTTTGTAGAGTAGCATAGATATATTAATAAAAAACTGTCTTTGAGCTATTAAATTCTTAGGGCACTTAGCCATGAATTTAGTGACAGTTAGTGGCATGGGTGATATGAATTACTACAATTCAATTAATGCCATAAGTATAACTAGCCACAAACAGTTGACACCTATGCGTGTTTTTCATCTCCCGCAGTGCACAGATTGTAAGTAATAAAGTTTGATTGAATGTCATACTACAAGGACCACAATGCCTCATAATGGGCTAACGTGGACACCGAGTATAAAAGTGAAAATAGTAAAGGGACTCTCTTAATACTACCGTGACCAAGAACGTGAAGTTCGAAACGCGTAGGGAGGAAGAGAGCTTTGTTTGAATAAAAGCCTTTCAACTGCTAAGGTGTGTGCCACGTTTCACTGCTTTGTTGGAACATATATATATATATATTCACTGAAAAAACCATAGGTTTTAGGGACAGTTATAGTTAGTTGGACATTGCACTCGTACAAAACCCGTGAAATTCCCCTGTTATAGTTAGTTCAGCTAACTATAACTCGCGCCCCGCAATGCACTGCTGATGACGTCACATATTACATCACTCATGACATGGTCAGTGACATCACTGATGACATCACTGATGACATCACTGATGACATCATCCAGTGACTGTGTGTTTCTGTAAAGTTTAAATATGTTTAATATATATAGGGAAAGGCGTATTGAAGAATGAGTGGGTGTATAAGTGTCTGAATGGATGATTTAGTACGTGAGTGACTGACTCTACAAGTGAGTGATTAAACGTATCTTACTGAATGCATGGGTTAGTGACTAAACTGTGTGAATGTCTGTATCCGTCTGTTTGTTGGTGTGTAAGTGGATGCATGGATTTGCGAATAGCTACATGAGTGTCTATATGGGTTATTGATTGGTTCTCTGAGTATCTGTATGGCTGCCTGAGTGTTTGTGTGGGTGGGGTGTGTGTGACTCTATACATAGATGTGTGAGTGGGTGATTCACTGGGTGCATGATTTCAAGAGTGCATCTGTGATGGACTGCTTGGGTGGATGAGTGTGTGTATGGGTGTGTTAGTGAGTGAATGTATATCTCAGTGGTACATGTGCGAGTAACTACATATGTAAAAAGCAGTATATATGTGTGTTAGAGTATTTAAATGGCTATAAGTGAGAGTGTGTTATTGTGAGAGTGGCTGTATGGATGCGTGTGTGCTTGTATCAGTTATTGTATAAGAGCGTAAGAATGTGCTAGTATTTGTATGAGTAAGTGAGCTGGTGTGTGTATAACTGTATAGGTGAGTAAATGGGTGTGTGATTAATTTTTTGCATGACTGACTAGGTGTGTGAGTACCTCTATGGATGAGTGGCGGTGTGTGAGTATTTATATAGGTGTATGAGTGCATATGATAGTCCTGTACTGAGTGACTGTAAGTATGAGTGACTGTACAGGTGAGTGAGTGGATGTGTGTGTAGACCTAAGAATCAGTGAGTGGGTATGTAGTTTTTGGTGTTGGAGTGTCTATGGTTTTGAGAATGGCAGTCTGTAATTTAGAGTGGGTGTATCAAAAGTTATATTAGTGTGTGAGAAGATGCATGAAATTATCACATGGATGATGTCATCAGTGATGTCATTTGAGATGTCATCAGTGATGTCATCAGTGATGTCACTGACCATGTCATGAGTGATGTAATATGTGACGTCATCAGCAGTGCATTGCGGGCGCGAGTTATAGTTAGCTGAACTAACTATAACAGGGGAATTTCACGGGTTTTGTACGAGTGCAATGTCCAACTAACTATAACTGTCCCTAAAACCTATGGTTTTTTCAGTGAATTTCAAAGGTTTTTTAAATGCTAATTTCTAACTATAACTTGTCTGAAATCTATGGTTTTTTCAGTGAATTTCAAAGGTTTTTTAAATGCTAATTTCTAACTATAACGTGCCTGAAACCTATGGTTTTTTCAGTGAATTTCAAAGGTTTTTTAAATGCTAATTTCTAACTATAACGTGCCTGAAACCTATGGTTTTTTCAGTGAATTTCAAAGGTTTTTTAAATGCTAATTTCTAACTATAACGTGCTTGAAACCTATGATTTTTTAAGTGAATTTCAAAGGTTTTTTAAATGCTAGTTTCTAACTATGCCAACAGAGGTAGGACATGTGAAGAAAGAAGAAAAACGCACAGAAAGAAGCAAAAGATGTGCAGAAAGAACCAACAGAGGAGCAGAAAGAGGCCTTGTTGCAAAATCATCCTGTGCCCACAACTTTTTCAGACGGGTACTGGTGGTAACTGACTCTGACTAACCAGAGCCAGTGCGCGTTTGCACAGTGGTGAAGGGAGGGGGTCTGAGGTGACATGTGTGCAAACGCGCCCCGTGGCGCGTTTTAGGTTGCGGGATTAAGTCCCCTTGAATCCTGAGGGTCCCTGGGGCCCAACTAGCCCCCAGGTACCTACAGTTAGGACCACAGAGCTGAGTTGCAGAGAGGCGTTCCGAGGCCACGCACCTTTTTTCACCTCTCTGCAACGCAACTCTGTTGTGCTTACTGAAGGTACCTGGTGGGCTAGTTGGCCCCCAGGATTCAAAGGGAATTAACTCCCCAACTTAAAACGCACCACAGGGCGTGTTTGCGCACATGTCACCTGAGGCCCCGCCCCCTCCTTTCACCACTGTGCAAACGGCCCCGTGGCGCGTTTTAAGTTGGGGGATTAGGTCACCTTGAATCCTGAGAGTCCCTGGGGCCCAACTAGCCCACCAGGTACTTCCAGTAAGCACCACAGGCCTGCGTTGCAACGCCTGTAACAAATTGTGCAGTTGTGTTTAGGTAGTGAAGAGGGTCGTGCTGGGGGTAGTGTTTTAGGGTTTAGGGTAGTGCAGTGGTGTTTGTGTAGTGTAGGGGGTCATGCTGGGGGTAGATTTAGGGTTTAGGGTAGTGCAGTGGTGTTTGGGTAGTGTAGGGAGTCGTGCTGGGGGAGTGTTTTAGGGTTTAGGGTAGTACAGTGGTGTTTGGGTAGTGTAGGGGGTCGTGCTGGGGTTAGTGTTTTAGGGTTTTAGGGTTTAGGGTAGTGCAGTGGTGTTTGGGTAGTGTAGGGGATACTGCTGGGGGTAGTGTTTTAGGGTTTAGGGTAGTGCAATGGTGTTTGGGTAGTGTAGGGGTACTGCTGGGGGTAGTGTTTAGGGTTTAGGGTAGTGCAGTTGTGTTTGGGTAGCGTAGGGGGTACTGCTGGGGGTAGTGTTTTATGGTTTAGGGTAGTGCAGTGGTGTTTGGGTAGTGTAGGGGTTCGTGCTGGGGGTAGTTTTTTAGGGTTTAGGGTAGTGCAGTGGTGTTTGCGTAGTGTAGGAGGTCGTGTTTTAGGGTTTACGGTAGTGCAGTGGTCTTTGGGTAGTGTAGGGGGTTGTGCGGGGGTAGTGTTTTAGGGATTAGGGTAGTGCATTGGTATTTGGGTAGTGTAGGGGGTCATGCAGGGGTAGTGTTTTAGGGTTTAGGGCACTGCAGTGGTGTTTAGGTAGTGTAGGGGGTCGTGCTGGGGGAGTGTTTTAGGGTTTAGGGCAGTGCAGTGGTGTTCGGGTAGTGTAGGGGGTCGTGCTGGGGGAGTGTTTTAGGGTTTAGGGCAGTGCAGTCGTGTTCGGGTAGTGTAGGGGGTCGTGCTGGGGGAGTATTTTAGGGTTTAGGGTAGTGCAGTGGTGTTCGGGTAGTGTAGGGGTCATGCTGGGGGTAGTGTTCTAGGGTTTAGGGCAGTGCAGTGGTGTTTGGGCAGTGTAGGGGGTCGTGCTGGGGGTGGTGTTTTAGGGTTTAGGGCAGTGCAGTGGTGTTCGGGCAGTGTAGGGGTCTTGCTGGTGGTGGTGTTTCAGGGTTTAGGGCAGTGCAGTGATGTTCGGGCAGTGTAGGGGGTCGTGCAGGGGTGGTGTTTCAGGGTTTAGGGCAGTGGTGTTCGGGCAGTGTAGGGGGTCATGCTGGGGGTGGTGTTTCAGGGTTTGGGGCAGTGCAGTGGTGTTCGAGCAGTAAAGGGGGTCATGCTGGGGGTGGTGTTTCAGGGTTTAGGGCAGTGCAGTGTTGTTCGGGCAGTGAAGGGGGCGGTGCAGGGGGTGGTGTTTCAGGGTTTAGGGCAGTGCAGTGGTGTTCGGGCAGTGTAGGGGGTGGTGCAGGGGGTGGTGTTTCAGGGTTTAGGGCAGTGCAGTGGTGTTCGGGCAGTGTAGGGGGTTGTGCAGGGGGTGGTGTTTCAGGGTTTAGGGCAGTGCAGTGGTGTTCGGGCAGTGTAGGGGGCGGTGCAGGGGGTGGTGTTTCAGGGTTTAGGGCAGTACAGTGGTGTTCGGGCATTGTAGGGGGTGGTGCTGGGGCTGGTGTTTCAGGGTTTAGGGCAGTGCAGTGGTGTTCAGGCAGTGTAGGGGGTCGTGCTGGGGCTGGTGTTTCAGGGTTTAGGGTAGTGCAGTGGTGTTCGGGCAGTGTAGGGGGTCGTGCTGGGGCTGGTGTTTCAGGGTTTAGGGCAGTGCAGTGGTGTTCGGGCAGTGTAGGGGGTCTTGCTGGGGCTGGTGTTTCAGAGTCTAGGGCAATGCAGTGGTGTTCGGGCAGTGTAGGGGGTCTTGCTGGGGCTGGTGTTTCAGGGTTTAGGGCAGTGCAGTCGTGTTCGGGCAGTGTAGGGGGTCGTGCTGGGGGTGGTGTTTCAGGGTTTAGGGCAGTGTAGTGGTGTTCGGGCAGTGTAGGGGTCGTGCTGGGGCTAGTGTTTCAGGGTTTAGGGCAGAGCAATGGTGCTCAGGCAGTGTAGGGGGTTGTGCTGGGGGTGATGTTTC